>JARKIC010000078.1:0-504613 GCA_029378375.1 Mycena olivaceomarginata | reverse complement strand
TGGCCGGAATCAGTGTAAGTATTGTGAAGTGTTTTCCGCCGTGCAGCGTGAATAAATGCCGTGAATGTAACGCTAATAGCTGCGTAGCAGTATGCCTATTATTTGCCAAGCAGGAGAAGAGGAGAGCGAATTCGGCCTCATTAAACACAAAGGGCGACCTAACCTCCGAAGCAGGTATTTACAAACCGGCAGGAGAAACCTATACGCGATTCAATTGTGAATGAATCCGCAGTTGCCATGGGATGACTCGGTGGGGATTTCTTGGTAGGCTTAGCCGCTTGGTGATTGGAGGGACGGGTAAGCATTCAATATATCGAGGTATGAGAACAGTTTATATTGAAGTGTCGGTCTGCGAGAGACTAGGGTAAGCCCACTCTGAAAGGTAGCCGTAGCGCGCGTACCCGGGCCTCAGTGCCGCCCGGTAACTACTCAGTGCTTGACGTTTCAACGCGCCCATCTTTAGCCTGTCACGAACTTCGAATACATCTGCCATCCGCACTTCTCGCCGTCCACAGACCTTGCTTAGCTCGAAAAAAACTATGATGAAGACATTTCGTCCGCCGAATCGTCCTGGAGCTTCTTGCGACCCCTTACATCAACCAAGAACAACGGCACCCTGATCATGAGACTCTACAAATCGCTTCATCCCCACACCCTTCACCGACTATGTACGGCACTCGGCGCAATCTTGGTACCGAGACAATTCTCATCTCGCACCCACTTCGACCCCCATTTAACGTGCTCCATTTGACTTCATGAAGACCTTTGTCTCTGTTTCAATGCATGGCACTCGTTGGAGTCAACCCATGAGTTCAAATCATTTTCCTTTTCCTGGTTACCTATTTGCCATGCACCCAAGCCATGCACCCAAGTTTGAACAATAGGCTGCCGCGCATGGTAACAACCTGGGCCCCACCAAAAACCACACCCCGGGACCAACCCGGAACTGTTCAACTGTTGATCAGTATTGAACGGAGTTGATTCAACTTGATCCGAACATGACCGATTGTTTTTTTTACTGGCTGAACTTGGTTCCTGCCCCATGCGGGTGGGCTCCGATCTTCTCGCTTAAATTCATGCGGCGCTTAACTCATTGGTGGCTTTAGGATCAATCCCCAAATGGTCCATGGGTCCATTGTGCGCCGAAGAACCAAGTCCCACCTTTTTTTGAAAGAAAGTCTCGGGGCCGGTTGCTCTCTTCGAATGCCAGTGTGGTTTTGAAATATATGCAAACTTCCCACTTACAGAAAGACCCCGAGACGCATTTGTGAAGATCTGATTCCAATCCTGGCTTGACAAAATGAAACCGGGATCATCCGAAATTAATCCGACAACTCCATTTCTCCCGATCTTTATCGGGCGCCTCTGTTGGTGGTGTAATAGACGACGGGCAATCCCGAGAGGCGGAAACCGTTTTTAATGATCAGGACCTCGCTTTGTACTTCCGTATTGCTTCCGTATGGTATTCAAAAAAAATTGGCGCCGAGCGGAATCTTAATACCCTACCGTAATGCTGCGAATCTAACCCTCCAAATATTCTGATCTTCGGTTGATTGTCATCCCTTGTGTTGAAAATCTTCATTCCCCTCTATTTGTTCATTGTCGTGGGTGGCATTCCCCGAGTTGCACCCTCAGGCTTTTCCAGCGCATCTGGATAAGAAACTATCCAGAAATGTCAACTGCGCACGATGACTGGCCCCCTTCGCCCATTTCTTCCAGCCAGTCTATCTCCCAGCCACACGACTAATTTCACGGATTCGGCCCACCCTAGAATTCGTAAATGTTACGGAAGAAGAGGCGAAGACTGGTCTCACCGCGTACCGCGCTGACAAGGGCCCATTCCGATGATAAAACATCGGAGCGACGGCGGGTCGCACATAACGCCGTTGAGCGGCAGCGCAGGGGGGATTTGAATAGACGCATTTTGGTGAGCGCGTGGCGTCCAGTACCACTCTAATACTGAGGCATACCAATTAGGATCTGGCATCGTTGCTCTGCATGGTCAAACCTGACCACCGGCTCACGCGAACTGCCATCCTCCAACTCGGTTATTGCACACCTACATGCAGCGCGCCGCCACAGCGTTCTGGCGGCCCAGGAGCTCCGTATGATCGAAAACGAAACCGATGGCCTTGCGTCGCGAGGTCAACGAATGGCGTGCATATGCCGGAGTAACTTGTTTGGATGAACCAGTGCGAGGTGAAGCGTTGGACGCTGTCCTATGTGACGAGATCAATGTACTCGACGGCGTCAAGGCCAGCGCCATGGCTCGTGACAGGAACGTCGACATCCATGGGGTACGACAGGACGCCGGGCCTGAGTGTGCTGCGCAGCATCGACAGGGAGAGGGCACAGATAATATGGGGACACAGATGGAGGGCTGCTTCGCCAACCCCATGCTGAACTCTTTGAGGTCCACGGATCCTCTTCCCCCACAAGAATTGCAGGACCACCAGAAGCCCCACTCCCGTTTTACTATCCTTCTTCGCCCATCGACAGCTGCGGCCACCCCATGTCCTTCGAAAATTATACCAACAAAACCCCAACCATGGGTCGGGACCTCAAGCTCGGAGCACTGGGAGAGCACACCACGGGGCAGGTGGTAATTCGATAGTCAAAATCATTCTCCACTTTTATGCAATCTGTTTTGAGATTGGTGGCATCCTATGCCTTGGAAATTTTATGAAAAACTGGTATCGAACAGAGGATTCCTAATGTAAGTAGACCAGGTTGTGGCTTTCCGGTCTATTTGCGAATCGCGGAAAGCGTTGGGCAGAAAGAGCTTCCCGATTCGATCCGCTCCGACTCCTTGATCTACATTGTCCGGCGGTAATCGGATGCTAACCTTCACCAACCACGAGTCAACCCCGAGTCAACCCGATTCTCACCGTCGCCTTTTGGGCCGCAATACTACGATTTTTTCTGTTTTCGCGGTTCCCCCAGATATGATGCTCAGACACAGTACAATCCAATTCAGGGTGTCCTCTCCTTTATTAGTCGGCGATCCGTGGATCCTGGAAGGCTAACCGCTCGCTGCTGGCATCCCGTCATTTGCTTGAAGATCTCTAATAGTGTATAGTCCTCCTCCATCGGAGTGATTGAAATCTCCATTAACGGCCCTCGGGCAAAGTGAGAGCCAGGAGTGTGTGCATCATAGCGCAGTTTCAGATAATTTTGTATGTGGAATGAGATGGCATTTTAGGACAAGCTTCTTTCAAGTTCAGGTGATTTTGGGAACATCAACTTTATTATTTCTGAACGCATTTCGAGCCAAAGACTTCACAAAGTATTCGCATTCGCATTGCAGACTCCAAAAGCATTTGAATATTTATTCAATCGTACTTCGACGCGCGACTACGGCCCAAACGAGCTGCCCTGAGCGCTGACACAAGTATTGGCCACGCACGTCCTGCCGGCCTGAAATCTTCTCTCAAGCAAATTCGCGGATTCAACCAGTAAAGACATAGCTTCTTCAAAGTAGTCAAGCAATCGTGTTAAAGAGCGAATAAACAAAGAGTGTAATGGTATTTTGAGTGCCTTCAGGCACCTTTACAGTAGATGTTCCCCAAGTTTTGAAATTATCCCAGTCTAGAACTGGATAGTGCCCTGCAGTTTGATCGCCCTCGACGACGACCCGACATACACCTTTACCGTCCCTGTCACCTGGACCCACTCCTGCTTCACCACATCCCACACGCTGACGTCCTTCTGGCGGATGGGAATCGACACGGACTTGCTCTGCCCAGCGCTAATGAGCGTGCGCGTGAAGCCGCGCAGGATCTTGGGCGGCTGGTCGTATGCGTCGGGGAAGCCAAGGTACACTTGCGAGACTTCGTGACCCGCGAGGTGGCCCGTGTTCTTAACCTGGTAGGAGACGGTGGCGACCTGCTCGTAGAGCGCGGCGGGACCACCGATGTCGCCGACGGGGGAGGAGCCCGCTGGCGGGGCGCTGGCGGTGCTGGTCGCGTTTCCAGAGGCAGATGCGGAGACCGAGGCGGACGCAGATGCAGACGCAGAGGAGGCCGAGACCGAGACCGAGACCGAGGAGGCCGCAGACACGGACGCCGAGACAGCGACAGAAGAGGCCGCAGACACGGACGCCGAGACAGCGACGGAAGAGGCAGCTGACACGGTGCTGGCGGGCTTGCTCGATACGGCAACGGCGCTGCTGCTGTGCGCCGCGGACGTAGTAGTATGGTGTGCCTCCGCACGGCGCTTGTGAGTCTTCGATGCCTTCAGTCCGCTGTACCCGAAAGTCGTGTAGCTCAATCCAAACCCAAACTCAAACCGCGGCTCGATGCCCTCAGCGTCGAAATGTCTGAACGCGCACGGACATCAGCGCCAGTCCAGCGAAAACAAAAATGCTTTACGCACCGGTAGTCAATATTAAGGCCCTCGGAGTACGTGATCTGCGGCACGGTGTCGGAGCTGGTGTACACCACATCCGCCGGGTAATCCGAGCGCTCCTTCGCAATGGTGTACGGGAGCCGGCCACTCGGGTTTGTCGCCTGGGCGCCGTCTCCGAACAGCACGTCCACGAGCGCGTTACCAGACTCCTGTCCCGGAATGCCCGCATGCAGCACCGCGGTCACGTTGGGGTTGTTGATCCAGCTCTCGACGAGTACGGGGCCCACGACGTGCTGCACGACGATGGTGTTGGCGCACGTGGAGGCAACATTGTTGATGAGTGTCTCGCCGTTGGCCCAAAGCGTGAGGTTGTTGCGGTCGCCGGCGTTTCCATCCACGGTGATGTACCCCTCGCCCGAGTCGGCGCTGACGAAGACGACACAGGTATCCGCGAGCGATGAGACGGCGGTTTGGGCTGCAAGGTTGAAGTCGTCGAGGACGCCCTCAACCACGACAGTGGGGTCGATGGACTGGATGTGCTGCGAAATAGCGGCAAGAGGGTCGACGAGGTACGGGAAGTTGGCGGTCCCTGGCAAATTATTCGTTCAGCGACCCGCGAAATAATTCTGAAACACGCGCACCAGATCCCCATCCCATGGCGAGGGTTCCTTCGTTGCAACCCTTACTGCAGAAAGAAGGGAAATTGGTATCAATCGACGGCTCCAGGTGAAAATACTTACTCCCTCTGGCCATCGCTGCAGCCGTTCGGGCCTACGGGGTGAGGGCCGGCATCCGACCCGAATATTCCGATCCCTAAATAGTTCCCGGTCAGAACCGCGGCAGTGGGAGTTCGTAGAAAAATAATGATACGTTTGAGATTTTTAACTTTGAGCGGGAGGGCGCTCTTCGTGTTTTTTAGCAGAATCGTACTGGCTGCACCGATCTCACGGATCAGTTTGTAGTGGTCTCCCTGGACGCTGAGGGCGACGAGATGTAATGGTGAGATAAATATAAACTAGGGAAAGATGGCGTACTTGATGTGCTCATTGACAAGCTCCCCATTCAAATATGTGGCCTCCGTGAGTTGTGAGAAGCTGACGTGAGGATAGTTTTTGTCCTGCCCCATCTTGTACCATGCAGCAATGGAGCGGGTTACCTTGTGGCGAGTTAGAAAAAGGACGTTAAAAGTGGAATCAAATGCACCATGTCGTCGATCCGGGCCTCGGGGACACTTCCGTTGTTGACCATGTCGATGAGCGCGTGGCCCCACCACGAGTTGGTCGCGGTGGATGGGTCAGGGTCGTCTTGCGGGCCAACACCCTAGAACGGTTGAATTACTTTACAGGAAGTAGAAATGCAGGCAACACACATAGCCAACGAAACCGGGCATGTTCATGTCGAGCCCCGCGAGCGCAGGCTGGACGCCGTTGATCATCGCTGCCCAGTCCGACATGATGAATCCTACCTCAAACTGTCAGTGCTTTTCTCGCACTAAAATGAAGTAGAACAGACCCTGGAACCCGAGTTCCTCTTTGAGAATACCGTTGATCAGCTTCGAGTTCTGGCAAGCCTGCGTCTGGTTGATAAAGTTGTACGAGCACATGACGCTCCCGACGCCGGCCTTGACGGCCTCGGCGAACGGCCACAGGTACAGTTCATGCAGTGTCTTGTCGTCGATATTGGACGATTGAACCTGGCCGGCTTCGGAACCGCCACGGAAGTGCTCTTGTTCGTTGCCAATGCTAGGGGAAATTTAGTACGGATGCAAAACTTGGACAAAAATGAGAGAGCCAAATTCGCTCCACTGGGTAAAAACGTTTCAGATAGGAAATTCACGTACTAGTGCTTCACGGTCGCAATCACACCCACGCCCTGCATTCCCTCAATAGTAGCCGCGGTTGCGACACCGGACAGGAACGGGTCCCCGCCGAAGCCTTCCCAGTTACGTCCACCGGCGGCAACGCGCCCTAATCACGTATCATCCGCACATCAATGATGCGCCTTGACGTGGAGCACGATTACGCACCCATGTTAGTCATCGGGCCAAGCGCGACGTTCACACCCTTCCCGCGGTGCTCTTGCGCCATCGCAACTCCTCGCGCTCTGTCGATGAAACGGTCAGGATGCACACGCATGCGATGCCGCTAACGCACTTGATCAAATCGACGTCCCAGGTTGCGGCGGCGTTGATCCCAGCGGGGAACGCGCTTGCAAAGTCAGCGAAACGCACGCCAAGCGGCGAGTCCTCCAAACAGAATCCGGCCCAGCCAATGCGGGGAATCGTCTGCGGGGAAGAAAATTCAATATCGGATGTTTTCCCGCCGGAGCCGATCGTCCATGTGGAGTCGACGGTAACGAAAAAAAATAACGTGAATTTAAAGAATGCAGCAAGTACTCACCCCGGTATTCCCCACACACCGGTTGAGGACGTCGACGCCAGTGGTGACGTTGACTTTTTCGGCGAGAGTAAGTCCCGCCACAAACTTCTTCGCCTTTGCGACGGCGAGAGCCCAGTCACCACTGCCCTTCACCGCGGGCGCGGGGAGGACAATTGGCGACTCCCACTCCTCAAAACCTGCGGGGGGCCGCATCAGGAATGCCAGTGGTGACGTCGGCGAAGGCCTGAATGGCCAGGAGGGTAAGAGAAAGCAGCCTAAGCATGCCCGGACGCAGTGTAGTGCGCATCGCGAGGGAAAGGAAAAGAAACAGAATACTTGAATGCGTTGGCGCTCCTTTTATACTCCTCTGCCGTTGTTTGTGCGGTCGCTCAGCTGACGCGCTATTGACATCTCTCCGCTCGCTTCCTTGTGCGTCCCCATCATCCGCAAGGGGGCGGAGAAGCAACCAGGACCAGCTGACCCGAACTGTAGACAAGATAGACACCGGCATATAGTTGAATTTTCAATTTGAATCAAGGTTCATGTGCCGTCCGGAAATCTTCACAAGATGTTTCATCACTGCAGCAACACCATGGTCGAGATGTGCCCTGTGTAGCCAACTCGGGTCCAAAATTCAGTAGAGTTCAGTAGAAAGCTTGCTGGGTAGACGCGGGTAGACATCAAGGATCTCAGGAAGAAGACAGAGAAGAGTGTCAGTGTTCTGGCGGCAATGTGGACTTGGCGCGCACATCTCCGCCTGCTACAAAAAGAAATGCAGCCGTGGTAGCCGCTGATCGCATCAACCGCGTCCTGCCACTTACCACCAGGTTCAAGCGGTTCAATTGCAAACGACACACCGCAAGGGACTTCTGTTCAATCGCTGGGCTCTCTGAACGACAAGAAACCAGGCCGCAATCCGGACAGGAAACCAACGGAGGCTTCCAGAGGCACTAGGGGCTTCCTTGAAGGATTTTTTCGCTGCTCCTTTAAATATGCATCCGGGAACTAAACGTCTTTGAGCGCTATAGTGGTTTATCTTGGTTTAAAATTTCCTTCTGCGGGCGCCGTGATGACGCCTCGAACTGCATGAAGGTTCTCCCGGTGCAATGATGCCAAAAATTGTTGCTCCGACGGCGACGGCTCGTCGTAGAAACCAGTCACCTGCTTCCCCCTCTTCGATGGTACGACCGCGAAGTAAATTCCGTCCGCTGTACTCGGTGCTCCTATATTTAATGTCACGACTGGAACTCCGACTCGGACGCAGCCCCCATTTGAACGGCCGATTGAGCGGACCGAGATTTACGACATGACAGTTTTGGGCCTACAATACCCAATCGTGCCAAAGTTCGAAACTGGATATACTGAAGATCTCGGATTTCAAGGTGCGTAGTCTCACCAAATTCCCCGGCCATTTCATTAAATCCACGGTATTTATTCTTCATTTCAGGCTTCATCATACCCGACTGGACCGTGAGTTCAATGACGTGTGGCTCGAGATGAACATCCCGGGCTTCATACGATATGTCCGTGTTCAATTTGCCTGTCAGCACTGTTGTTAATGAAATCTTTTCTGACGGGTAATTGGTGACCAACACCAGCAGGATCCTTCCATAGCGGTCAATTCCTGGTGGTGCGCCACACTTGTCGACATGGGGGACAATGGTAGCGTCCCGGAAGATATGACAGGTTTCTCATGCGAGTACGTGGATTAATTTGGTTTGGCATTGCTCACAGGTTACCAGAATCCTTTCCGCATTGTACAAGCAATATGGGGCCGAACACGGCGGACAGTAATTATTCGGACGTCGCGGTGACATTCTTGGACGGTGAGTGCTCAATCGAGCATTCACGTATTCAAATGGGTTCATTTTCCGCGAATTAAATGACACGGTTGACCATTATGTTCTTCCAAGCGTTCTGACAAGAACGAATACTGTATCTGGAGTGCATTTTTTCTCGCGCCTGACTCGTTTTAAGGATTCCTCATTTAGGTGTTGATGCGTACACCGGTGACCCGGGGATTCTGGGATTGGGTGCGTCTCGATCCATCGCAGCCAGCTTTCCCTACCTTACCGGCCCTCTTGCTCCCATAACCTCCCACATTCAACTACGTGGTGATTGAGCGCATTTTTGAACTCCGCAAAATCAAACTCACGAAGCTGCGGTCCTGCCCCACTTGGTGATTGATTGGGACCGCAAAAATCTGACTCTCGGCGGGGCAAGACCTGGCGAGACGCTCATCAGCGCCATTGCTTACCCAGCATCCCCGACTGGCCGGAGTAGTGTCAGATGTACTCGAACAACGTTCTCGATAAAGGACTCAAGGATCAGCCACTGTCCGTCCCTGACCCCATATCATCTGTTTCGCCGAACGTTTTGATAGGTGAGGTTGACTTGGCGGAAATACTTAGAAGGGTCGACCGGATCCCAACCTAATCGGGCTTTAAGCGCGCTTTAGGCGCCCATCTCGTCCTGCTATGATGCATGGGCGCTCGGCGGTGCAGGGCGGTGCCGACTCTTAAGCATCGATCTTCTCACGAGAACCGACCTCCCACTTGGACTAAACCACCACATCGTCGAGATCGCAATGAAAGAGAAAACAGACAAACTTGACGATTATTCGGTCACTGCGGTGCAACTCGGAATATGGCGGGTGCTGGTTCCAATACAAGCCGCTACCGGCAAACTGTCCTTTTTGCACTCGTGGTTGCGCAAGTGGAATGGCTTCAAGTCCAGTTTACCCGTCGTCATACGCTTCATGCGGGAAATATACAGCTTAGATCCCGGCCTCAATATGATATACTTCCTCGTGAGGCTTGGAACGTCTGTGGAAGGAACTCTGTTGCTATATGCTTCGAGCAGACTGCTTCAAACGGTGATCATGTCTTTGAAATCATTGAAATCAACTGAATCTGGATTCTGCCAGGTCGAAATAGGACTGACGAGCGGCCGCCCCGATGTTAATGCTATACTTCAAGCTGTGGTCCTGAGAATAATGTGCACTGTGCTGACATCGGTTATTCGCTGGGCATCGTAAGTGGGTCTTTCTTCCTGGTTCAGAAATTGACCTCCGCCTTTAGAATGCGAGTCACACCAGAGTTTCAAAGTCGAATGACATCCCATTTTGATGAACATGTGTTACGAGGTTCGTAGTCACCGATTTACGAAGTCTCAGTCACAACGTCAGTCTAGCCAGGTTACGCCTTGACCTCCCGACGAGCGCAGGTGAAATATTTAATGTCGTCCAATGCCGAGTGCGTTGACGCTTGCGACAGATAAAAACAATGAGCTCGGGGTGTCGTCTGTGATGATGTGGTACCATTTCCAAGATCTCACTGGATTGTTCGAGCGCGTGTTCAATCTGACAAGTCAACTTATTTTTCACCGCTCAACAACCCAAAGGAGGAATTACACTGACCGTCATTGCGCTCGTCGGTCCTTTCTTGTCAACACACATTACGACACTTCCTTGGAAACACGGTGAGCCATATTCGGCACAAGTTGGCTCAAATTCTATTCTGAACGTATGTTGCAGGTTATGTAGTGTATGCTTCAAACCGTGACTACCTGCGCGCGCGTGCTCTGAGGTGGCTTTCGGGTGAAGAATATCGCGAAGACATCATCTCTGGGGATATAGTTGATTGGATATTGGCCGGTAAGTCTTGATTATCAGGATAGCGGAAATGTGAATGACATGAGTGCCTAGAATATAAAAAAGCTAGAGATGCGCTGGGAAAGACCTCAGAATCCCATCCTGAAACGCAGTTTCTGGCTCAGAATACACCCGTAACCGATATAGCGATGCAATTGAGCAATGACCTACCAACGGTGCGCATCAGGAATCTCAACTTCGTGTGGAATTAACATGATCGTAGTTCTACTGGGCGGCAAGTGTCATTCTCAATCCAAGAAGTTTCAGCATTGCGTCGTTCGCCATCCTCCAACAACATGCAAACGCCCTACGCGGATCCATTTTCGGACTATATCACGAGTTTTCCACAATATCAGACGTTGTTTTAGCTATTCGGAACCTTTACAAGATAGCGGACTTGAGAAACAAAATTGTGGATGGCGACGAAGCTTATCCTAATTCTGCCAGTACTGACAAAGGAATGACTTTCGAACTGAAGTACGTCAATCGTATCACTCATCCCCTATTGTCGTCACTGAACTTCTGGCACAGAAATGTATCTTTTGCATACCCTGGTGGGAAGTCGAAGGAAAACGCTATCCGAAATGTGTCCTTGAAAATTCCTGCCGGTCACTTGGTCGTCATAGTCGGAGAGAATGGCAGCGGCAAGTCGACGATAATTAAACTCCTCAACCGATTGTATGACGTTGACTCTGGAGAAATTCTGGTGGACGGAATACCCATCAAGAATTATCGACTTCCAGATCTGCGCAAGGTTCAGGCGATGCTCTCCCAGGACCATGCGCTATACCCGCTCTCCCTTGCAGAAAATATTGGCCTGGGAAACCCGGACTGTGTCAACGACATGAAAATGATCCTGGAAGCGGCGACAGCGGGCGGCGCATCCGAGGTGATCAAGAAGCTCAACGACGGAGTGGAAACCGTGCTCTACCCCATTCCGACAGCATATGGTGATCAGGTAGACCAACACGAGAATCTCCAAAAGATCTTGGCGGATCTCGAACAGCGAGCAGAAGTGTCCGGTAGGTGTCTCGCGAAATTTTCTTTGAGGACTGTCTTACCATTGTCGAAGGTGGAGAGAAGCAACGTCTTGTAGCGTGAGTGGCTCAATTTGAATACTCTCGACTGGGTAAACCAGGTTATTCAGAGCCCGAACTTTTATGCGTTTTCTTTCGGGCAATATCCGGTTCGCCGTCGCCGATGAACCAAGTTCTGCATTGGATCCCAAAGCAGAGCATCAACTATTCCAACGACTCAGGGAATCCGGCGACGGCAAGACACTGATTTTTGTCACACATCGGTTTGGCCATTTGACCAAGCACGCGGATCTCATAATGTGCGAACCCGCCCCTTGCTTTCTATAACGGCTTACCTTGTATTAGATGCATGAAGGATGGCCAAGCGGTGGAAACAGGGACCCACAAAGAACTGATGGCGCTCAAGGGCGAATATTCTGAGTTGTATAATGTCCAAGCCCAGGCCTTTTCGGAAGACAGCTTGTAATGCAATATTTGATTGTTGCGTAGTGAGCCTAGAACAAATACATGTGGTGCTACTGAATATCTCAGGATGGCGCCATGAACACCAGACCTCATATACCGCACAAATCCATTATTCTCAGTCGATTGATCGCAGGTCGGTCAAAGCGGTATATATTGATGGAATTAAGGTTAGGGTTAGCAACGACAAACAACGGAAAAAAGGCCCACCCAGCCGAGTGGCCGTGGTGGGACAGGAAAATATTGAGACGGTGCATGCACCTAAGCACATACAAGCCACAGGCGCACTCTGTATGGACAGGGTCGCCGTGCTATGGAGTGTTCCCGTGGCCCACAGACCCAGGGAGGTGAAGGGGCCTATGCCATCAAGGTAAGTATGAGCTGTAATGAAAGGTGGGTGGCTCTTTTATACGCTCGCCGCGTGCACGGACCAGGCTTCGTAGCCGGTGTTTGCGAACGATAATTGATTACGCCATGGGGATTTTTATACTGGTGACTAACTCTGGTAAAAACGCCCTAGATTCGTACGAGTAGTCTTTAGTATGAGCCCAGCCAGTTTCAATTCTTCAACAATATACATAGCCATTATATAAGTATAATAAACAAATGCGGAGGTCGAGATGAGAGTAGTGTGGTAGACAATGCTCAGATACATACAAGACAGTGTGAGGGATAGCGAGACAACAGAGAGTAGCGAGGAAAGCGTACAACACGTATACAACCGAATAGAGAGAAAGACAAGCACATGCCCCCATTCACATACACCACGGCTGCTCCATATCTAGAGGTTGATGGCTGGAGACCTGAGGGTCCTGGAAGTTATCCATGTCGTACTCAGAGACGAAGCCCTCCGACTTGGCCTTCGCCTGCGGCGCCATGGGCTTTCGCACTGCTGTACTCGTGTCGGCGCGGGTGTCTTCATTCGGAAAGATCCCCGTTGCCGCAGCCGCTCGCGAGGATGACCGGGAAATGGGAGCACCGGGTGTGGACGGAGAGAGCGTCGACACGCGCGAGGAGTCCTGTGTCGGACTTCGGGGTGTCGCAGAAGAGGAGCTACTTGGGCGAAGCAACGCTGCGTTCGCGCGCTGGCGCTCCAAGAACGCGGCGTACTTCTTGACATCACGTTTGTACCGCCGTGTCTCGAGATGGCGCTCGAGAGACATGCCGTGGAGGGCGTGGCTGGCAATATCGTTAATACACACATAATGAGGAGTAATGGTGAGATAAGACATACCTAACGCTTGTAATCAAAGAACGCAGCGTCGGGTGCGGGTCGCGCTCGAGTATGCGCACAAGCTCCTTTGTCATGCTCCCCCCATCTGCGGTCTCCCAGCTGAGCTGGTGGTCCTTACACGACGCCAGAGAGATCTGCCCCACAAAAATATTAGTCGGGGATTTATGAATAGAATAGAGTTGATACCCACCACCGACGCCTTGACTTCTTCGTCATGTTGGTGCGCGGGATCGCGGCACGCCCATCCTGTACACGGCCACACGGGCGCGGGGCTCTCGCAGGCGCGCTCTTCTCCTTCCTCGCCGAGCCACGAGGCAGGACGCGCCTGTTCTTTCGGCACTGCAATCGCCAGCGTCGGGCGGCGTACGCCCGCGACGTTCTCCTTCCCCGCCCCACTACTAGGGCCGCCTGAATCTTCACGTACAGCGACCGACACAGCGCGCGCGCGCTTCACCGCCGTGCGGCGCTCGTTCCCCTTGCCTTTCGCATCTCGGTCCATGGCCACGGGTTCCTCCTGCACTTGTTCTCCCCGCTGGCCCACCCCAAGCGAGCCCAGCCTGAGCGGCACGAGCGGCAGCGACGTGCGCTTCCGGGGCGTGCGCTCCTTGCTCTCCCCCGGCTGCCGCTTCTGCTTCCCCCTCCCCCCACGCGCGCGCAAGTCGCCCTCCGTGCCAGCGCGACCCAAGGGCTTCATCTCATCACCCTTAACCTCGCGCACCCCCACATCGGCACCGTCGCCTTCGGCCAGCCTATCCGAATACCCCACTTCGAGGGCGTCGACCTCCGTACGCCACGCGCGCAGGCCCCCGTGCGACGTGCGCGCCGCCTCATAAATGCGGCGTGTCGTCACAAGCGGCGACCCGCGGGCAGACGACGCCGCGAGCGGTGTATTCGGGCGTGTGGGCTCCAGCGAGGCGGGCCCTTCTTCAACCGGCGGGACCCAGGCGGCTGCTTGTTCTGCGGCGGGTACGGGCACGTTCTCCAGCAGCTGGAGAAGCTCGCGGATCTCGCGCGTGGCGCGCCGCGTCGCTTTGCGTGCCGGCACAGCCCTGCGCAGGAGCTTGTCGATCGTCGTCGCGGCGGCCTGCAGGGGCGGAAGCGGAGTGCTGCCGAGCGGTGAGCGTGTGGCGCTGGCGTGGGTGTTGGAGCGACTGAGGGGCGGAGAGCGCACAGAGTTGGAGCGGGAGCGGGTCGGGGAGTGGGCCGGTGTCTGGGGTTTACTCTTGCTGAGTGGTAGTAAAGGAAGGGCAAGTTGTCGAACTGCGAAAAGTTGGTCAGTTTATGGACGTGGGAGGTGGGAGCGGCAGGAGCTGGTCATGAAGAAGAAGATGGTGTGACAACCGTTCGAGGCCTACACCACCTGAGTAGAGTGTACGCAAGCGTGGTTCTGGAAAGACAAAAAGCAAGCCAAGACACACCCCAGCGCTCGCCAAGATAACCTTCAGCCCCAGATGGCTGTGCACCGCACACTGAAACCATCCGTCTGCTCGCCCCGCGCAAGACCACGTCGAGACAGAAGTCCCTCCCCAGCTCCGCCCAAATGCCTCCACCGCGTAAGATCACAGCTCGTACGGCACCAGAGCGCACTTCCGCCACAGGAGAAAGATGCGTGCCCACCCCCAAAAAAGCAAGAAGAAACGGTGGACAAAGGAAATCTCACTCACCAACCGCATTCCACCGCTCGTCGCTCCTCCGGCGGCCCTTCGAGAGCCACGGCACGTAGACGCGGTTGCACCGGAAGTGCGCGAGGTCTGTTGAGGTGTGGGATCAGTATTTAGGTCGAGGGAATATTAGGAGATAGAGAACGAAGGGGAAAGAGATGACGGGGGAAGGATGGAGTGGAATGCGGGAAATAGCCGTCAGAGCGCTGGCACCGCTGGCCCGACACCCACAGCCAGTGCGCCCTGAGCTTCTGAGACTCGGGCGTGCAGGCGCAGCCGCTCAAGACCCAAATCGACAAAACATAAAGAAACACCCACCCAGCAGACTTGCGCTATGACATGAGTCGAACACGGCGACGAGGGACGAGCCGACAGGGAGCGCAGCAACGAGGTGCCGGCGGAGCTCCTGTGAGTGGCCGTTAGCTTCCGTTCGGAATGATATATGGGTGAAGCGGGAAGGTAGAGTACAAGAAGAAGTACGAGCCGAAGATTCGATTCGGAGGGCAGGGAGAAATAAATTGAAGGACTGATGAGACTCACGTTGTCCACGATCTTGTTCGCCTCGCCGTCGACGGGTACCAAGCCTATGGAATTTTCGGGTAAGTCGCGGAGAATTTCAATGGAGAAGAGATAAGGAAGAAATCAATGGAATAACGAATACGTAAGGTGAAAGGGTTAAGAGGTGGGCAAGCACATACATTCGTCCATGCCGTCTTCCTCGCTGTTTGACCGATTCTCGACCTGCGTCGTGTGCCCGCAATCTGCACCCAAAAATAAATTAGCACGAAATAAAGAACCGATAAAAATACAAAAGGAATGGGAAATGTCAGCGGATAGACGCTTTGTTTAGCCGTGCCCCCGCTGACCCGACTACCCAGGAAACCACGGTAAAAAAAATCAAAAGAGGAATGAACGCACAGTGAAAGAAAAATCGATCCCCCTTGCGCGCACCGCGCACCAGTTCGTCGATTGCGTGCAACTGAAACCAGAATGGTACATATCAGCCATCGAGCTTCCCAAATGGCGCAACGAGGCGTACAATATTCGCCCGAGTCGGCTGCACCGCGGCGTCCTTCTCGTCCAACAACACCACGATGTCACTCTCAGCATAGTTATACCTCGCCACCAGCAACGCCCGCATAGCCGCGACGTCGGCGTGCGGGCCCTTCAGTTCCCCATACGATGTCCCAGCGTCGCCGGCACCGTAGGTTATGCCGATTAGTAACGCTTTTTCGCTTTGGGATGTGTTCCTGGGCCGGTGCGACCTTCTCGGATACTAGTGTGCGCCGCGAGTACCCAATGCCCGTGGAGCGACCGATCTTCATTGCCTGGGAGGTGACCAGCCCGGTAATGTCAAGAAAAAGAAAGCAAAAAGATCCGAAGGTGCAGCGCCTCTGATCATGATCAGCGGCGTCAATCAGACTCACGTCACGCATACGCGCCCTATCTATCATTGCCGAAACACTGTTCAACTTACCAATGATAATCAGCAGTGTAAGGAGAGCTGTGTCCGCGGATCCAAATCACGGAAACACAGGAGTAAGAGCTTTGTCGTTTGTTTTCACGTCAGCACTGATCTGGCGGACCCGTGGCGGACCGAGTTCACCGCCGTTGAAGGAGAATTACACTCAAAAAAATTCAACTCTGTACTAGTATATAGCGGGCCGTGCTGCTCGTCAGCCTTACCGGCTTTATTCAACAAAACTGGTTTTGCGGAAGTTCGTTGCACCAACAATGCCGAGTATTAGTTGATCACCGAAGCGAACATCAACCGTGGGAATCTGACGCTTAGAGAGAGAGAGAGAGAACAGTTTATCTGGGCTAGTTTAGCTCCTGCGTCTCGGATCACCCAGATACCTTTCACAAACAATATGTTGTATGTGAACAATGGTTCCCATAACAGGAAGCTTGCCACGAGTCTGCTTCGGGTTTGTGCCATCTGCAGCCCCATGACAGTTTGCTGATCATGAGTAGAGGGCAAAACAGAGATACCTACTGTTCCGGCACGGTGAGTAAGAAAGAACATGGCTGCAATGAATATGTCTCTGGTCGAGATTTAATGCCATCTAGCACCGGAGAATTTTTTTTCGGACTTGCGACCGCTACCGTAATCCCACAGACGCGGTTTACATGTAACGATGGTCTCTAGAAGTCGGAAATCCTTGAGAGATGAAGGGTCAAAGCAACTGTCAAACCAAGTCTCTTTCCCCACCCTGCTAAGCAGCACTGCAGCGAGGATGTTCCAAACGTCAACAGCGAGACCCAATTGAGCCAGGGCCGCTAGGAAGGGACAGCGAGGGAAGCCATTATGTGGCTTCCGTAAGTGAGGTTTCAGGGAAAAGGGGCCCACGGATTTAAAGGTGTTTTCCCTTGACAACATTCGAAAGGTGGTCCCGTAAAGTGTAGCAAGCGTGAGGGAAATTCGGGAGGGGTCTTCGTGAGCAGTTAGATTTCGAAAGAACTCAATGATGACGATATTCCCGTGTAGCATACATTCTTGAGGCTGTGTATGTAGGTACTGTACCGGGCAGTGTACCCGCTCGTTTCCTAGTCTTGTAGTAATCACGATCGCCTTGTTGACTACGCAATAAGGTGGCTGTGCCAGCAGTTCTCTTTTCCTTCGTATCGCAACGAATCGGCTCTCAATAAATCTGAGGATATTGATGTGGATCTAAATCAACGCCTAGATAGATGTGTACCGCGGACGCTAAGTGTTTCATCCAGCCGTTGTCCCGATATGAGATCGGCTTGTAACGTGGTTTGATTTTTTGTGTCTACAAACTGATCCCATAGCATCCTGAGTTCTGGCTGAACCACTTCGCTGAAAGTGAGAGCACATACTCTTTTCAAATTCTCTACATGCTCAAATATCCTCAGAATTGTTGGCTACCATCACGCGCTGTACTGCAGTGTTCAAAATCAGACGGTCAGTCAACAACATGATCGTGATTGCTAACGTACCATATACTGATCCTTACTTGTTCGACATCAGTATATCGGCTCTGTAACAGAGACTACTCGTTTCCTCATCGGGACCACGGCGGAATATACCGTCGTTCCTCTGATGAAAACAGAGCATCAAGATTTATTCTACTCGGTTAAGTTTTAGTCACTATCTACTAGTCATAGAGGTGGTTCCGCAGTTTTATTTCCCACCACGGGCACAAATTTTTCAACTGGATATAACGTTTTAACATCGTAACCATCATCGACCACAGTAACCATGAACTGAATGCCTAATAGAGCATATTAGCATAATTTTAGCCGAGATTTTGCTCAACTCTGATTGGCTGCTCCACACCTCTCAACCAATCAGAAGCTCAGCAAAATCTCGGCAAAAAACTGCTAATATGCTCTAATCTCCCTCTCTCCATAAATTTGCCTTTCTTTAGAATTGCGCTGTCCATCCGAACCTTTAATGTCGGAAATTTATCTTTAGCCTTATAACTTTAAGATGATCTTCTCACACAGCCTCACACAGCCTTGTAAGCGGCTTGTCAGCGCCGTGCGCCCCGAAATCGTTTTTCGAGCTGGAGAGCGGTTCCGACCGTTTCTTGCTAACCTGTTGCATCCATCATCTACATCACCGAGGCAAGGATTTTGAACTTTCCAACTTGCTGTACTGGCTATATGCCGAAAGCAATTTGGCATCATTTCTCTTATGAGACGGGGAGTTCTTACGGCTTGCATGGTCCCACGTTGAAAATTACGAAATTCCGACATTTGTATAAAACCAGTTTCCTCTCACCCCAAATAATCCTCCCTATCGGATCGGTCCGAGGAAAAAAGGATCATGATCTGGGCGTCTGGATACCCGACGTGGCCAAACCAGCTTCCTCCCACCCCCAAAACAGTCCTCCCCCTCACAAGATGGACTTCTCCAAATTTCAGCGCCGGACAAGCCGCGACGTCGACGAATACGAGCTCCTCCCCAGCACATCGGAGGCCGGTGCTGAGCCTGGGTTTAGACCCGTTCGCCGAAAGCCATGGCAATGGCGTTTTTTTTCCTTCAGGTCGCTAGCCTGCACCTTGGCCGCTGCCGCAGTCGTTTGGGTTGGCTACAGGCTCTGGTTCAGCCCTGCCCAGGACCAACAGCCTACCCCCGGCATTATTACCACGGGCGACGTCGACCCTGGGCCCCCGGTGGGGAATGATGACCCTCCTCGGGATCCGCCGCTGTACGAGGAATACCGCGAGCACGAGCGCCATTTGCCGCAGCACAACGCATCTCTGCCCTACCCAGAGGGGTCTCATGCAAAATTTCTGTGGGCGGATAATCATGGATCGTGTACGAGTCTGCTTGATCACCGTTACCGCATGCTGAGCAGTACCAATTAGATTTTGGGTGGGGAAACTATATGCAGGAGATGATACTCGATGCCTACCTCGCCTACGCTGCGCAGCGCGCGTGAGTTCACGCCGTAATCCCGCTTCGTCGTTATGCCGTTTGACGATTGATGGTTCTCCCGCTATTCTGCCACAGATTACGTGTTCGATAACTACAACCTGGGACCGAGATGGTCCCGAAATCAGCTCCTGGAATGGCCATTCCATACCTGCCCGCATTCCGTTGTCGGCGTTGATATCAGGTATGTATATCGCGGTTACTGTCCTCCCCGCACCAACTGAAAATATCCCAGGACCGATCATTGGCGGACCGATACATGACAAAGACGTACCCAGAGCAGTATCTCGAGAATACTACTTCAGTGTTTGCCCCGAATCCGAAAGAGTCGTCCTCGATACGCGGAAGATCCAAGAAACCCTAGCTGCCGATGCGACGGTCAGCCAAATCGTCGCCAGATGGGTTACAGAGCTTCACTCGATTGACTCACCATGTGTAGAGCTTGCGAGGAACAGCCCAGCCTTGTTCGATTACGGGTGCGTCTTTTTCATCCTAGAAACGCCGGAGGGTGCTGAGACAACTGCAGGATCACAAACACAAAACGCGTCCTCGACGTGTTTCCGGCCCTCTCTAAATCGCCGATTCTGTCCGATTTCGGCTGGTCCCCTCTGATCTTGCAAGAATTTTACGACAACATCAAATATTTTGCACCTGTTTCGAGCTTGGACGGCGCACCATTGTTGACGGAAACACCCATCGCTCCGCTGAAAGGCCTGCTAGCGCTCCACATTCGCCGGGGGAGACTACGAGAACTGGTGCAACAAACGCCTACAGCAATGCCATGAGTTTTCACGGGTTTCAATAGCTTCCCGGAGCTTCCGGACAAGTACACCCCCCCGAAGATAGACCATACGCAGAAGAAGACATCTGAGGTTGTGCGCAAACACTGCCTGCCGACAATCTCGGAAGTTGTGGAGAAGGTGCTGGCCGCCAACACACCGCAAATCACCCGCGTATATGTGATGACGAACGCAGCGCGACCGTGGCTTGCGGAGCTCAAGGCTGCCCTCAGCGCAGCCCACAACTGGGTAGACGGTATTGGGACGAGCCGCGACCTGCAGCTGTCGTGGGAGGGCAAGTTTGTGGCGGAGGCTGTCGACATGTATGTTGGGCAGCGTGCTGAAAAGTTTATCGGGAACGGCGTGAGTGATATAGTTTCAGGACCGTTCAGCGCTCACCTCCTTTCCGCCAGTTTTCCAGCCTCACTTCGAATGTCGTTGTGTTGCGGATGCATAACCCAGATTTACGTCCTTCCGACACACACTTCTGGTAGCGGCCAGTATGACGGAGCTTTCTTGGTAGCGTGGAATGGGCCATATTTATGCAGAGCCAGATGGACATGAAAGTATAGACCGTTCTTGCTAGGCTCATAGTCACAGAAGCCGATGCCCCAAACGAGGCTCGACAAACTTGAAGGCGGGAAATTTTCTGCCAAAGGTAGTTGTAGAAAGAGCGGGAGTACACGGGAGGGCTTGGCACAAGATTTTCATAGCTGCTGCCAGATCCTCGACGATAAAATCAAGCTCAGACTCAGAGACAAGGCGGTACAGCGAAGAGCCGAAGGTGAGCCACGTGATTCGGGAATGCGATCCGATGTACTTTGCCCAAGACTTTGCCGCCACTCTCCTCAAACGTAAGCCCTCGATTTTGGCAACTTTCTTCGGCACTTCGGCACCTGTTGTGTCCTTCCAAACCTTGCCGCCTCGTTCTGTTTGGCAACATGCCCTTGCTGCTTTTTCCCTTCCTCGCCGCCGTCATCTCGCCTTGCACTCATCTGCTCTAAGACGCCGCTCAGACCACGACAAGACTTCTGTGGACCACTCACTGCATTTTGACGGCTTCTGGAGCCACGTGGCGAGCTTTAGCCGAGATCGGTCGAGACGCCTCGGCAAGGGGCCGGGCAGACCTTGCCGAGGCGTCTCGACCGATCGGGGCCGGGCAGACCTTGCGAGGCGTCTCGACCGATCTCGGCTATGGCTCGCCAAACCTGGACTCGCGTGGCTCCAGAAGCCGTCAAAATGCAGTGACTTGCTGTGGACATCGCCTATTCCCCGCCATGAAGGTCAAGACTCGTTCTTCAAAAAGCCTGCCTGCCGAGGCCTGCCGCATCTGCATGCAAGTCCGGTGCGCCGTCCCCATTTCTTCCATCTAGCTCCTCTACCCTCTAGTGCGCCGGAACAAAGATCCTCGCCCGTAGTCGGATATGATGTTGGTGAAATCCTGGGAAGGGAGTCCGGGACGGGCATATATCTTACGTTTCACGGCTATGTACACGTATCCGCCGTGCATGTAATTGTAAGCAGTAAGAAATATAATTGAATATTTTGACCTCCCACACCCGCTCGGTCCATCTTTTCCCGCTTCGGTACTTTGAGAAAGACTTGTTGCGATCGGCACCAAGCAAGATGCGGGGTGCCGAAAATAGTTTCCTAATTTGGGGCTTACGTTTGAACGCGAACAGTCATGTGTGACAGTGACATGTCGTGTTCGTGACTTTTCTCTTTGTTGCCGACTTCTTTATCCAAGAGCCATCGTCGCAGTCCTCGGTTGACCAATGGCCAGCAGTTTGGTACACACTGTAAGCTTGACCGGTATATGTTCAATCGCACGATAAAGATACGCAAAAGGATACGCAAAAGGACTTTTCTTCTTTTCATTGCTACTGTTCTAGCTATGTAGCAGGCGCCTGATGCCCGCGACCAACGGGTTCACCACCCGGTTGACGATGGATACTTGGCCTTCGCGGAACGCCGGATAGGCTTTACTAAAATCCATTGCCGCATGCATCTGCGTCGCTTTGAGGTGAACTGTCATTGTCATTGTTACTGTCACTTGCCGGTCACTTGGGGAATTCCCTTGTTCTCCCTTTGCTCTGCAAGTCACGCTTTAATGACAGACAGTTGACGCTTTGCTCACAGATGAGTCGTGACCGTGTTATTTGATTGTGCCGTGGGATCTCTCGACCCTCTCTCCGAACCACCACTCCCGCAGGAACTTTCCCCAATCCAAATTGTCCTATGGTCTATTACGCGCGCAACAGGTATGATAACAGGCCACTGCTCTCGGGGTATTGACTGGCCACTGGACAGGCCGTCATTCACCTATGCTCCCGTGCCTCGCGTGTGCTTCGGCCTCACCGCTGACGGATACTGCACATCGGCACCGATCGCCCAAGGATTCTGCGCGTCTCACCAGGAGCAGGCGATGTGGGCGAATCCCAAGGTGGCAGGGATCTCTGCTGTCAAACGCCGTGCGCACGCGGAAGGCCGGCGCTGCTGCGGGTTGACACTTAAGTTCGCGCTTTGCCTGCAATAATCCGGGAGGAAACTTCGCGTTCTGCTGGCGCCACGGAAGGCAGCGCCCATTGGACGTCGGTCCTGCGCCCAGAGCAGAGCCACCGCAGACTGCGATCGTTCGCGAGCGGATGCGCGAATTTTTTTCGTATTCAGCGTGAATCGGAGGCGCGTGGATACGAGGCGCGCGACAATTGGGCGAGAGAGGAGCAACGGCGTCGCGAACAAGAACAGGAACGGAGGAGGTCGGAGGAACAGGAAAATGACGCGGCGGCGAGCAGCAGCAGCGAGAAGAACCGCAGTGGGAACAGGGATCTCGGTATACCAGCGCTACCGTTCGATATCAGGCTCGGAACTGCGGAGGGAGGATACTAGGCAGAGTGGGGAAGAGCAACGACGACGAGAGCAGGAGCAGGAAGAGCGGGAGCGAGAGGAGGATCGGCCGACGACGAGAGCAGCAGCAGGAAGAGCGGGAGCGAGAACAGGCTCGCCGACGACGAGAGCAGCAGCAGGAAGAGCGGGAGCGAGAGCAGGCTCGCGCCGACTGACGAGAGCAGCAGCAGGAGAGCGGGAGCGAGAGCAGGCTCGCCAACGACGTGAAGATGCACGAAGGGCGAACCAAGCTCAAGACTTAGACTTCCACGCCAAAATTCTGCAGCGCTATGTCAACAACTCCGCCGTGTTTGACCGAACCCTCTTCTCCGAGAAGGACCCGAATACTTTCTCTCGCGTTCCTTGGCCAGTATTTCCGCGCCCCGATGGCGCAGTGCTAAGTCCTGGGGACATCACACCGGAGAACATCCGCCCGCTTTTTCGACTCGAGTAAGATACAGCAATTCAAGACCGTGCCAACGGCTCGAGAGATCGACGTGATCTTGAAGAACACCCTTCGAAGGTTTCACCCGGATCGCTTCTCTGCCAGACGTCCGGTGGTTTGTACTATCCGAGACCCGGTGGATCGCAATGCAGCGATCGAGGCTGCCGAGATTGTGACGAAAACCGTCAATGCATTCCGTTAATACATTCCGGCCACGCGTAGAACAGCTTCCCCCATTATTTTTCTTGTTTTTGTCTAAGTAGGAGTGTATGTAATTTATTTTAACCACAACGATTGGCATGTGAAACCCTTCCCTTATACATCGGTGATCAACACAACATGTACTGTACTGAACCTGCTTCAACAATGCTGACCATCCCAAGACCCTCAGGTGACCAGTACTTCTTTCCACCACCCAAACCTCCATCCCGAGTTCGACCGCTCACTCGCTGCCTGGGTCGGTGCAGCACTTGCGACTGCACACCAAAATCAGCATAATTACTCCGAGTCGATGTTTCAACAAACTATAGACACACCCTGCGATAACTTTCACGGCGAGGTCGCGACGCGGAGGGATACAGGCGTGCACTCGATGGCACTGCAGTCACGTTGAGTTTTGCGCAGAATGTAAACGAAGGGACAATCAACGTACAGAACTTCAGTTGACGCCACCAGACATAGAACGGCGACGAAGACGAGGTTCTTGAGATTGAACATGCTTTACGATGTGAGAGGGAAGTGGGTGTTGTGGACAGAGCGTTGTATACTCGTGGGAGACGCCGGGAACGCACTGCGCATACACATGGAGTCGGGGGATAGATGGGTATTTTCTGAATTGATTTAAATCTGGCAGTAGAGGGTGTTGCGTGCCAACATAATTGAATGTCCATGTTCCGTACTAAGTAGTAGCAGTGACCTCTCATTCGGCGGTGTGCCTTACTAACGATTCCTCACCTGACCCGCTAGTTGAACTCGCGTTTGAGAGTTTGGGATGCCGATGCTGAATCAAAAAGATTCAGGGCCATCCGTAGCTGCTGACGGGAAAAATCATGGATTCCATTGCGGCTGCTGTGAGCTCAGCTGGGTACAATTTCTGAAGCAGTAAACTCGGGACGGAAACAATCTCGGGGAAACTGTAGATCACCCATTTCCCCACGGGGCAGTTGTAACAGCAGCGCACGTCGGGTGCAGATTCGCGGCAGAGAAGCATCCTGCATCGAGACCGGGAGACATGTGTTGGCAAGGCCATAGAACACGGATACGAGGTTGATCGAGCGCCAACGTCAGGGCAGCGACTGTAGATGTTCCGCAATATGCCGGTGGCGCTGTCCATAAGACCGCTCGGATACGTCGTCTGAGCTGCGATTGACCCTGGGCTCCACCTCGATTTCGAGCTCAGACGGCAGTGTGCGTGGGTTGACCTGTTCGAGTTGGAACTCAACTGAGAAACCAGGTGAACAGCGGAGCTACATACCTTGAATGCGGGGCGATATGCAGCAGTCGGTGCCTGAAGAAGAAAGGAGCAATGAATATTTAGGACGCCAAAAAGAGTGGCCTCGAATAGCTCACCGGCATGGACGTCACAGCACTGTATGGGTAGGTGTAGCTATAGGCGGAGGTGAGGTCTTGGGCCGTGAGCATCGGGGCTGTTCGTTCCCAGTCTGATTTCGAACGCATCTCGCCCAGCTCTTTCCGTGTATTGAGCGAAACGAGCAGAGAGTTGGCATATACTACAGGCCTAGTAGTCAATAATTTGAGGAAACAAGCGCGCAACATCTACGTACGTTTTCCGATGACGAAGTGCAGACCCATAAAAATAAGATTGTTTGGCATAGCCAGCCACTGTGGAGAGATGGTTCAGAGTGCTCAGGGGAAGAGATAATATTGAAACCTACACATATCAAGGAGGCGGTGGTTGTAACACTTCGCAACGGCACATCAGCTTTACGTGGAAGGACCCGTAATTATCTCACGTACCAGGTCAAAAAACCATTCTCCAGTGTGTAAAGTGTAAGGGTGTTGACCATGCGCGCCACCCTGGTGAAAACGAGATGTTTAAAGGATAGCTTCGGGAGAAACAATGACGCACGGAGTTGATGCTGTTCGCCGGCGCATCTTCTGGAGAATGAAGCATAACGAAGCCGTGATGATGATATCCACAGCGGCGGACAGTGATAGGCCCGTCGTGAAGACCCACTGAAGATACGCGTCAACTTGGAACGGGGGAAAAAAAAGAAGACACGTACTCCAGGGTACCTCCGGGTAAATGCCGAGTATTGATGAAGGCGAATCCTTATTTAAAAGGAAGGAGTTAAAAACTATAGTTACAATAAAAGCAGGAACGCACATCTCGGTAGTGGAGACTAACAATACTTCAGCCCCGGGCAAAGAACGTAGGAATGGACATACCAGACGCGGCGACTGAAGGGCACATGGTGGATGAGACACAAGCAGGAAATGCTAAGCAGACTCACAAAGACGGAGGAAGGCCAAAAGAACCTAGAGGAGGTTAGCAAGGAATTCAGGCAAGGCTGCAGTCACACACTATCGGCGCCGTTATCCACCAATTATTTCCACTCGCTAGAGTCACGATGAGGGGGAGATAACAATAATTTGTGAACCGCGTACATTTATAGATCTTGTGGGCAAAGTACCTGGAACGATAATTGAGTAAACAGCCTCGCAGTAAAACGTCGGGACGCACCAGTGCACAATTAAAGTTTGGATGGCCTGACCGCAGTGTAAGCGTCAAGAGTATTCGGCAAATATTATACGCGCACCGTAGCTACAACTGACAACTGTCGTACATTGTCATCAATCCTTGATTTCTACCGCCGAAGAAATGAAACCTACTGCAACAGACCTGCCGGAATGTCCGTTAAGCGAAGGGGGGAATATGCTGACACGGCATACCATGGGATATAGTCCAATCGTGTACTGCAAGGAGAGACATGAGCGAAGCGGACATCGGATCAAGAGCGCACGCACGTATTCCCGAAGAAAAGAACGCAATAATCATACAAAGATATCACAATGAAAGTAGAATGGAGAAGATCCAGCAGCCTGGAAATGAATCAGGCGAGCGTATAATTGGGGTGAAGAGAACGCACCATACGGCGAGGACCTTGCATGAAAGGTAAGTCAATTCAGTAGGATCTAGGCAGAGGACACACCGTCAAACGGCGTATTCGGATCTCGTTAGGGTATAGGTTGTAGAAGATGATGCATTGTACTGTGACGATCCCGCTCAGGCTGCAAATTATTGCCCGCGGCGTCAGAAGAGAAACTGCGACGAACAACGAGAGTACTGACACCAGACCAATGGCTCCCCCGACGAGTAATGCTCCGAGAGTAGGAGCGACGTCGACCATGGCACCGACAGCGACGTGGGTGGAAAGCAAAGAGCTTCAGCTCCCACCGTCGTTTGATCTTATAGGATTTCGTCAGTGATTGATGCTGCGCGGGAGCCCGGCCTCCTTAGCGCTTTAGTACGTTTTCGAACAGATCGTCCCACATGCAAGATTGGGAATCAAAGGCCGGTCAGTGATGGTCGTTTGTCTCCCAGACACGCGCAAGATTGCAAGACGAGAAGTCGACTAAGATGATTGCCCAACTCGAGGCTCCAAACGCAGTGCTGGTCGCAAGGGGCGTCAGGATAACGGCGAAATGAAAGCGACGGATCCACAACAGACGCATGCGGATTGGCCGCGGTGTAGCTATGTAGTATGTTTGAATTGAAGAAAGCCACGATTGTCGCGGTATGCAATCGGCACGCTTGATCCGCTTCGTCCATCAGATCTCCTTTGGTCTTTCTCCGACTCAAGTTCGTTTGATCGCTACATAATTACTGAGGACCTAAGAAGAAAAAAGCTAGCTGGTGGCAAAATTCTCATTTGAATAGCTTTTTGGTGTTGCTAGCTGCCGCTATACAAGTAGATGTAGCTACTAGTTCTGCATCACTGACTCGTCAGGACGCTTCTTCGAGGCGACGTTCGACATCTGTCGAGGTCCAACCGTTGATTTTGGCGCTCAAGTCGACAAGGCCCACAATCACCTGTCTGTTCGGCAAAATTCAAATCTGATAGAAAATGCCCCACGTCGTTCAACTCGGCGCGTCATAAGTACTTGTAGTACTTCATAGACAGACCAATTGCAACTTACCAAACAGTCAGCAGTCTTGGCTCTTTTGTCTTCCTCCTCAAGGCATGGAATTGAAACAATCCATCGGCGAAGACAATTTTCTCACCTGCGTAGTGCGAATGACTTGCCAGCCCTGAAGGCCTGAAGATCTGTCAGTTTCATTTTTCCAACAGTGATTTGAAACGATGTCTGCGCGTCTTGTACAATATACAACTCCGAATATTCGCCCCGGTCGCCATGAATTCTTCGTGGATCCTTGTTTCCGCCGCTTGGTCCTCCTTTATGCATCTGATCCCGGAAGGTACGTCGACGCAGAAAGCAAGGGGATGTGTTCGCACATTATGAGATCCGCATGCTTGGTCGTCAAACGGTCAAACCGGTGGGTGACAAAGATCAGTATCTTGCTGTCACCGGATTCTCTGAGCGCTGGAATATTTGATGTTCTGCTGTGGGATCGAGAGCAGAGCTTGATTCATCAGCGACGGCAAACCGGATGTCAGCCGACAGGAAACGCACGGAATTACGGGCTCTGAATAGCCTGGTTCGCCCAGTTGGGAGTATTAAACCAGTCGCGCTACAAGACGTTGCTTCTCTCCACCTCCGACAACGATGAGATGATCCTCGAAGAAAGACCTCTTCCGAAACACCTACCAGACACCGCATGCTGCTCCAGATTCGCAAGGATCTTCTGAAGCTTCTCGTACCGGTCTAGCTTGAACAGGGTAGTGCACAGTTTGTACTTCGTCGTTGATTGCTAACGCAGTCCGAGTTCCCCAGTCCAATATTTTCCGCAAGAGAGAGCTATGGTCTTGAGATATCAGCGCCCGCGCCTTGTTCAGATCCGAAAGTCGATAATTCGATTGGTATTCCGTCAACCAGGATTTGTCCTGATTCCACGGTTCAGGGGTTCATTTATGGTCGGCTTGCCGCTTCCAATCTCCCTGAATATGACGACCCTCGCTGGAGTATGTGAAGGAGACATTTCTGGGCCAAAAATCAAGGGAAATCAAAAATGAACAATGTGGTTGACGTACTTGAGCTCGAAAGCCATCCTTGCTGGTAGTAGGGACGACCAATCGACTGACGATGCCCAGCGCGTTCCGTTGAACGGGCAAGAGGGATCGGCCGAGGACAAGGTTGATACTATCAATCCAGGCAGAAAAGTAAGCTGCGGGAAGGAAAGAATTGGCGCTGTATATCGGGGTTTCCGTGGGATGTGTTGGCTACAGCCTAAATCGGGTACCACGACGTATACGACGAGGATCAGTTAATATTCTGTTCACTGGCTGCTCGCACTCGGGATTTACGGGCCATCGCCGCCATATTTTGGAGCTGAAAACCTAGTACCCGTTTGTTCCTTATTAGGACCGCTGCGGTTACACAGTCCTTCCTTCCTTCCGCTCCGAAAGGCTCCACATGAGATCCGTCAGATCTGGAAGACTGGATCTCAGCGTGGAGTGGCGGGAACAGTTAGCTGGCATGGCGAGGGTGGTGAAGAGGTCGGAGATGCGGCGGGATATGCAAAGGGATATGTGTAGAGTGCGGAAGGTGGATAGCGGAAGTCGAGGATCAACGGAAGATGCGACTTGATCCCGTTTTCGTGTTGTCGAGTGGGGCGAGGAAGCAGGCAAGGAGAACAAGAGCTTCGAGGGCAATGAGCTGGGCGAGCGAGGCAGAATCACCGAGTGTGTATTGTCGTCAGCTTAGTTCATTACCGCAAAGCGCCGAAGACATACTATGTACACCATGCCCCGCAGTCTTCCATGCATATGACCACTTACGACCCCTTCCATTCGCCATTCGCTCGGGAGGGCATAGATCCGGACGCAACGAATAGGTGCCGGAGTCAGGGACTCCTCCTCAGCCTGCTACTACTTCGAATTCTCAAGCAGGAGAAGTCCGCAATTGATGCTGGCCCACGGTGAAGAACGAGAAGAAGCATAAGGAATGCTGACTTTCGCGTGGAGGACACCGTACACGCGCGGAAGCCATCAAGCACGACAGACCACGTTGTAGGGGGAGGGGGGAGGATGACATGAGGAATGACGGTATGCACTCAAGGAGACCTCCACGCGCGATGGAAGTAATTCAGATCGGGCTGGGAACACCGTTGAACAGAAGGGGCGGCGTGTGCGGTGATTGTCCTGATAGCACAAATAACCCGTGAGACAGGTCTGCGACAGACCTGTCGGGGTGACGAGAGCTGGGAATGGGAGTGTCATGCACGACGAAGGAGACGTCAGGCTCTTCTGCTGTGTATCTCTTTCCTATCCATGCCCGCCGTGAAGACACCAGATCGATCATTTCCTTCCATCTACATGAGCGAGTACACATATGTAGTCAGGAACAGCGACAAGATACATGCTCGGATGGTCACGGTGTCCATGCGCAGGACCATCTTCTTGTCATCAGGCGCGCGCGATGACGAAGATAAACAGGAGATCGAATCATTCGCTTTCGCGAGTTGGGGAGCGCAGAGCGACGCACTT
The DNA here is from genome assembly GCA_029378375.1 of Mycena olivaceomarginata. Taxonomy (NCBI): domain Eukaryota; kingdom Fungi; phylum Basidiomycota; class Agaricomycetes; order Agaricales; family Mycenaceae; genus Mycena; species Mycena olivaceomarginata. Next base: position 474,698 of record JARKIC010000078.1, on the reverse strand, counting down.
GGCCGCGTTGATCAGTCAAGGGCGAGGGGTTAAGGAGCTCTGGTTTGCGCTCGTGAGGGTACGGGTTCTGTCTTCTACCTTTGCTCGGGGAACAGAAAGATGGATGGGAACGGTGAGAGGGAGCCGAGCTCGACCCTTTGTATACGTATTCCGTTATAACAAGACGGAGAGTCGGTGAAGACCCAGCAAGCCGCGAAATAGATATCTCGGCAGCGAGCGGGCGAGTAAGGTGGAGGTACGGACAGTGCCTTTCACGCGTCTACTGGGGCGGCGGCGGCGGCGAACAGATCGTTGGTTGCGGGATGGTGCACAACTGGAAATTGTGGCACGGCGTGTGGCGCCGATGGGTGCGAGGCGGGTGGAGGATAGAGAGCAAATAAGGGATCTTGCATGCTTCTGCTCTGCGCCTTTGATTTCCAGGTGCTCGTGAGGTCATGAGAGCCGGTCTCAACACCCATATTGTGTGTATTCAGAGCGCAAGATCGGGATCGACTTGGAATACAGTGCGAATAAATAGTAGTCGGGGGAGAACTTCGGACGGGCTGTCTGGAGACGCGAGAGACGGGGGTTCGGGGCAATGGGGGGTGCGGCGGCACTCGGGGCGGGGGGACTGGCGGGTCGAGTGAAAAAGGCAAATGGTGAACAGTCCTTCAATTCTTCAATTCCATCCGTCATGATAAAAACGATGCGACAGTGCTCGCTTCACCCCGGCGGGTCCCTGCCACAAGAAATCAAGTCAGTAAAACGCAGCAGGGACGACGAGACGAACTTACCTACAACGAGCAAGGTCTTCAGCATTATAAAACTCTTCGCCGGGATTGCGAACGGTCAACAGATCCCTGCGTTCTCATTTAGCCAAAGTCAAAACGAAGCACGAATGCCATAGGAAAACTGACCCAGGATGGACGCTTTACGAGTTGTAGCACGGACTAGCCTCGCGGTTTTCATGAATCTCGGACGCCCCCGGCTCAACGAGGTATCCTATGTACGCCCTGACCTGCCAGAACCCGAGCACGCCTCGTGAAGAAAGGACGACCCCGAGATGAAGGAGTTGGCGTGGATCGTCCACAAACCGCAAACGAGAGCAGAGCGGGGGGTGCCGGCTTGCACGGTACAGGCGAAGCAAAGCTCAGGACGGTAAAAGAGGTTGCCCAGCCTGCGCAGGAAAACGTTGTACGGCGAGGCAGGGACACGAAACCGATCGCGACAGACCGGGACGTGAGGCAGAGGGAGAATGAAGCGGTGGATCTGCGGTTGTACCGGATTTGGCCAAGGACTGGCCTCAGGTGGAGAAGAGAGCAAGGCAGAGCTGGCATACACAGGCTCTTGGAGTACTATACACGGACCCTCGCAAGCCGCGATTAAGGCTGGGGTTTTCGATGAACGGCTCCTGGGGGCAACGCGGACCGCAGAAGATCGACAGTCACGACAGGGACGACGCGAGCGCACCCAGCGGGGGGTGACATGGATGGGTGAGAGCGGCGGTGGGCAACCTTCACCGGAGAACACGCACACCACGCACACCTTGGCCGCAGTGAGCGTGCCGAAGGTCGCGCACGAGTACCAATACAGGTATACGGACAGCTTTCGACGGGCGGGCGAGTTTCCGGAGCCTGCGCATCAGCACGAAAGCGACTCATAGGTGCCACTGAGCATTTTCCGGGCAAAGAACACCGAAGCACAGTCTGACCCGTGCTCTTGCCGCCCTCAGGATCTTGCGCACCGCGGCAGAGGATGTCACTCGTCTGCCATCCCGCCTGGTACAGTGTCCATTCAAGTGTATCCCTCATCGGTCCATCGCGAGCTCGACGAATAAATTTGGTGCATATATCGAGCGCCATCGCCAGGAGAAGTTGTCGACCCCACCGCGGATAAAAAATGCCGCTAGATGGCGTCCACAGGCATATCGAGATGAAGATGGGGGAGCGACCGTACTCTACGCGGTGCGGCCGAACACGTGTAGAAACGACGCAAAGAGCTTCGTTCGAAGTACTGAGGAAAGCCCTCAGCGCGCGGTCTTTGAGTTGGAGGTACTGAGGACAAAGATCCGCCTCTGCCTCCGCCCCGACCTGCGAGAACACGAGCACTGATCGCTGACGGAAGGGATGACCAAAAGACGAAGGCGTTGCGTTGTCCGTAACCGGTAAACGAGAGCAGAGGGGATGCACGGCCGCGTACGGTGAAGACGAAGATGGTGGTAAGAGGCAAAAAGGTCGCGTGTACCGCGCAGGACAAGATCACCGCCGTGCGGCGAGGTGGGGAGTGAGGCAGTCAGATGAGCTTGGCGGGGAGACGAACGATGCCTGCGTATTTCGCCGAGGAAGGTGAGGATGAGGGTGTTGCTGGGGCGGGGCACGTGTACACGCGGCCTGCGACGATAAATTGATGCTCGCAGTATTTGGCGAAAAATCAGGTGTAGGAACCAGGGATACTGGATGCACGGGTGCTCTGCAAGTCGCAATTGATGGGAGCGATAAGTGCTGCGAGTCTTCCCTTGCAGATAGCAACGCCTAGGAAAGATTTGGGCTCGTACATGGTGCCCTCGGGATCCTGGATCTCAGCACGGTCCGCTGCCTTGCGTCCCTCTCCCATCCGAGGCCCTCTGACATCATCGATAACGCTGCAGTCCATGCTCGTCTGGCGCGAGGTCCTCCGCCATCATATGCCGTGAACCGCCGATGGTGAATGGACGTGGAGGATGGAGGGTGCAGCCTAGGATCCGGAGGAATCGCGCAGCAGCTGGGTGGTGGCACGCATGTAATTGAAGGAGCAGGTAATGGAGTATAGGACGAAGGTGCACCTGGATAAGGATAAGGATATCGCACATCAGAGACGCCCGGAATGAAACTCGAAGGAGGGATGGACATACCGCAGGAGCGAGAAGACGGGTGCTACTGGAGGCTCTAAGTTTTATGCATCGACTCGACGACGTTTTGGTCTCCATGTGCAAGGGATTCCATCATCTGGACGACTATGGAGACGACGGGACGACGCGAGTATGTTGAATCCAAGGGCACCGACGTAGGAAGGGCGCGTGAAAGACAAGTGCGCAAAAGAGGCGGCGGTCATGCCCTGGAAAGCGGAGGCCAAGGAGACAGGATGGCAGACAGGCACGGCGCTGTCACTGGCGGTGGACTCGTAGTGCACGGCTGTCGGTGCACTTGTGAGAAGGGGGGTTCAGAGTCGACCGGCAGGGCCTAGCGGCGGACGGGGCTCTCTGAAGTGAACATGGGTGACGGTTTTGGAGGCGGAAAAATGGTGAGGCGGCTGGGTATAGATGTGGAGGATCTGCGATGCGAGATACACATGTATTCCAACGGCCATGGAGTTTGTGCACGACGCTGCGTGCCGTGGCGAGCGACACAGGCGAGAGCGTCGTCTCACCGTGATCCATGTAGAAAAAGCCGAACTTCTCGACGTCTTCTTCGTCTCGAGGAGCGTGGGTGAAGGACTTGCTGCGAGTCGCCAGCGATATGTGATATACCAACATGTTTCAAGGCGCGGGGGGCTGCAGTACAGACAATATCACGTCAGATACATACCGTCTATGGTTAGAGAGAGAAGGGTACCTCGTTGATGCAGGTCGAGAACTTTCTTAACTTCATCCAGATGACCAAAGGCTTCCCCATAGTAGCTGAATTGTTCATCCGGGATGCTGCTCATCTGAGTCTGCGTATATCATCTATCGCAATCCCTTGTATATCCTCCGTCGTGACCATCCGGAGACGCGAGAGTTGGCTGACAGAGTGCTGCAAGTCTTTTTGGTTCGCCTTCCAATGGCTTCCATGAGCACATTTGGAAAAGTTGGCTCGAGATTTGAGAAGGGCTAAAACCACTTGGCGAGAGTATTGTTGAATGTCGCTATTTCCAGGGCCAGCAATATTGACGAAGCGGTGGTTCCAAGCATGTGACCATTGTGTCACATCACGGTTGGTGGAGCCGCCGTTGGCGGTGAGCGATTCATTCGCACAACGAGCTTGGGTAGTTCAACAAAGCACTGAAAATTTTAGATATACAAAAAATACAAAGCATGTAAGCTACACGCGCATTTGGTTAGTCCCCGCCTAACAGCGGTCACCGGCATAAGCCCACGGAACGTCAAGGTAGCGCGCATCCCGCGGGTACTCTTCAACGACAAAAAAAGCGACGACAAAAAGCCTCAGCACACCAGAAATCCCCCGCCAACCGTCGAGTCCACCGGCGAGTTGGCGATGGATCCGCAATGGAGTGTTGACCGTCCTACCACCTTGCCCAGTGCCTCACGGGATATGGCCGCTTCCTTACGGCGTCTTCGACCCAGATCGCAAAGCCGTGCGACCCAAGACCCAGGTCTCTGCCTCAGCAGGGTTTTTAAATCACCGCAGACCGCGTGCGGGAGCACTAACTCCGGCTAGCGAACATGATTTTCCAGCAGCGCCAATCGTACGCTCCTAAATCACGTTAGACCGTAAGTCACTCGGGAGCGAACTGCAATCCACTTACTCTCGTTGGATTCTGGCGAAACTTGGAAGAGTCCGACTGAGTTTCAAGAGAGCCGCGAAGGACACGTGATCGCGAAGGACGCGTTTCCGGGCTGTCACTCCGACACGGGTTTCTCTTCCTCTTTTGCCACCGTCGTGTCCAGAAACCTTGGATTATCAAGTTTCAGACCTATTCAATCCCTTGCCTGTTTGTCTGCAACTTTGCTGGGATGTGATCGTTCTGGGCCACTAGAAGGAAATTTCAAGACAATTTTGGTCTCCCTTAAAGTCTGCCGGGCTTGGAACTCTGCTGTTCTTTCAAAAAATTACTGGAATCAGAGGGAAACTGTACAACAGCCGGCACAACTCTATTTCACTCCAGCCACGGGCAGGCCCACTTGTCCCCTCCTCCCAAATTCCCCTCTCCCCGACCCTTTCGACGGCTTCAAGTTCCGTCTTGCGACAAGCCTGGATACCAGTCTCTCGAGCCTCGGAAAATATGCGAGACCGACGACCAGGATTGTTCATCCGAATGCTAGCCTGTTCTCTCGCTCATCAAGCACATCCGCTTGGCTCAGCGCGCGCAGATTTCAAGTAGGATGCCGAAGTCTCAGGAAGCCGGTGTTTGATGTGCCGGTAAGGTATAGGACTATGGTACTATGTTAATTTATTTCTCTCCTCGGTTTCGCGTCAAGGGCAGTGTTTAGGCTCTGCTCCGGAGAGTTGAAGCTGGTTGAAGCTGGTGTTCATGTCTCAACTGTAACGTTTCATCACCGCCAACAGCCATGGTCGAACTGCCTCACCTGGGCGAACACCTTCGAATGTACGTAAGGTACCTGTTAGGTGGGTTAGCCTGTATGAGTAAGAACTACCTAACAGGTCCCCTCCTTCGCTGTCGCCAGGCTGTCAAAAGCACGTGTTGGTCTCTATCAGCACTGTTACCGCCGTCGCCGCCGCCGTTTTGCACCTCCGTCACCCCCTCACCTGCAAAACATTTTCTTCCGGGGATATTAGGAAATGGTATAAATGGTTGACTTTCCATAAGCTTAGAATATTCCTGAGGCATATTTGAGGGTGCCAGTGATGCCATCTATCTACAGGATATTCAAGTCGTCTGAGGACAGCCTGAATTCCCATAAGAATGAGTATTTAAATCAAGTTGGTTCTCATCCTTGAAGGAGGGCCCAGACGAACTCCAGCAGGCAATGGGAGGCCACTTCATTTTTCTTGAGCGAAATAGGTCACTTGGGGGCTCGAGACGAGGGTGGAGTGTCGCGTACCGCCGGCAAACAAGTTTATTCTGTCTAATAAATTCTGTAGGGGGGGTCGCTACCCCCCCTCTAGACTTTCTTAAATTTCGAACAAACCTTGTCCCCTTTCGTGCCTCCGAAGTGATGGGGTCCCGACAGCTGCCTCGGCAAAGCTTGGAAATATTCCCCAGCATTTATCTAAGCTTATGGAAAGTCACCCAATGGAATTTGATTCAAAATATAAACAACATTTATATAACAATGCTCGCAAGACATCCCCGTACGGCAGCGGGGCAGCGGCGTAGGGGTGGGGTGCAGCGGGAGCGGGTGCAGCAGGGCAGCGGTAGAGCGACAGGTGTAGTGGGACAGCGGCATGGGACAGCGGCGTAGGGGGCTACGTGGGAGCAGCGGGCGCAGAGGCGCGGGTGCGGCGGATGCAGGGGTGCAGCGGCGCAGCGGGGGCGAATGCAGTGGGGGCGGGTGCAGCGGCACAGTAACGCGGGTGCAGCGGATGCAGCGGGGCGGGACAAAGCGGCGTAGGGGGCTGCGTGGGAGCAGCGGGAGCAGCGGCGCAGCGGGGGCGGGTGCAGCGACACAGCGGGGCGGGTGCAGCGGGGGCGGGTGCAGCGGCGCAGGTGCAGCGGATGCAGCGGCGCGGGTGCAGCGGATGCAGCGGAAGCGGGTGCAGCAAGGCAACAGCGGGCGCGGGGGCGGATGCCGAGGCGGTGGGTGCAGCGGCGCGGGGTGGGAGCGGCGGGTAGCGGGGCAGGGGCGCGAGTGGAGCGGGTGCAGCGGTCGGGCGGCAGGGGTAGCGGGGCAGGACGGCGGGTGCAGCAGGCAGTGCGGGGGCGGGTGCAGCGGGGTAGATGCGATGCAGGTGCAGCGGCGGCGGGTACAGCGGAACGGGAGCGCGGGTGCAGCGGCGGGGGAGACGGATGCAGCGGGGCAGCGGCATGGGGCGGCGGGTGTGCAGCAACGGGTGCAGCGGGCCAGCGGCGTGGGGGCAGAGGCAGCGGCGGTGGCGACGTGGGGGCGGGAGCGGCGGGTGCAGCGGGGTAGTGATGCGGCGGCAGCGGCAGGTCCGTGGGGTGGCGGGTGCAGCGGGAGTGGAGGGGGTGCAGCGCGGCAAGGGCAGCAGTGGCGGATGGAGCCGTGCAGCGGCGGGGCGGCGGATGTAGCAAGGCAGCGGCATGGGAGCGGATGTAGTAGCGGATATAGTAGGTGCAGCGGCGTTGAAAACGGGGCCACAGTGAGGCAAAGGGGCAGCGGGGCGGGAGGTGCAGCGGTAGGGGGTTGCGCAGGGGCAGCGGATGCGGCAGGTAAAGCGGCGGGAGTGATAGCATCGAGAGGGCGGTATGCGATAGCAGCAGTGAATACAGTGCGGTTTAAGCCAGAAGATTAGCCAGAGCGAAGGAGGCAGCGGAGGATGTATTGGCAGCCAATAACAGCAGCCTAGATGGGTTTGACATGGAAGTTTTGCTACCTTGAGCTTCGACATGCCAGGGGGTCAGTGGGAGGTCCAGGTTGAGGCCGAGCTGTAGCGCAGAGGTGGTGGAAGAAGGAGAGTGATCGAGGCGACGGTGCTGATGCATGTCACTCACGTAAGCTTGCCGGCCTGCCGCCGCAAGTTACCTCAACCGATCAACCAATCGGGTGACGAATAACGATGAACATTCTGCAATCTTTTTATTCTGCTTGACCCTAGTACTCAATACATGGGTTTTAATGTCATTTTAACCTCTACTAGTATGCCCCCAACCAACCAGATTTATTTTGCATTTATTTCCCATGTTTGAAAGTACGTGCACAAAATTGACCGAAAGACGCTCAAGTTCTAATTAGGTTTGTAGGTTGAACTGTGCTATCTTTCATGCGCCGCCCAAAAGGAATTGCTTGCCGCACCAAAAACGTTCTGAAACACTTCAGTAACATTGTAAACCATGCTCTAACTCCCTGTTGTGCCCCTCCCGTCTTTTTCTCAATAGGATATGTATACTCAATGTCTGCATGCAACTGCCGCACATGCGCATAAAATACCGAAGGCACCAATATCAGTCAGCTCCTTTGCATCTTCCGTCAAGCATCGAAGGCGTAGCTGTAGCTTCAGATCATCGTTTCAATGTTTCGCGGGACCCTCGAACAATGGTAACATGGTGATTCAAATCGGCATAATATGATTTCCTGTGCTCAATCTCCTTTCACCCTTGCAGCTCCTAATCCTTGCAGGCCCCCACCCCCGCCGCCACCGCTGCCACCGCTGAAGAGCGGGAAGGAGCCCAAGACGGCGCTCGCAGATCTACCCATAAAAAACCAACGAGCATTCAGTGCGTGCTATTTGAATGGGAAGGGAAGAAAGGTAAGGAATGCGACTTATGTGCTGTCGCCTCCGTCGCTCTCGCTCTCGCTCGCGTCCGCGCTTGCACTCTGGTCCATGTCGAGCGCGAAGCGTGGGTGGGGAAGGATGGCGGCAAAGCGTGCGCGTGCGTACTCGCGCAACGCATGCAGTGCGTACCCCGGGATTGAAGCTACTGCCGACTCATGATAAGAGTGAGAACAGCGCGAGACAGAAGGACCGTGCTCACCAATGAGCCGAATACAGCGTGCAGGTTGGTGTTAAGCCGAGTTTTAGGAGCCTGGGCGCTGACGCCAGCTCGCACACTGCACGTTCGGTGTCCTCTCGCATCCAAAAACCTCGGAGCTCGACATCCTCGACGTCGGCACCTGCATCAATAGCGCCTTGCACCACGCAATCGTGGTGTCAAAGCCAAACTCGGCAAGCGCGTTTAAGCGCGTGACGAGCGCGATGTCGAAGTCGAGGGTTTCGGCGGCGGCGGGCATGCGCACGACGTAGTCCTTGCGGGGGAGGAGCTTCTTGAGTTTGCGATCGCCGCAGCGCATGCTGCGCAGATAACGAATGATTCACCATTGTAACCTGAATGCAGCAGTCTAACTGACCTTCTGCTGGACCTGTTCGTTGATGTAGAGCCCAGTGACGCAGGCCCAGGCGTACAGCATCGTCGTACGCGCCGCCGAACCCCATGTCCGCAGCGGGGTGAGAAGCGCATGCAGGGATACCGAAGGTGGTGAAGCGCGAAGGTGCTGGTGATGGTGGAACATGTACATACGTTCCATGTCCAATGTTCCGTGCCATTCGGCCATAGCTGCGACTGCGTGACTGCCTTGAAGATAACGCGAATTTGCGCTGAATGAACTGAGACATGGTGCTGGTGGGGCACGAAGGTGGCGGGTATGGTGAGGGTGGTGGAGGCTTCAGTTTTGTTGTCCGGCAGGAATGTCTGTACTACTAGTATGCGCGGGGCGCGGGCACAGGTGTGGTGCGTGTGCGAAGGGAACAGCGCGCGCGCATGTGGGTGCGAAGCCCGCGATGCAGGCGAAGTGCGCGGGGTGCGGCGAGCACAGGTGCGATGCAGGTGCGAAGGGAAGGGTGCGGGCGTGTGTGGGTGCGAAGCCCGGGATGCGGGTGAAGCGCAAGCGCGGGCATGCGTGAGGACGGTGGATCGAAACGAGCGCGTGCGCATGCGCTGGGGCGTACGCAGCGCGGTGGAGCTAGAGTTGGGTTTACTGACCATGTCTCATAACGCGGTATAACAGGGTGCAGAGCTGGCCTGGATAAAGCGTGCGCAAAGAGCAAAAAAACGAAGCGAGGGTGGTGGAGGATACGGCGGAGTCAGATGTAGTGCTTCACAGTGTTGAGGCCACAGGAATATCAATTGGAAGCTCATTTTTTGATGGAATGGATGAGGGAAATCGCGATCGTGCTCGACGACGGTGGTGGTACAAGGAGGAGGCGTCAGTGTTGCCTGATTTGGTTTAGTAGAGAAGCTGCCGTAATGACGTGCCAAGACGAAGGAGGGGGCCTGTTAGGTAGTTTCTACTAATACAGGATAACCCACCTAAGAGGTCCCTTACGGCACTTCGAAGGTGTTCCCTGAGCTGAACTGCCTTCGGCTCGAATGATGTGTATGATTCGACAGCAAGTCTCTCGATTCACCTCAAAGTTCTTCATTCACAGATAATCATGGGTGATTCCTGAAAGTCCAAAACACACCCACAACGGTCTGGATATGTTTTGGCCCAAATCTCGAGGTTCGCGGTGTCCAACGTTTGAACGGATCAAATCATCAATCGCAATAGATCGCAAATCATGGTCGGCCAAGGAAAGTTTTAAGCGAGTCTCTTGCCAGTGCAGTCTGTGTACACTGCAGTGACTGCACGGAGTGGGAGCTGCCGTGAGTGACTCTGCTCAATCTTTTCGCGGATAAATAGTACTCTACCATGAATCCAAAAGCTTACCCACCAATGCCGCAGAAATCTCCGGACGCAGTCGACAAGATTCTGGGGTACACCCTAGTAGCGGCAAATACTCTCCGCGATTCCGTGACGGCCTCACAGATACCCTTCCTTAGCAGTGTCTGTGCACTGTCTTTGACGGTCATCCCTCTGGTGCAGGTATGGGAGTCCGACAGCCTAATTCTCTGCCAGTTTGAAATTAATATTGTGCAGACCACCAAGTTCCACAAAGCGCGATGCCTGGGAATATTGGACCAGATCCACGGGTTGCTTTGTGTGCTCATGAGCCTGTGTTCCCATTCCGAAGGCATTCGATCTCCCAAAATGCTCGATCAAATTGCCGAGTTTGCCGTGTAAGTCTTGCATAAATCGTTGTCCATTCGGTTTTGCTGATTTTCATCGCAGCACTTTTCAGAAATTCCAATCCTGTCTGAAAGCCCAGAGTGGCCTGGCAAAAATCAAGAGGCTTTTCAAGCAAAGCGAAATCGCGGCTCAATTAGACTGTTGCCAGAGAGAGCTGACAGCAGCGCACGAAATCTTTACGGTGAGCTTCAAGATCTGCCTGTAACCCCAACGCTAAGCCTGAATAGATGAAATATGGAGTGGGGATCGCTAGTGCTCTTCTGGAAATGGATATTGATACCGAGAAGAGACACCAAGAGCTCCTGGAACTAATTTCGTGCCAGAGTGCCTCATTTGCGAGTACATCTTCGGTAAATATCGTTTGCGATGTTGTTTTCATCTTCTAATACCTCTCTCAGATCGGCGGAAGCTCCTTCAATGCCAGGTACAGAAAGTGAATACTTACTTTTGGATGCACTCATAAATATGCCTTCAGTTCCGATTCTTTCTCTCTACTCCCTGCCTCCCCGCCAATATTCCACGGGCGCGAATCCGAGCTCGAAAGTCTCGTTGACACTCTAGTGGCTCAGCCAGCCTCGGTCGCCATATTGGGTCCGGGCGGCATTGGAAAGACGACTCTTGCGATGGCTATATTGCACCACCATTCAGCAAAGGAAAAATATCCATCCAGGCATTTCATCTCTTGCGAGTCCGCCAGCACCTGCGATGATCTGCTGGCCAGCATCGGTTCATATCTAGGCCTTGAGCTTTCCGGGCAGCTCTCGAGGGCAATTCTTTCTCATCTGCGACGGAGCGAGCCATGCCTTCTCATGCTGGATAACTTTGAAACACCCTGGGAGCGACCAGAATCTCGTAGTCAGGTTGAGGAATTATTATCCTCCTTGTCAGCCATTCCAAGTCTCGCCTTGCTGGTGAGTCGAGTGCATATATATATATCCTTTCGGTCGCTGAGGTCCGGTTCCCAGATCACGATGCGGGGAGCCGAAAGGCCAGGGAAAGTGAAATGGCATCGACCATTTCTTCCTCCGCTCGAGCCTCTTTCTTCCTGCGCCTCGAGGAAAATATTCTTGGACATCGCTGAGGAACCTGACTCTGAGGAGGAGTCAGCACTTAACGACTTACTGGATCTCTCGGGAAGCCTTCCCCTGGCTGTCAGTCTCATGGCCAACATAGCATCGTTTGAAGGCTACTCGGGTACTTTACGCCGCTGGCGGATCGAAAACACCACTCTCCTCTCCGACGGGCACCACAAGCGATCAAATCTCGAGAAATCCATAATCCTCTCGCTCGGTAGCCCACGCATGGCATCTTCCCCACATGCGAAAGACCTCCTCTCCCTCCTTTCCTTGCTCCCAGATGGAATCAGAGCGGAGGACATCATGGCCAGCAATGTTCCCATTCCTAACGTTCGCCGATGGCAATCGGTGTTGATCGGCACATCGCTGGCGTATATCGACGCGAAGGGACATCTCAAGGCCTTGAGTCCAATTCGCGAGTACATTCGGCGCGTCTACCCTGCCGCACGTGCTCTTTCCAACCCTCTCCGCACCTACTTCCAGGACCTCATCGAACTCTGGGGGTCGAAACGTGAGCTCCCCTCCAGCGACCTTACCCCTGCCCTTGTCGCATTCCTTGGAAACATCAACCAACTCCTTCTTGACGGTTTACTGTCTGCAGAGAAATCTACGCGGATAGAAATCGGGTATACCATCATCATCCTCGACAGTTTTTCAGCCACCATGCTCAAAGGCGGCAGCACGCTCTTCCAACGGATTCCTCGTCTAATTGAGGAGACGGGTGACGCAGGGTTGCGATGGAAGTATATCGGGAGATGCATCGGCAATCCGGGCTTAAGCCGTTTGATAGAGAATGTGGACGCTGTCGTTGAGGAGGGCATTCAGTACTTTACGACGGGGAATCACACTCCCTCCCAAGGTAATTTGATTTGTGCAACCGAGTACGCATTACTTACGGTTCCATCCAGTCGTCCGTTTTTACAGATCGGCGGCATTGCATTATAGGCAGCGCGGATCGTTGCACAAGGCCATACAACTCACCCAGCTGGGCCTTTCATTAGCCCAGAAAGCAAACGACACCGAGCTTCAGTTGATTTCGCTGCAAACCGAGTTCTACATTGCACAGAGATGCACTGATCCGTATTGGACAATTGGCGTCGCACAGAGGGCTTGGAAAATTGCGAGGTTCGCGACAAATTATTGGAATATCGCTGCACTCAATGGGAGGCTTGGGGGACCTGCCATTCAGGCAATCTCTCTCGGGCTCTCGATCTCTGTGCGCATGGCGAGGATCTCTTGATTTCCGATGGCATGGAGGGATCGGACCGGTATTTGGAATTCGTGGATATCCGCGCCGACGTCAACTTCATACAAACCCACTACATCGAAGCGCGACGCCTCTACCAACAAATCGTCGAGATGACGAGCCCGACACGTTCGCCCTGGTTCCACGCCCATTCCCTCACCCTCATCGCGCAGATTGATATCCTCACTGAATGTGCGGTGGACCAAATCCGCGAAAATCTCGACGCGGCGGACGCGGTGTATGCGGCTCATGGGTATCGGTCAACCGGAATTTATCCGTGGGTCGCTGCCGAGTTCCAACTCTATCGCGGAGACACCAAGAATGCTCGTTCATCGTTGATCCACAGGTTATCAAAAGGTCCCCCATACGTCCATTATTGCTTAACAACACTGGGCGATCCAAAGCGCGGAATGCACGGGGAAATCGACTCCTTCCGCTGGGCAATCGTTTACTTTGCATACGAGCGAAAGACGAAACAACTGGTGGGCACATTGAAGGCTCTTCGGTGTCTTGCCGATATATACTCCACTTCCGAAGACGAAGAGACGGCGCTGAATCTTTTTCGTACGGCGTTGGAAGGAGGGACAAAGATGGACGTGGATTGCCTCAGAGCGGAGTGCATGGTTGGAATTGGCGACATCGTGCTCCGACGCGGCGATGCGATGCAAGCGAAGGCGATGTGGATCGAGGCACATCCACTTTTTCTCCGCTCAAGGCGGATGAAGGATGCTGCTTCAGTCCATGAACGACTGCAGAGATTTGATTAGATGGTAGAGTCGCAGTATTGTTAATGTAATTATCCACATCATGGCATAATTGAATAGATTCGACGTCCGTGAATATTGCATCGCGATAAACCCATGTCTTTTCCGAACACAAACCAGGTGTCGGAATTTCAGAAACCAACCCAGTGAGAAGCTAATGAGTGGATTTCAGACAGGATTTTTTCCTTCAAACTGGGGGCGATGGTAGGCTGTCCAAGTTAATGTGCCATGCAACTGACAGAGGGAATGGTTCGCCATATCTGAGCCCGAAATACTGGAATGAGGGTGGAATTGACGACAGGGACGGGAACGAAGCTCCAAATTAGAAAGCGGGTAAACAAGCGCATATGAAATCACTCCATCTGCTTAAGGTACGAGTAATACCGTACAGAAACAACATTATTCTGCATGGGCACAAAGACAAAGTACTAAAGAACATTCTGGCCATTTCCTAAAGGCAATCACCAATAATGCCCTCCAGCTCTCGCAAAGCCTCGGCAGCCGACGGGCGTTGCATGGGAGTTGGGGCCGTCATTTTGGTCAACAGCCCAAAATAGCTGGGAACAGAGGTCTGCCGCCCTGTACCAGCAGCCTAGATGACATTGAACGGAAGAAATCAGACAGGATGGGCCATGCATCTCACCTGCAGCTCAAATAGAAGCACCTGCCCAGCGGAGAACACATCTGCGGCAAAGAAATCCACATGCGAAGTGCTCACAAGCTCTGGAGCACCAAATGGCTCCGGTGGTCTTATCTCACCAACGGGAGCAAGGGCTTGCAGAGAACCCGCAGGAACTCGAATTGAGTTTTCAAAATCGATGAATGCAAGTTGAAAGTCAAATAAACTCTGGAATTGTGTACCAGATTTGATGCTGAAACGTATGTCTTCGTGATTGCATACAATATTGTCAGGGTGCACGTCCTGGTATGTTCAGTTCAGTTCAAGAAGCCAGTTGGAATGAGCCGACAACACATACACCGTGCGCCACCCCCTTCATGTGCATATAGGTCAAACCCTGAATACACATCAACGAATCATTCATTCATCGAAACGACCACCTACTTGTAGGAGCTGCCTAGCCAGATAGAAACGAGTTCTAAGCGAATCCCAGGGGGGAGCAAAGGTGCCGGCACCCCAGCAAGCCTGAAGAATCACCATTGAGAGGGGAGTACGGATAAATGCAATTATTGGGATGGTGCGATTCCACGGATGTCGATCGGGAGTCGCATCTGAAAGATACTCGAGTATCTTCCATTCATTAGCGTCGAGAGGGCATAATTTTATATAAACATTCCGCCCGAATTTGTCGAGCGCCAACCAGTGACGAGAATTCTACAAGCATTGGGCATGATTGATCTAAGGTTAGACGCTGAATACGCACAGGCCCAGACCAGGAAGTAAGTTTGGCCGAGGTGTCAAGTCTCCAAAGCCGGTGGACGAAATCTTCGGTTTCGCGAGGCAGGAATGACCGATGTGCTGGCACTCGCGGCGGGTCTGCGGCCGACTGGTATGCAGGCGAACCGAACGGCACTAGCTTGTGCCTTCGAAAAAAGCCGGCAGCTGAAAGCCACAGATGTCGTGGGTCTTCGGGGGTGTCCAAGAGATCCGGCAGGTCAAAAGAGGAGTTTCTAGACAACAGATACCAGAGTAGGAGCACTGTGAGGCCACCGAGGGCGATGGAGAGCAGCATGGTCTGCCACATCAGTGTCGCGAGAAGGAAAGTTATTTCCGCGTAACTCCGTTGATAGTCGGAGAAAAGTCGTTCATTCCCTGGATAGAATACGATATTCAAGGATGTAGTCGTTTTTATTTAAAAGACTAAATGCAAGTACAAGAGAGAAGTTGATAGCAAACAATATTCACACTGTCTACTCAACAAAGAAAAGTATTCTCAAAGTTCCAAAAGGAAGAGGCAGCAAGTCCACTCCCGACCCAATTCTCGAAGCCGTGCGCCGCCGTACAAGCACTCTTCACGACGCGACGACGAAGGCTGACTGAGCACGGCCGGCTTATCAGTCTCGCCTGCCAACCGCGCAATCGATGCTAGCGCGAGTTTCGACGGGCGTCGGCTGTCGAACGTGGACCTGACATAATGAGTGAACGCGAGGAGCATGTATTCTTGCGTGCTCTGAAAACGGACTGGCGGATAAGAGTACCGATGGGTCGACAACGCGCTACAAACGCGTACAGGAAGCTGCCTCGTCAGCCCCATGGTCGAATGAAAGGGCCGAGAGCGCACTTGATAAAGTCAGCATTCAGTACGACACGAAACAAGTACGTAGCACATACCATATATAGTACCGCCTTTCAGCTGTACAATGAGAGGGGATGTGTCGCGTAAATATCACCATTATGGGTAAGGGCGGATGGGACATGGTTCTCGTGCTTGAGGAACGTCGACAAGCGACAGTGTTTTTGCTTAGGCGGGCCCCGGAGTAGAGGCAATATTGCAACGGTGCCCGTCAATTCGCTTGGCCGTTGAGAACGATTGAGTCCTGGGCGGACGTGAGGATAACCGGCTCTGTTTTGGAGCGCGCGCGCACTGCCGCCTTCTCTTCGTTTTCCCGGGCCGATCCGTGCTGTTTTGCTCTCGCCCGCAAGTCGCGTCTCAAATCTCAAATCCACTGCGCGCACGGCTACGAGTACCCGGGCAGCCCGCTGAGTACATCCCAGGGCGACATCGACATCTGTATGAGATGAAAATACTATTCGCGGGTGGAATGAAGAAACAAGATGTCGAGCAGAAAATGAGAAAAAGGGAAAGCTGAATGGAACGCCGCGGGACTGACCTGAACGCCCGCTTCACTGTGTACCGGGTCCACGTACTTGCTAACCGCTCGCCCGGACGACGCTTCTTTCTATGAGCAATGGTACTTATCAGCAAAAATGCACAAACTCGATGAGATGGAAACGAAACCTAATCCACCTTTTCGCCCGGGTCTTCTTGCGCAGATCTGCGGTATCTGGAGAGAAGAATATGTTGTGCTTGCGGGCGACCATGTCGTGGTTGTGGTGCTAAAACAGCATTGATCTGGCAGTGGCCGATTCTTTTGTGCAAGAGGATACGAATAGATTTTGAGCGATACGAATAAGATACAGAAATAAAGCAATTCAAGGCGTACTTGGTCAACCCGCAGGTTTCAAGCTCGAGCCTCACGACAAGAGGGCGCTAGGGATGCTATACCTCACTCGGGAACTATATACGGGTATCTAAGATAACTATATCAAGCATCCGTCTCCAACCACTGGAATGCGCATTAGAAATTGAAGATCAAGATTCAAGAGGGACGAACGACGTACCCGAATCGCGGTCAAACGAATCCAGTGCCAGCGCCCAGCGCCCGCCCTAGACTTTGCCCAGCCGGCTGGTGATTATGCATCGCTCCTGGCGGCGTCTTCGATCCATCATCGTGACTGGATCTCGGCCTAGGGAGGGTGATTGATCCCAGGGCGCGAGTGAGGTCAACCACGGTCCTCAAGGAGGCCATGGGTGCCATCCACTCGCCGGCGACGCTCCCTTGCTCGATACTCGATGGGTCACGTCCGAGTCAGCATAGACAGACGAAGAGTTCGGTGATGATGGTGGTGACGAGCAAGCTCGGAGGAAGATGCCGAGCGGAGTTAGCCGTATGTTGGTCTCCGACCGATGTGTCTTGCTTCCTGCCGCCTGCGTCTTTCCTTCAGAACGAGGTTGCGAGTGGGAAGTCAGTGCAAGAGACTACGTCTTTCCGTGTGCTCTACTGGCGATGGCTTCAACGACTGCTTACTCGGAATCTCAATTCAACATCATGATCATGCTCAGCTTTCGTTCTCATTCTTTTCAATTCTGACGTTTCTGACTTCGCATTAGCACTCTCTTGGTTCGACGACCTTCTCTTGCAGTACTTAACCTCGACAAGGTGATGGATGAGTGGCCCGATCCGAGTCACACCCATGATCCTTTACGGGAAGTGATTGGCTAGATCGCGGGGTAGGGTGCATCGGACTGCTGCCGGGGGAGTCTTCGACGGACGACACTTCGATTCGACTTCGCGCGCGCACGACGGGTGGGATTAGCGGTGTTGGGAGATCATTGTGGACTTGCGTGTGGACATTTGTGTTCATTTTTCTGTGGTAGAAGAGCTCCCGGGGGTGGATCTCCTCCTCGTGCTCCCTTGTCGTGGGCGTCTGTGCCCACTTACCAATGCACGTTAAATGATTAGTATCCAAATGTATTCATTTTGTACTGTTCTACACAATGTTTCCGCTATTACATCTTGATAACGAGTCTGAAAACCAGCAATACACGCTTCTGGAGAGCAACACCCCAAACTGTCAGACAGAATCAAACTTTTGGAAGTACGGGGAGAGTTCGTAATGTATAGCACAGGGAATGTCGATCCTACTCCTTCGAGTCTCTTTGAAGTCTTTCTGTACTGCAAGCAGCACCACCGTCCATCGTCCGAGCTCAGCATCACACGCCCCGTCGCTATCGCCGTCCTTGTTCTCCCTCCTATCCGGATCCGACACCAAATTTCTCGACACAAGTCGCCAACCCGGAGGCAGAGACTATCGAGAGCGCCGCGCTGGAAAGAGCGCGGCGGCGCTGCGAGCATCGCCTCCACCATCATGGACTTGCAGGCGTTGTCCGGGTCGCGCTTGTGCGCTCGTTGACGACTCGAAGGTGCGAGATATACGCGTATGGGTGCGAACGGCGATGTTAGTGCGGGATGGAATTGCGGTGGAGTGGATTGGTAAATTTGGCCGGAGCCGCGCCTAAATGAGAAAACTGCCAATTGAGGGGAGATGCGGAAGGGGCCGAAGGGTACATGCCTCCAGACGCTCGTTCGAGCATACCACGCAGCTCATGGCCGCAGGTGGTTAGCGGCTGAGTTGGAGAACCTGCCCGTCGACGAACGTTATCGGCGCCTTTGAAGCATCGGACAGTAGAAGCTTAGAGCTCTGCTGGGGGAAGAGGGGAGAGAAGGAGGTTGACTTGATGGAGCTGAGGAGCAGTGGCCATTGTTGAGATGTTAGTATCCCTGTTTTTCAGACTCCGCATCCGGATCCATCGGACAAGTTGGCCGACGGCGTTTCCCATTCTTCCCGTCAACCAACTCTCCACCTTTCCATCCGCGCTCATCTGCGGGTTCGAAGTATCACCCCGCTCCCAGGCCTAATCTTTGCGGCCTGCGGCCGAGCGCCGAAGTAATACCAACGCACGGATTAAGATCGGGGTCACCCATGCCATGATGCCACGGCCACCCGTGTTCACCTAAGAAAAGGACCTTGAGGTGGGTGAGCGGAACTCAGAATGAGGAGCGGGACGTACACTGATAACACCGCATGGCAAAGAGGTCACTGTGCGCAGCCCACACTATTGGTCCTCGATTGGAGGTCGGCCCTCAGCTTTGGGATCCGGAGAATATCCTGGGGTGGCATGACTTAAAATTGGCACTCATTTCGAAGCTAAGTCGACGAGGCTTACCATCGACGTCCTCTTCTCGCAGCCGGTCCAACATTTGGCACCCACCCAATAACACTTGGCCGTTCTCCTCCATGCAACTTCCCTCTACGGTTGCGGTCGGATCTACGCCCGGATACTCCACGTCAGTCTTTTTAGAAGAGAAAAAACCGAGTACGCCGTACTTACCCGTTCACTGCGCCTCACTGGCAGCTAGCGAGAGTCTCGCGATTCTGAGCCACTTATTCACCCTGTCATTCAAGGGAAGGCTAGGTGACCGTGGAATGTACTTGTTAGATTCGGACTCTCAAATAGTTTCTATGGTGTACGACTTAGTTCAAGCGTTAACGCTAGTTTGGGATCCAGAACAGATCTTCATAGTTTGTGATGATGTGACGGTCAACGTGACAAGCGTCGCTCCTTTCCTTCACCATGTCTGACGAATACTTTGTCTTTCCAGATGAGGATGACTACGAGCGCAGCTCGGAATATACAGCTGGCGGTCTCTGTCCTATCCGAATCGGCTGTGTTCTTGGCTCTCCGCCACGGTACCGCATCATCAATAAACTCGGCCACGGTGCCTTCTCCACGGTGTGGCTGGCTCGCGATCTCGTCGAAAGGTGGAACCAGTTCTCTATCACCTTAGCCACGAAGTACTGACTGGATATAGTCGAAATGTAGCTTTGAAAATTATTCAGGCAGATAGAACGTCGGACAGCAAGGAACTGACCATTCTTCAATGTCTCAAAACCCCTGACGCCGAGGAGCCCCGCGTAATACAGCTCCTGGATGTTTTCGAACACCCCAGCCCCAATGGGACGCATCAAGTACTTGTCATGGAGCCCGTACACCCGATTGACTTCATGAGATACTCGGCTTTCCGCCCCATATTTACGCGTGAAGTCGTGCATCAAATGATTCAGGGTCTTGCGTTCATCCACAATCGCGGGATAGCACACGGAGGTCTGTTACTTTTCACCCCATTGCCCTCGGCTGTCGGTTTTATTCTTATCGCCCTCGCAGATCTCCACCCTGGCAATCTCGGCGTCGCGGCTCCTGAGATCCACCAATTCTCTGAGGTCGATATCTGGACCCAAAGCAATCGTCCCTACACCCTCGCCATTGTACACTCGTCAGTGGATCAGAATCCTGATTCGTTCCCGCCCTATTTGTGTGGGGACATGGACTTGGGGATGTTTCTACTCGAACGAGCACCGGAGTTCACGCAGCGTCCGCTGTCGATCCGTATCTTGGATTTGGGAAACGGTGCGGACTATCTTCTCTCTCCGTCCTCGCGTCCCTTTGAATTCAAATCTAACTCTTCGTACAGCATACATTGTCGGCGAAAGCTCTTCTCCTCGATGCGTCACGCCCATGACTTACGCTCCTCCTGAAGTTGTATTCAGACAGCAAGCGCTCAAAGATCTACACGCACCATGGGATCAGTCCAGCGATATATGGTCTCTAGCTCTTTGTGTGAGCTCCTTCTATTTGATTCTATGGTCGCATCCTTACTCCTCCAGATTCATGCTTTTATCTGCTCGGACGGCCTCTTTTCACACATTACCGGCAACCTCCTCCACGAGATGATGTATTACTGCGGTGAAGTGCCGAACGCCTGGCGTAAATTTATCAAGTCGAATCCTTTCCCTCGGGGTAGGTCTTTGACATTCCGAATCATCACGGCTGAACTTACACCGTCCCGCAGGTAAACCCAGGCCTGAGCATGCAGACAAGCTCTGGAAGCAAAGGGAGAAGGTATTCGCTCTGCGTGGCGTCGAGGATCCCCCTGGCCTCGTCAGACTCCTGCGCCGAATGATAGTGCTCGATCCGGCAAAGCGTCCCTCTGCAGCGAAACTCCTTTGTGACCCGTACTTTACTGGTCTGTAGGCATTACGTGCGCCGTCTGCTGCTCTGTATCTCCATGATGATCCCGAGCATGCCACACCCGATTTCCAAACGAACCGGTTCCTGCGCTAGTTCCCCGCTCACTATGTAGGATCGGAAGCGCCTACCCCCCGGCACAGCTCGCCATGTTGTCGGTTTCCAAGCCTTTCTCATTCCAGTGTCAAGCCGGTTGCGCATGCCGCTTAACATTGCGGAAATTTTCTTTTGTTTTGTTGTTTTATAATCAATGATTATTTGCTTCCTCCGATTGCGGTATCCCTCAGAAATGTCCTGCTGCCGTCCCAGGTAGTTTCCAAGAATCAATCTGTTCATTTCCCTGATTTTCTTGTCGGGCCTCCGTCGATGATTATTTTGCCACACCACAATGATGCTACGACATTCCAGGCGTCACATTATAGGTGGGAAAGGGACATAGGAAGCAAGGTGTATCTGGATCAGATAATTGCACATCAGAGATGCTCGGAATGAAAGAGACGACATACCACAGGATCGCTCGATGAATCTTCTATTCTAAGTCGGTGGATGGTCGAGGCTGTCGGTGATGGCCTTGGTAAAGATGAGGCTCAAACGTTGGTGTGAGGAAAGCGAGCGTAGAAATCGGGCTGGCAGTGACGTCGGGCGGGACCCACGCTCTGGAACCCGCGGCCCTCGAGTGGGAGTAGCAAACGTCCACGGTACCATCGGATACGGCTGGGGTAGGCACAAGGCGACGAGAAGGGATCGTCGCCAGCCGTCTCAGGCCCTCCCGCAACACCGCCTGGGTCCCCTGCCTTGCATCCGTCCCGGCCCTCTAACCTCATCGATAACGCTGTAGTCCATGGACACCATGCTTTTTTGGCGCGAGGTTCTTCACCATGATATGCCGTGAGTCGTCGAACCGAAAGTCAATGGACGCGGTGGATGGATTACGAAGGGTGCAGCCTTGGATCCGGAGGAATCGCGCGGCGGCTGGGTGGTGGTGCGCACGTAATTGAAGGAGTAGGTAGTGGAGCATACTAGTACGACCAAGGTGCACCTGTATAAGGATATTGCATATCAGAGACGCCCGGAATGAAGCTCGAAAGAGAGAGGGACTTACCGCAGGATCGAGAAGGCGAGAGCGACTGGAGGCTCTAATAAGGGATTCCATCATTTAGATGACAATGGACGACGGGACGACGCGAGTGTGTCGAATCCAAGGACACCGGCATATGAAGGTGCGTGAAAGACAAGCACGCAAAAGCAAGAGGCGGCGGTCATGCCCTCAAAAACGGCGGTAAAATGGTGAGGCGGCTGGGTACATAGATGTGGAGGATCTGCGATGCGAGATGCACACATATTCCAGCGACCACTGATTCTGCAGAACGTTGCGTGCCGTGGCGAACGACACAGACGAGCGTCGTTGCTTCATGACCCACCCAGAAACTCCTCAGCGTCTTCTTCGCTTCGAGGGGCGGTGGGTGAAGGACTTGCTGAAATGCAGCTGGCGATATGGATTGCGTACCAACAAGGCTAAGCCGCGGTAGGCCTGCAGTCCAGACGATATAGCCTGGGGCCGCCCAACTCGAAATGCAGACGACTCGCGCGCCAGCCTAAGAGATCGAGAGAAACCGATGCCATGCTCTGCGAGTATCCTATGAGTTTGATATGCCCATCGACGAGCGGGAGGAGCGAAGGAAGGCAGTGGTGGCGGTGGTGAGTTCCTTTGCAGATGGGACAGCAGAGGAAGGCAGATGTCTCGGGGCGCAGCACAAAGCTTAGCGTGCGAACGAATAGGAATGATCGACGCAGAGCAAGCAGCCTAGGATTCCAAGACAAACTGCGCTCTTTGCGAATATATGTTCTTCATTTCCCTATTGGTGCGCGAGGCTCGTCGAAGAAGAAGGCCAATGTAATCGTCGGTGGTATGAAGGAGGAAGAGAGAAGAAGACGTCCAATTGTCCGATTTTCCGATTGTCGGGATTCCTATATGCTTGGCGACCACTCCTCTTCTCCACCACCTTGTCCCAGGATCCAGAGCAGCACCAAAGTAGGTGGCCCAGGGCCCCGACGGTGCGCCCAATATCAGGCTTGACTCAGAGAGACGTCCAAAGGGCGGTGTCGTCCTCGACCGCCTGAGTAGTATGTAGAATGAGGGCCCCGTGGTGCCGCATTGGTGCGAGCAAGGATAGGGCAATCAGCCATCACAGGCCGCTAGGCGGAAGACGGTGGTCCATCGGGAAGCATCGGACAGTAGAAGCCGCGAGCTGGCTCAGCCAGGGGACGATGGACGCTCTGGTGCCGGAGGAAGAGGGGAGAGAAGGAGGTTCGTTGGCTTGATGGATGCGGGAGCAGTGGCCGTTGTTGAGATGTCTCAGTATCCCTGTTTTTCAGACTCCGCATTCGGATCCGGACAAGTTGGCCGACGGCGTTTTCTCCCATTCTTCCCGTCCACCAATCCTCCACCTTCAAGTATCACCCCGTTCCTAATCTCTGCGGCTTGCGCCGAGCGCTGAAGTACCAACGCACGGATGAACCAGAGCCCACTGGTTTGCCACCCGTGTTCAACACCTAAGAAAGGACCTTGAGGTGGGTGAGCAGAACTCAGAATGAGGAGCGCGATGTACACTAATAACACCGCATGGCAAAGATGTTACTGTGCGCAGCCCGCACTATCCTCGATCCGAGGTCGGCCCTCAGCTTTGCCAGGGATCCGGAGAATATCCTAGGGTGGTATGACTTAGAACTGGCGCTCATTGTAAAGCTAGGTCGATGATGCTTACCGTCAACGTCCTCTCCTCGCAGTTGGTCCAAACACTTCAGCACTCCGCTCAGCAATATCTGGCCGCCGCCGCTCTGCCACCCGTGGATCAACTTCCTCTGCCCCTGCTCCAGTTGCCGTTGGATTTATGCATGGGATATTGTACGTCAGTCTTTGAAGAGGAGGGGGGCCGGGCACGCCGTACTTACCTACTCACTGCGCCCCAGCTAGCTAGAGTCTCGCGGCAACCCATAGCGCAAGCGGCGTCCGCAAAGATCGTGCGTGCTCCAATTGCCTAGTTCTCATCACGGTATGCAGTGGCGCGCCACTCCGGGCTTTGCCAACTGTCGCAATGTTGTGTCGGTATGAGTACGGTGGGTACGCAGTGTAGGAATGCGCACGAGCGTATTGGGCGAGTTCGGCTGTGACCCTGCTCGTTGACGGCGGACGTCTTGCATTCGGTGAGAGAATGGTGCTCGCGTGTTCCAGTAGCCCTTGAAGGGCGTAATGAGGATGACAGCCTGCTTCGCCCCGCAAGTGCGGTCCAAGGTCTTCTTCTCGTTCCACCGCTATATTCGCCCCGTCGCTTTGCCCACCCGCTCCGCCCCTGAACTTCGCTACACTTGCGAATAAAAGCGCCTTGGCGGTCTCTGTGTGAGACTCTGTGCAGCTTAGAGCGGGGTTGACCCTAGGGAAACGTTGCACCAGACGTGTCAACATTCGGAATCGAGCAACAAGGAGGCGATGGGCAAGTGAAAGGAACAAAGAAGAAACCGACAGAACTCAAAAAATCGAGACGAGACTGGGCCTACCTCTACACGAGTCGTAAGGCTGCTTCTCCACTCCCGCTCCCGCTGTCTCCGTCGCTTGTGCTCGCTTGTGCTCGTCTGAAAAAGATAATCAATTAGCAAAAAGGTGCTTAGACACAGACAAAACACGACTCACCATACAGCGACGCGGATCTGGAGACGAAAGAGAAGAACGGGTTAGCTGAATGCGGTTTGATCACGGAGTAAGAAGAAGAGAGAAAACCACATCCGCTGAATACCACTGCCTGACGGTTGTATATGGTAGATGTGCCGCGTGCTCCTCGCACCATGCCTGGTAAGCTGCTGCTCCTTCGGGAAGACACCACACGCTCGCGCTCGTCCGGTCGGGCTCCTCGCGCTCAATCCGCCCACGTCCAAGCCCACGAGTATCAATGATAACGAGCCCTCGCGGCCGCAGCCGTCCTCTTCCACCGGTACCAGCCACTCGTTTGCTAAATTCTAGGTAAACAACCAGAGAGAGAGAAAGACACAAAAGCGGACGCGCATTTGATGAGTGGGTTCTGGCCTGAGGCCACGCCGTGCACGCCCCACACTTGGAGAACCTACATCTCATGCGCTGCCCACATGAAGGCAACATGCGCAGACGCAGACGCCAGAAAGGAGAAAAAAAAAGTGGTGCCCATCCACCGTCCGGAGCCGAACAGAGCTGAGGGTCTATGAGACTATGAATCATGACCCAGGATTCAGTTTGCCACCACGCTCAGCCACTCGGAGCTGGGTATGAAAATGTTTTGTCATTCCGGGCGAGCAAGAATTATGCAGGGAGCAGAGACCAGAGTAGGGATGAATCATGCAAAATAGAGAGCAGATCCAGTGGGGAATGGCCCCAGGAATTACTACCGCAGACTCAAGAACTCTGGCAAGAAGTGGCAAGACTTGAAGAAGACTCGACCATTGAAGTTTCCGTCAGATGTACGGTAAAGTATCCGCGTTACGGACCCAATTTCGCCACCAGAACATATAGGGAGCGGTCACTGGAGCTGAATCATGTTTCATGGGCGCCGAAGAGGTCGGGTGAAAGAGGCGTCGGTTGCACGTGAGGTTGACGTGAGGCGGAAACACGGTTGGCACGTCGTCATCAGCCGAACACCACAAAGGCCGGCGGGATCCGCCACCGGTAGGGGTGGTGGACGGACATGCCCGCGGAGAGGGGGAATGAAGGTGTGTTTGCTGCGTGTGAGGAAGAGAAGAGGGCACGCGCGCGGGGGCTCGTTGGATAAATAGAGTAGGTGGGTGGATAGAATGAATTGATAGACCGCGGCTGGATAGAGTAGACATGTACCTCTCTCGTTAATTATTCGAATTTTCTGTCCTTTCCTAGTGTTTTTGGGTTTGGTATCTTTTCCGACGGACATCCCTCGAAAGAAAATGTATTTCCGTTTTGCAATTGGGGCTGTTAACCAAATTTTACAACTCCGGGGTCCGTTCGAAGATTGTATCACTTTCACTGTTCTCCATCTGACTCAAGCTGCAGCTGATCTGATATACGGTAACGCGACCTGTACTGCTAACAGATCGTTGCGGTATTCCATGTCCAAAACACTCGAGAACATCCTTCCCATGTACTAACTACAATAGAGTGCTTCCACTGTTTACAGTGATCAGACCCACAAGTCAGACCTCCAATAAAGGCAGCGAATCCGCTGTATTCAAACACACACTGAGCCTAATATATCCGTTGTTACTTGTACCTAAGAGCGCGCGCTGGGCCGACATAAACCACGAGCAATCCTCAGCTTGCCACAGATTCAGGCCGCCGCCACAACCTCCCACGTCCTCACGAACTCCACAGTTGTGATATTGAATGGCACGGGGCCGCACCCGGTAGCAGGATCGACAGGCGCATCGGGCTGGGTGCTTTTCCCGAACTCGACAATCCATCTGCCCGTATAGCTAGCCAACGAGACTCGGTCAGTATACCAAGGTATAAATCACCCCAGGCCACGATCAGACTTACGTTCCGAGAACAGACGAGTCCAGGCGACCCTGCATAGAGTTTCCAGGTGCGAAGCCGCAGAGCCCGTGGTCTGGGCCAGATAAGAGGCTGCAAATTATCATCATATTTAAGTACTCATCAGCACCCTAAAGCAAACACACAGAAAAGAAGGGAACTTGCCCCATGATGAACTGCTCGACAACCGCCTGGGGGGGTGTACAGGATGGTGATGTTCTTGGTGAACCCATCAAAGACGTTGCGGCCGGTTTCTTTCCCCTCGGACGGGAAGATCCACCCGAGGGTCCCGAACTCGCCCTGGGTCGCAGGGGTGTTCACGATGAGGTTGTCCGCAGACGGAACAAAAGGCCCGACCGTCAGCGGCCCGGGGGGGTTGGTATTCCCTCGCAGATGGGTCAGTGCGGTGGTGAGGCCTTGGATGAGCCCGAAGTCGACCTCGGGAAACCACGGTCTTGCATGGGCTTGAAGAGCCAGCGATGTGCAGAGCAAGACAATCTTTGTGAAGGTGCTGAAGTGCATTGTGGGTTGCGTTGGTTGTTATTGAATGTAGAATATATTGTAGAGCTTTTAAGTAGGCGGGAATTTGAGAAGCGCAGTCATGCGACTGACTTAGATCAAATTTCCGCAGCACCAAATCAGGCCGGCTGTGGGAGCAACAATGAGACGTTCCCGCGCCGCGGAGATTGTAGCCTAGCCCTCAAACGACCTCCATGCTTCCTCGACGAGGCCGAGAGACCGCGCCCAGCTGCGTGCGCGCCGACCCTCCCGTCCCACCCATTGGTGTTTTACCGGGTGCATTGCTCGTCATACAAACGTCGTCCCATTCTGGCATCCCCCACCGTCTAGCTCAAAGGCCACCCTCCTCCACGCACGTTGGCGTGCACTCTCGCTCGCATCGCTCACCGTGTTATTGCCATATGCTCCAGTAGCACCGTCCACCGCGCTCGGCAGCATGCAGACACATCGCTTTGTGTGCCGCAGCCATACATTCTAACCCGAAGCCTGCCCCATGCACCCCGCAGCTGGATGCCCTCCCCACCCACATTCCCACCTGTCCTGACGTACGTCTCATCACCGACGGCACCGCTCTGAGCAGGCCATCGCGCTCGCCGCCTCTGGACCTCTCCGCGATCCCGCCGATGCATGATGCAGCCGCATCCACAATAATATGCAGTCCATAGACGACTAGGGCGCGCGCGCAATGGGCAACGTCCCTCCCATCGCCCTCACCTCTCCTCCCCACGTTCGTCCACCCCTACTCTCCCACGCAGCAAAACCCATTGCGCACGGGCATTCGCTCAAGGGAGAATATAGCGATAGGGACGGTACCAGGAGGACAGACACACGCTCAAGGCGTCGCGGGACGGCCCCAACGCCACCGAGGAACGACATTTACATTGTGGCCAATATGGGCGTCGCGAATGTGGCGCGCATGAGGGCTGGCGCAATTAGGGCGAAGGAGAAGGATGAGTAGGGAGGGCACTTCCGGATCTACCACCACCTCCCGGTCGCGCATGTCCCTACCACCTGTCTTTGAGACGGGGACAATAAAACAACCTAGGTTCGCTTATGGGACCTAGAACTTTGTCAAGTTGTTCTAAGTACATATACATAGTCTGAAACGTATGGCACTGATTCTGTTTTGAATGGATAGGATAAGACTCAGGATAATATATTTTCTCAGCTAGGTCCCCTTTCGGAACGTGCCGAGTTGTAGTGCCATAGTACAAACCGGCCTATTGAATGTACTACCACTAGTTACATAGAAATTTGATTGAATACCGTGGATCGCTCGACGTTTAAACATAACGCGTTTGATCTCACGCGTTCATGATAGCTCGAATGACGCTGCTCTCAAGTAAGCGGTGCTTACTGTGAAATTTCACTGCATTCAAAGGGTTGAATGTAGTACAAGTTTCCGGATCAAGTAACGCAAAACTCGGGTGCAACATCGAAGACATGACGATTCACACCTTCTCCACAAACTCCCTCAAGTCGCCCTTCTCGCCATGAAAATTCGCACCACCATCCTTCACCACGACGCCTGCCTGCGTTGCCGCAGAATCAGCGATTTTCTCTGTTACACCCTCGCCGTCGAAGAGTGCCGCCGTCTCTTCGAGCGTGTGGCCCTTTGTCTCAACCAGATCTGCATGTTCCAGAGTAAGTCTTGTATAACAACTTATGATGGAGGCTCACAAAGATACAAAAAATATACACTCGCACACCAGCCAGACGCAGTACACGATATAATATTTCCAGACGAGGGCAGCTGAGATTGAACCATTCAGCGGGTGAATCAGAAATCAAGATTTCGTACCCAGAGCAATGGGATTGACATATTGGTTGAATATGAGCGCAAGCGACATGGTGATGTTGAAGATATTGAATCCCTTTGCGCGTATATTATAAGGCAAAATCTCGAGTGTGTATGTCACCACCACTTTAAAGGTGTTATATTAAGGTGTTATACGCTCAGAGCGCATGCAAAACACTCACCGGGCGAGAAAGCCAGGCTGAAAAAAGCACCAAATTAGCACCTGCCGGGCTCAACCCCAGTCGTGGTTGATATGTGCGCTCACTTGTACGCCGTGTTATACAGGGCGAGAAATGCGATCATACCACGCGCCGCGTTTGCGTCGCCGCTGATATTAAAACGTGCGAAGCAAACGGTCTGCATCGTAAAGAAGACTGTCATGAGGCAGGTGGAGCTGAGGAACAAGAGGCGCCGGCCGACGCGATCTACAACCGTGGACGCGACGAGAGCACAGAAGAGGCTCCAGATGCTCAAAACACCGTTGATAAGCAGCTATAGATGTGCTCAGATAGAGCTTGAGAGTTGATAGAAGGGAACATACTTGTGTGGTTGGTTTCGTGATGCCGATATCGGAAAGCACTTTGTTCAGATAATATGAAGCGAGTCCGTTGCCTGAACACTGCGAGAAAAGTGCAATTGCGATGATGATTCGAACTCGCTTCAGATTACCGCGGCTCGCGAGGAAGGATCTCCACCCAATATTCGCAACGACTGTTTCCGGATGACTATCTCGTTCTATTAGGTAAAACTACAGATGCTCACCGGTGCGATCGAGTTTCATCGCTGCCTTGATTTCCTCAAACTCGTAGCGCACGAGGGGATCGTTTCTAATTGTGGGTTCACGTCAGATGCAGCCCGAATGAAAGGCAGAGCCATACATACTCGTCGCCGTCCGCGTGATAGTAAGCCAAGATCTTCAGAGCCTGCGCTTCCTTTCCCTTGTTGACCAGAAAACGAGGCGACTCGGGGACGAGAAGGACCATTAGAACCTGGACGAATGACGGCACTGCCTGTAAGGCGGATGGTAGCCGCCACGCCCATGTGTTCTGTATCCTGAACGAGCCAAAGGTTGCCCATGCGGCGCTGTCGACGACTTCGGTCAGATGAGAAAGCGGGCACAAAAAGTACGCGAATGCGAACACTATCTGCCCAGAGTGCCAGAGGGAGTTGTATGTCGAAGTCAGCGGAGCGCGGTATGTTGGATATGAAAGTTCTGCGACCAGCATTGGCGCCGCGCTCGCTGAATGTATAGTTCCATGTATTTAAAATCACGGGGGAAGTACATGCCTCGTTAACGCACCGGAGAAAGTGAGACCGAAACCAATGAGGAATCTAGCCGTCCATTCAGATGAGTGAACAACAGGCGAGAAACCGGACAGGAATGCATACCGAGCGCCGATGAACATGCCGACGGACTGAGATGCGGTTTGTATGGCAGCAGCGATGACCATCAGGAGAGCACCGATGAACACTGTGGGCCGGCGTCCAATGCCATCGCAAAGATATGGTGCGAATGGGTAGCCCGCGAGAGCGCCTATGTTCTTCCAAGGTGGCCGGGAGTCGCAAGTTCAGATGCGAGTGAGTTGTTCCGTGAAGCACTCACCTGGATGGAGCTGAGGAGGCCGAGTTTTCCCTTGGTGGGGAAGTTGAAATAATCTTCCCACTGCGGCAGCGATTGTAGACCGTTCATCATGCTCCCGTCATATCCGCTGGTAGACGCAGTAACGAGCCTAAGAATACAGTTCAGACGAGATGATGTGGGTAGTTGCCAGTACTTACAGCAGAACGATCCAGCCGTTGAGAGCGATAAGCCTGAAGAGATGAGAGACAAGTGCTCGCAGGCATTTGTTGACAGATATCTACCTTCTGTTGTTGTACCATCTGCGTCTCGGATCCATGAGATCCGTGTACGCATTGGCGCCCTTGACCCCTTCGACGGGACCTTGTGCCATGGTGAAGAGCAACGGGGCGTGTTATCAAGCAAGAGCGGTCCAGTGGTGTCCTCATGCCGGTTCCCGAGCAGATATTCATAGTTCCCCGGCGGCAATAACAGTGGTTCCATGGAGGCTTATTTTACGACCTTTGAATGGGTCCGCAGTCAGTTGACCATCTGAAGCCTTGAGGCGGTCCGAAGTGCGATAACAAATACAGCGCGATTTGCGTGGTCAGTCAAAAAGGGATCCGGAGTGGCAAAACCTGCTGGCGTGGCTCTCGGTATAAATACATTATAATAGCGCATTATCTCTGCTGAAGAAAAGACTTCAATTAGAAGAAATTAAATGACGCAGACCCTGGCCCAGGAGAGCGAACAAGGGTGTTGGTTGATCCCTAGAACTGTTGCTTAACAATGGTTGGTACGCAGCCGTCAGCAGAGCAGCTTCCGCATGCGGCGAGTATAACCGGCCAGGGTTTCAGGCCTTCGGTGTTGGGAGCGACTTGTTACAGGGAAGAGAGCCCCGACATGGTGGTGGCAACAAGCAAAGCCGCAAATTACCATAACGGGTAAGTAATAGCGTCTGGCTGATTTCAAGACACGGCGGATTCCTTAAAGTCGCTCTTTCTATTCATTCAGGATAAGTACGTATCCAAACGGAAACCAGGATATAAAATTTGCTACAGCCCTCGCTCGCGGTGGCCCCAGGCGTACTCGAGTCGGACGGGCTCTCGACGTTATCGACGCGCGCGCGCTTGGGCAACCAGCCCGAGCCCGTGCTCGCCGTTGTCGCAGTGACGAGTTCTCTGTCGGTAGACAGAATAGGTGGGTCGGTCGTCCGGAAATAGGGTGCACGGGTGAACGAGAAAAGCGGTGGGGTGGTCCCAAGAAGTCGTAGAAGCGTAGAGTAGAAATGGCGTGAGAAAGGGGATAAGTGCGTGTGGGCGTGAAGTACGGGTGCTGCTCGGAAATGTTCGATATGTGATGTAATCTCGTTCTCGGGTGTTCGGTGTTCACTGGCGACGTACCCGCGTTGGGGTACTCAAGTCACTGGTCGCGGGGATGCTCGTAGTTCGGGTCTAAGGAGGTAATCATTGGCCATATTTACGTACAAAACAAATAATCGGTCGTGAGACCGATCGATCGTAAGGTACGTGCGTAGGTGGGGGAAATGGAAAAGTAACGAGCGGGGCATCCACTCCTTCCACAGTGGGGGGAACTTTGATGTCGCCCTCGACATCACTCGAAAGAAGGAAGGATGAACCGCAACTCGGGGAACTGGAAGTAAGCAAATGAAGTCACGTAACTGGTGTGAAATGTGGAATGCGTGAGAAGACAGGATGGAGACGTTGTCGGAATGTCGAATGATCCTCCGAATCCAGATCATCAAGGATGTCAAGAAGAGTATGAAGCTGGGCACGGAAACGACCGTGGAGAAGGCACGCTAAAAGAACGCCAAGGAACGATGCCGGTACCAATGGAACGTGCTCGGGCGCGGATGCAATGAGTTCAATGGGAGGAACGGCGTGGGGGGAACTCGAATTGAACTCGCGCCGGGGAAACAGAATGCGGTCATCGGTGGGTGCGGGTGCAAAGAGTTCGATGGGAGGAACCGCATGGGGGGAACTCGAATTGAACTCGCGTCGGGGAACTGGAATGTGATCGTTCGAACCGGGACGCGGTGGAACATGAGCGACGTATGGCGGTGCAGGTGGGAATTTGGGAGGCTCGACAACAATGCGCGTGGGGTTACGGAAGCGCGAGATGATGTGCGCGGCAACACCTCCCGGATGGCGCGTCATGGGAAGCGGTGAACCGTTGAAAGAAACCAAACGACCATCGTGGTTGATTTTCGCGAGAGATCGGCGTAAGAGAATGGTGGTGCGCGGGCAGACTCGGAAGTCGAGAGGATGCATCCCGGTGGTACCACACACAAAACAGCGGCGTGAACGCGGCTTGGGAACTGGATGGCGTGCATGGTCCGGCTCGATCGGCACTGAACGGTGTTGTTCGACGTGTGGGAATGTCGGACTCGGATGATCGGAGCGCTTGGCTGACGCGGAATGATGGGACGTCATGCAGGAAATGAGACGGATACGGACAGGGGTTGAGCTCATCGTGGGCGTCGACGTCGAGGGTGTACAGTGCGATGGAGGGACCAGGAAGTAGTGATAGGAATGGTGAGAAGATAAAAGGTGCGGACAACGCAAATGACCCGAAGAAGGTTCGATGGAAGAACCTTCCCCTCGCGGTGGGCTCCACTGTCGCAGTGACGAGTTCTCTGTCGGTAGACAGAATAGGTGGGGTCGGTCGTCCGGAAATAGGGTGCACGGGTGAACGAGAAAAGCGGTGGGGTGGTCCCAAGAAGTCGTAGAAGCGTAGAGTAGAAATGGCGTGAGAAAGGGGATAAGTGCGTGTGGGCGTGAAGTACGGGTGCTGCTCGGAAATGTTCGATATGTGATGTAATCTCGTTCTCGGGTGTTCGGTGTTCACTGGCGACGTACCCGCGTTGGGGTACTCAAGTCACTGGTCGCGGGGATGCTCGTAGTTCGGGTCTAAGGAGGTAATCATTGGCCATATTTACGTACAAAACAAATAATCGGTCGTGAGACCGATCGATCGTAAGGTACGTGCGTAGGTGGGGGAAATGGAAAAGTAACGAGCGGGGCATCCACTCCTTCCACACCGTCTCGTCGCCGAGCTCCGCGCTGCTTGAGCACCGGTTCGCGTGCCCACACGGGCTCGGCTCCCGCTCCTCGTGCTTGCCCGCTTGGGCGGGGTCCCTCCGCGCGAGCCGTGCGCGCGCTCGTCCGCACCGCCATCGAGCTCGTCCACCGAGCGCTTGTACTCGTCGTTCTGTTCTCGTCGTAGTCGTACTCATTCCCGGCGTAGATTCGCTCGTCCCGCGTCGTAACGTACCCCGCACGAGCATACGCCGTCGCATTCGCCGCATTGTTCGCGCACTCCTTGCCCCTCAGGCGACGGACTCCGTGCACACGCCCGGCCCTGATCGCGCTTCACCAACACCATCTGTGTCTGCATCTCGCCCGGGCACCTGGCCGCTCCACCGCCTTGCCACCACCGCGCTCTTCATGAGCTCGCCCCACCGCGTCTGCATGCGCAGCCACCCACGCTCGCCCGTGACGGCGAAGACAAGGGCGACAGTCCCCTTACCCAGCGCGGCGAACGCGCTCACCGCGCCATTGACGCCCAACCATCGCGCCCTCGCCCTTATCGCCCGCGGCTTTCAGTGCAACGTCGGGATCGAGTACCGAGGAGGGAAAGACGGGTACGCTGGTGCTCATGCTGAGCGGATCGAGGACGGCGCGCGCGTTCAGCAACGCGTAGCGCCACAGCCATTCTGCTCTGCAGGCGAGACACGTCGCGACACACACACGAGTGTTCTCGTTTAGTTACAAGTGGTGTGCGTAGGTGCAAATGTGGAGCTAGGGTAGAACAACGGAAGCCTGAAGGAGTGGCCACCTCCCAGTGTCTGTGGATAGGAGGGGAAAGACCAGGGTTATAACTGACGAGAGTATCGATGTTCACGATATGGTGTGCTTCAGAAAGCGAGAATAATCCGGATAGGCTGCGAAGAGCTCGAATGCTGAATACACATATGATACGGCGCTCGGATTTGTGGAGCTATCCATTTACGATTTGGTCGTGTCCAACTCCCGTTATTCGCAGTCGCATAGGGCGGTGGCAGCAGACAGACTAGGTTGATGCTGGACGTCGTTGGCGCAGAGCACGTGTTTATTGCCAAACAATGATACAACAAACGCTACGATCCCAAAAAGGGGATTTCCAACCCGTCTGACATTGAAAGCCCGTTTAGGCACATAAATACAAGTAACTTAGAAGTCAATCATCGTAATTAACCTCATCTTTGGCCCATCCGCCAATCAAATCCGCTGTGGCCCTCCATTAGGGCTGGCAACCGTGCCATATACGGCCACGGGCGTGACTCTTGCTCGTTCCCACGTGGGTCAGCCGCTCTGTAATTTTGGTTCAAAGTTCATGCCGAGAGCGAATACTTTAAATCGTGCAAAAATCCTACAATTGGCTTCGCTTCACCTCGCACTTGGATCTTGCAATAGCCAATGGACACATTAAGTAGAAGTTGTGCCTGAGGTCGCGTATAGCCGCAAAACCACTGAACAAAAAGCCATAATATAATATTCAGTCTCCACTCGCTAATGAATTTCTACCAAATCGCCGATGTCGTCCAGGATCGGCTCGACTTTAACTGTGACCTCCTCGTAGGTGGGGAACTCAGTGCCCTCAGAAAAATAATTAGCGATGTCCCGAAGGGCATCATGGATATAGGGGCTGCTTGACCGCAATGGTACCACCCACACTCGGTTCTTACTGCCTTCGCAGACCTGCATGACATGCACCTGCATGCACCCATGACTGTCGCGCATGCGCGCCAAGAGACCTGTCCACTCCGGGCCTGCGTCCTCCAGAGTCTTGGCGAGGGGCGACTCGTCGACAGATAGGACGGTGACTTCGACTGGGGTACATGTAAAGTCGAAGAGAGTGAACACTTGATAATGGGAAACCATGGGCATAACTTGTTCTTCGGAGATGAATTGGAGTTCTGCCTCGTACGCTTCTTGTGCCAGTGCTCGCATGAACTGACGTTCGCGAAACCCTAGGGAGCACAAAGGGGAGTCCGCTATTTGGTCGGAGTATTGTGAGTGATGGTAACGCTGAACAGGGCCAATAAACCGTACCAAGTAACAACGTCGTGCGGGCCCCACAATGATTTCGATGCCCGCCACACGTCCAATCCGCGAGCTGACACTCGCGGTTGCAGTAGTAGAATGCACGGCACCCTGAACACCGCCGACACTGCAATCTATCTCGAATCTTTCCGCACTGCCAATCGTCAGAATTCCACGACTACATCAGTTCAAGTTTAAGAATGCACGAACATCCAGATTATCGCAAGCCTTGAGATTTGTCGAGGGGAAGTCGTCGAGTCGCCGCATGAGATTGGTACGATTTCGAGCGAGAGTAAGGAATATATCCCACTCGTCAAATATTTCCCGGTCTTCATCGAACTCTTCCCCGTTGCAAATGTCCTCCTCCACTTCGTCCAGCACCTCGTCTACGGCCATGACTACATGGTAGTAGACCATGGCACCGAGGAGTTCTTTCAGAAGATACCGAACGGACGGGTAGACTTTTGGAGTGAATCGGGTGGTAATGCGTGCCATCGTAGTAAGTAGCCCCGCTCCAATGGCGTCGGGAAACAACTGATATCCCTTGGGCGTGTTCAAAAGTCCTCCTAAGAACTCGAGAACTCGGGCGCAGCGCGATTCGGTGTCCGATCCAAGGAAAGAATCCAATTTCTTGTTCGGGTCCAGAAGAAACTTCGTTGCAGTCACAAATGCGGAAACAAATCCGCAATGACGCAATGTTTCGATGAACTGCTCATGCAGCGAGAGTTGAGATGAGGGCAGATCTGGGGCGTTGGCTACGCGGCCGTCATTAATTAAACTCATGAGACAGCGGAGATAAGCCCCCAGCGAGCCATACTCCCATGAATTCTGCCGCTCGATCAAACAGTCCAGGTAACCCATGACAAGATGGGCCAAGTCGTCGAGGGTTCCTCCCGCTCCATCAATCATCTCCGTGAAATGAACAGGGTCGATGAAGTCCAAACTTCCAAGCAGATTTGCGAGATACCAGAAAAACGGCTGGAACATGTCCGTGGTTTTTATCCTAGCCAGCAAGGTCCATGTCTTCGCTAGAATAGCTCGAAATCCAGGAGTCGACGAGACAATAGTGCGGGTGCTGTTCGGGCCGTACATCTGTGTAGCAAACAGAAAAAAGCGGATGTAAACGATGTCGTGGAAAACGAGTGTTTTGTCCGAGATAGAGATATGCTCCAGATGTTGGTGGAGGAACCAAATCCAGGGCCAAACGTAGGTCCACAGAGTAGGTCCTACCTCCTCTGCGAAGTGTTCGTCGACGACCAGGTCGAATAGCACCCTCAATGAGAGCAATGCACAATCTATGCGGGTTGCAACGTCCGGCGGAAAAGAGTCCAGATCATCAGGCGTCGGTATTTGTGCCGGGTCGAGGCAGATGTAGAATACGGGCAGATAGAGCGTCTTCTGAGCTTCAGATGCACCTCCCACGAGCTGCTCCACGCGCTGGAGATCATGCAAAGAACGGCCGCTTTTGCAGGCCAGCATCGCCACTCTCTTCGACAATTGAGAGATGATATGGTTCAAGAAACACGAACGTACCTTATGAGAAGCGGGGAGCCGCTGTATATTCCTCGTTTCCACTGCGGGATGCATGAAGGGAGTAAAAAGGCGCGCTTGAAGAGTGACTGATGTGACAAAATCGGAAATTTCCACATCAGCAAATCGTGATGTCTGCCGTACATATGACAGTCCCCTTACGTAGTAGGTACGGAGGAAGACGGAGGAACTTAGGTTCGTTCCAAGCCACCGTTCTGACGAGCCGCATTATGCCGGGCGACACAAATAGACCAAACATCAAAGCAAACAAACCAAACACGGCTTTCGTCAGAAGGGGCTTGCTGCAGACTGCCGAAATCGTGGGGGTTGGAGATCGCTCTCCACTGACGCAGCGCGGGCTCGATGCCCGAGGGTCAACTGGTAAAAGTTTCAGTCCATCAATGTGGCTACAGTTTTGTCCTATAGTATTTTTAAATACATGTCGAATCCATTGAGTTCTTGAGGGTCGAAAAGGAGCAAAAACACACTTTTTTTGTTGAGCCTCAGAAATATTCATTTTTCAATAGATTCACAAGGCATTTTATTTGAAGCTACTAGTGATATATATTTACAAACTACACGTCAAATTTGGCTGCCGCTTATACGACGTTGTGAGCTAGACCGCGCGCGAGTCGAAAACGCGTCGAGTGTGACACAATGTACGTTGTGACAACCGCGTCGCGACATGACTGATTTTGAAAAAAAACTTCCCCTATACACGTTATGAGCTCGCCTACACGAAGTGTACTCGGGACACTACCCACAGTACCCAATGGGACTCGTCACCGTGTCCCTGCGACTCCCCGGAAGCGCAAACCCCCCACACCCGACTGTCTGCTTGGTGTGAAGCAGCTTCAAGAGACCCTGCAAGACGTTAAAAATAAAACTCGGGAGCGTCTTAAACTCGACTTCGAGTTGGACGACTGGCAAGGGGAGCTCATACGTCGCTTGCGCCAGGGATATGACTCCCTCATGGTCGCCGGGACGGGATATGGAAAGAGTGTGATATTTGAAGGACTTGCGGCACTCAATAAGGCGAAAATTGTCATCGTTGTCTGCCCACTGAAGGCACTGGAAAGGGACCAGGTCAGTTAGCAGTCTTAATGGATATACACACCATTTTTATATCATTACTTCGCAGGTTAACGAGGCAGAGAAGAAAGGATTGAAAGCAGTGATGGTCAATGAAGATACTGCATCCCCGACGATCTGGGCCAATCTTCGCCAGGGGCGCGCCAACCTGTACTATGTGTCGCCAGAGATGGCGCTCTCCTCCAGCTTTGTGCAGTTGTGGCAGGACCGCAGCTTTCGCAATCGAGTCCAAGCATTGGTGATAGACGAAGCACATTGCATTGTCGAGTGGGGGGAGAATTTCCGTAAAGAGTATAGCGGGCTTGCAAAATTGCGAGATTATGTTGGACAAGATACCCCTATTCTTGCGGCTACGGCAACCTGCGACACTGAGGCATTCAAGGTTATCTGGAAATCCTTGAAATTCGGGTGCCGGCCATTCTGGGGTATCGATGTCGGTACTGACCGAAGTAACCTCGTCTACATCACCCAAACCATTAAAAATCCCGCCAATCCTATCCTCGACATCCTTAATATCTTTCCTCTGCAAATGGACGAGAACACACCTGCATCTGCA
This sequence comes from Mycena olivaceomarginata, assembly GCA_029378375.1. Lineage (NCBI taxonomy): Eukaryota > Fungi > Basidiomycota > Agaricomycetes > Agaricales > Mycenaceae > Mycena > Mycena olivaceomarginata. Next base: position 436,218 of record JARKIC010000078.1, on the reverse strand, counting down.
CTTGCAAAGTGCTTATTCTACTTCGACACGATCGAGGCTTGTGCTACGGCTGTCGAGACACTTCGAAAATGTCTTCCGGCACATCTTCGGCCGCTCGTTCAGACCTTCAAGTCAACCGTCTCGGAGGCCGCCAAAGAACAGACATGGGACCGCTTCAAAACTGGGGAAATTCGAATCCTCTGCGCAACCGATGCTGCTGGCATGGGCTGTAATGTCCCTGATGTCATGTACACAATCCTGTGTTTTTTAACGGCGTCAGCATCGATTCTTGCCCAGAGATGGGGACGCACTGCCCGAAACCGCGCGATCCGGGGGACATGCATCTTGCTCGTTCCACGGTGGGCTTTCCGACCAAACCCCGTCGAAACCGAGTCTTCGGGACTCAGTCATCCAAACAAGGCTGAAACAAAAGCAGATACCGAGCGGCGCAAAAAGCTTGATAATGCAGTAGAGGCTTTCGTGAATGCAGGTATGCCTACCTGTACCAATGGCGACCGGACTCTGACGCTTTCAGACTGCTGGCACGCGTATTTACGTACTTACTTCCGCCCAATGACAGATCTCGACACTTACCACAGTCTTGATCAAGTCTCCGGCAAGCCAGTCGAATTCGGGTGGCGATCGAAAGCCTCTCAGCGCGAGCTGTCGTGGACTGTGCTGGATCTCAATCGCTCACCTCCATCTGAACGCTGCTGTGGACGCTGTAACCCCGAAATCCTCTCACGGTATCCAGCCTCAGACCGCCATGACCCACGGCTCAAAGCCTTTGCATCAGACTTCCTTTTTCCCATCCCTTCTTTCTCTCGCGGCCATCGACGACAGATGGACTCCGTATCGTCTGTAGGATCTCGAAACCCCGATGCGCCTCACTCTCCTACTCAGGCCGCATTCCTCCCTTTCACACACAAAGTCCAGGTTCCCCAGCAGCAACGAGACGACCTCGTAGCAGCCTTGGACAAATGGCGTACAGAGAAACAGGCACGGCGTGCTGGCGGTCGCTCGCTTCTGTCAAAACGGGTTGATCTCTCGGATGGACAGCTGCAGAAGTTAGCAGACCACGGGTCAGATTTTCTTCGCGAAGCCACGGTGACCGCCGATTTAATTTGCAAGTTTGTCCCCTGGAATCTTGCCTCTCAGGACGACTTGAAGGCAGTCGCGTCCATTATTATGAACTGGAGAGTGGACGCACAACTTGCCATTGGTCTTACACCCCGCGGCGGTCATCGACAAAAGCAGCAAAACACGATGTCGACTCCGCCGCGTGCTATAAATCATACACCGCAGGGTAACGTGCAAAGCATCACCCAGCCGTCTTTCGCACCTGCTCGTATGCCCCGTGGCCGTCTACGAGGCCAGGGTGCCGGACGAGGACGGGGACGCGGAGCTGCACCAGCACGCACTGCACCGGCAAACGATGCAGATTTCTTCGGCCCCGTGGCGACAGCTCCTGTACCTCAGACCATGAGCACCCATTCGGGTTTCCTCCCGCCATCAGCGCCATCGCAGTCTAATCCACATCCCGCTCCTTCGACATCTACACTACACAATGCTCATCCTCCGAATATGCCCTATAACCCGTACGCTGCCTACATGTACAATTCCGCCACTGGCTTGTTCTATCCCCAAATGTATCCCATGTATTCACTTCCTCCCCGTTACTATCCTGTACCAAATACTCAAAATCAGAATAGATAGATTTGCAATGTATTATATCTACTATCAATCGTGATCTGCATAATCCATTCCCCCGCCTAGAGATCCAAGTCCCGGATATCGTTGTGCATGAGTATCGCCGTCGTCCATATCATTGAAGCTGTCCCTCCCGAGCGGGTTACCATCGACTCGATCAAATGGGGATCCATTGAGAAGCGGGTCGTCGTCGTTGGGTCCTGGTTCCCCCGTGGCCACGGGATACCCAGCGGCTGGGTCCCATGTTGTTGTCCGAATGAACTCTTGAAATTTTCCTCCGTTCAGTATTTGGGCCCCAATATCGAATGAATCAACAATGGCGCTCACGCGCGGGCCGGACGCGACTTGGCCTTTTTTGTTGACCTTGAGTGGGGCGTAAATGGGTCGGTTCGGAGTCAATATATGAAGCTTAGCATCGAGCATCGTCTCCGTGAGCAGCCGTAGATCTTGCCCAACATCGACCTCTTTGTGTCTTCGAGCGCGGTCGGCAAATCCAAATGTGCGCGCAAATTGGTGGCTCACTTCACGGAATGCCTCCACTGGTGCAGAGCCCTTCTCGATGATATACTTTATAGTAACACCCGAGCCTTTTGCGATGTTCACGCGCTGAATCAGGAGTCAATTTCATTCAAGTTGTCAAAGATATGCGAATACCTTGACCCAGAAATTGTTTTGCTCCAGGTAGAGATCACTCGCAATGCTGCGGCCCCGAATTCCCCATCGGTTGAAGAACCAAGCCTGCTCCTTTGCTGCTTGGGCTGCAGGTGTAAGCTCATACTTCCATTGAAGCAGAATTTCAAGACATTCCCGTGCGTAATTGTGAAGGCCAGCACCACGGAAAGAGAGTGCCCAGTATTTGAGGACACGCAGCACTCCACCAGCATCGGCAAAGGCTACCGAGTGTTCAAAGACACAGAAAATGAGGGCATCCCGAATGAAATAGAGAGAGTGTGCGTAATAATCGTCATCGATATTTTTCGCGCTCTCCGCATTTATTGCGAGAGTAAAATCATTGACAAACTCTTGAGCAAAAGCGGTGAGCTCCGCAAGTGTCGGTTTCCATTTTGCAAGGTCAGCCCATCGTTGGATGTCATTCTTAAGCCTGTTTATCGATTTTGAGAGCTGGCCAATGAGAAAGAGAATGATTCAAGCTTACATGACTTCGTATAGGATGCGGGAAACTAACGAGTGGCGAATCAGAGCCTTGGCGTCGGCGTAGTTCGGCTTCTCTGCATCCCATGTACGGTTCAAGAGTCCTTTATGTTTTGCGAGGGAGCCGGGGTCGAGAACCGAGTTTCTGAAATGAAGTCGCATGATCATGTGCGTAGCATTCAGTGCAAAATGCCACAATGCACTAAGCTCATCAACATAATCGAGCCGTTCCATGGGATTGATATCGTCCATTCGGTCCTTCCGAGCTCCGCGAATGTTGTTGGAGGTAAGCCAATCCCCAATTATAATTCGTGCTTTGCCCGCCCATCCTGTCTCGTCCAGCCCACTTATCTCTTGCAGTGCTTTGAGCATCTGTACGATGCCCTTTTTTGAGCCCTCGTTGACGTCGAAAAGACCCAAAGGGCGTCCATCTGCTTTCCTGGCCGGCAGTGGTCTATCTGACGTCATAAACTCCTCCGCGGCCATGAGCATGGCATCGCGATCCTTCCAATCGTTACTGCCTGGACAGTATGCGAGGACGAGGGTCATAACGAGCCCCTTGAATGATGAAAGTGTTTTTGCTTCGTCGTCCTCGGTTGGCAGAATATCCTGTCCCGTCGCGGCGGCACGCTTCCCACGCGCCTTCTGTTTTGCCTCGAAATTGGCCGCCGCGGGATCTGCGTCTGGGATGGAAATGACCGCGGCATTGGTAGCGTGGATCATGGAATTCTTGTTGAATAATCGCTGCTGGGATTTGCGAAGGAAGATGTTGATATTGTCGAATATAATGTAGAACATGCCGGAGCCTTGCATCAGGCTAACGGCGTGTAGAACGGCATCTTCGGAGAGGATCTTCTTCAGCCGTTCGATCGTTGTGACGGAAACACAAGCACCCGCATTACTGAGGGTATTCAAAATGCGGGAACTTGTTCCGCCGATCTCAAGAAAAAGACCGAGAATCATCGGAAACAGGTTGGTGCCAGTGTTGCGAGTGAATGCCATTAAACTAAAGACAAGAACGAGGGCCTAGAAGACTGAGATAAGGTGCAGAAAGAGCCGAGAAATGAACTCACAAATGTAGGATTACGGGTGAATCCCATACCAAACCAAAATCCACCTGTCTCACCCGCAAAGTGTCTTTCATCCTCAGTGCCCCCAGAAGACGTCTCCTCCCATTCGTTGACCTCCTTGGGCGTCGCTGGTTTCCCGTTCTTTCCCGTTCGTGCCCTTTCCTTGCGCCACTTGTTTGGGGAGGTTGTAAAGACCGAGAGGTAGTCCCATGTATACGGTGCGTCCTCCAGGTATATTCCGGGCAATACACCCGGATTGAGAACGTTACGGATATAATCGAGCGTGCAATCGAGCAGTCGGACCTTCAAACGAGGGTCGTTTATGACCCGGTCACTCTCCTTGAGTGCGATCTCTTCCATGCAAGGTTTGATGATCGTCGAGTGGAGATGGGGTATGCTTTTGGGGAAGCGGTCATGCCAGGCCTTGAATATGCGCTCAGGACCAAAGCCATTCGTCTGGCTGTTGCCCATGAAGATTCCCACTCGCTGCTTGACCACTGGGATAGTAGATTCGAAGAGGAAGACCAGGAATTCCCGCACAGACAAGCCGAAGAAGATGAGGAGTGTAAAAAGCAGATGGCATTGAATTCGGGGATTGTGGAGGTTTATAGTGACCGAGAGTGGGGATAGAAGCGTCGCCCAGTCCGGATTCACGTCGATACCATCCAGCGACGCCATAGATGTCGAGGCTAATTAGCGCGACGCGAAGTCACGTCATGTCACATGCCGTGACCAATTTACCTCCTCCTCATTGACGACTCTCCAATTCACCGTGGATGCTCTAGTAAATCCTAGAATATTTGTGGAGACTCCTAATATGTTCAGGATACTATTTCTGTGCGAAGCCCCATCGAAATCAGCACTTTCTAGACCTCCAGAGCACAATCTCTCCAAAATGACGAGGCTGGGGTTGACACGGAGACCGCAAAGATTCCAAGCATTTCTTCACGCAGCAAAAAATTCTCAGACAAGGCTCTATGTATTCTTTACAATGTACAAAATAATCCTAGGGAAAATAGCCAGGTTTGAGGCCACACGAAAGGAGTCGGCAGCCCCTCTGTTTGCCGCAGTCTGAAGCAAGCCCCTTCAGTGAAGGGCCGGCTCGCCGGGCCGGAGCTGCGCGGGCTTGCTCCGAACCTAGGAGGAACTGGGACCGCGGATGTGTGTGTTGATTCTTTTGTTTCCCTTCATTGCTGACAGAGTTGTTTAGGCAGTCTCGAGCACCATTACCCGTTACTCCGCCTTCCAACCTCTCTTCATCGCTACAGGGGTACGGGATCGCGAACCGTAACATCAACACCAAGGATCTTCTCGTTTCACTGGTGCTCGACCGCCCAAGATCTTTGTGCGTCCGGCTACCCTTCCTTCGATTCTGAAGAAACTCTCATCTTGGCTCATCGGTATGACTCGATTTCGGATTGGGGCCAGCAAAGCTCGTGTCTAGCGGCCGCTATCACTCGCCTACAAGCGACGCACTTTGAAAATGTCTCCCTGGCCGAGCATCGTGTAAATACCCTGTCCAAAGTTACACCCTTGCAGACTGGGAACCCCTCCACATCCTCCCGGACTCCCACTGATCCCGCCCACGACAAACAACGTGGGAGCAGGGAAATGTCCCGCGAATTGTCGTTGCCAGCGAGCTTTACCATAGGGGCAGTCTGCCGAAGAACTGTTCAGCTGAATATAGGTGTGTCTAGAAGCCCGGGCCCATGTACAGCTTTGCAAACTGAGTGTAGGTCCATGTAGGTCTCATTCTCGGACCTCTTCAAACGCAGTGAATGTGCTCACACGTTTGGGAGTGTCGAATACTGTACCCCAAAGTAATTTGCTTGCTTTCAATCTTTTCTGTACGTTCATCGCTCTTCTCTCATAGGACAATATAGTCCCTGTGCAACGTCACGAAAAGTAATACCTTTCTCTTTGGGTTACGCCGATCTTATCTTCCCGCTAGCGCTCACGCACGTCTACACAAGCTCTTGACGTTTTCTTCATGCACGCGCTGGACGCTCGCCTGTGTGCCACCACCGCTGATCATCAACGCCGTGAACCCGGTGTTCTAAGGGGAATCCGGGAAAAAACATTGCCTTAGATGACAACAGAGGTTGGGACGCGGGCACTGTCCGTAAACTATCCAGTCAGCCACTAGAAAGCTGATTCATCACACTGTCCACTCGGGTCATAAGACTGGTAGCGTGTTTGGTACGTTATTCACTCATTATTCAGACCCCGCAAACCCGGAATATGTGACACCTTACACATCCATATAATAGGGAGATGATTTCAATTAATCCTCATGGATTTTTCCGACATCTCCACTACCTATACTACTATGAAAAATCACCAAAACGCAGTGTCTGCCTACCCAACCTTTTCATTCGAAACTACAGCGAATGAGGTGGCCACTGTTTTCTCTCAGGAAATTAAGGGGAAGAACGGTACGTTCCCCAGAATTGATCCATCAAGATGGACGTATTGCTGTTCTAGTCCTGGTTACCGGTACCTCAGTCAGCGGCATAGGATTCGAGACGGCCAAGGCCATTGCGAGACACGCCAATCTCGTCATCATCACTGGATACAATCACGACAGGTGCTTTGTTTATGACTTTTGGTTATTTCACTGAGCCTGTTTCAGGTTACAGCTCTCGGAAGAGACGATCACGGAGGAAGTACCCACTGCCAACATCCGCCGCCTCACCCTCGACCTCTCGTCCCTCGCTGCCGTCCGCAAAGCTGCCGCAGAGGTGAACGCTTACTCGGAGCCGCTACACGTGAGCAATTGGCATTATCCCAAGGCGCACTCACCGTTTCATCCCAGGTCCTCATCCACAATGCCGCCGCCGCCGTCTCAACCTTCAAGCTGACCATCGACAATCTCGAGAACCAATTCGCAACTGATCACGTCGGCCCGTTTCCACTCACCAAGCTCATTGCGCCGAAGTTGTTGGCAGCGGCGACGCCGACATACACGCCGCGCGCCGTCTTTGTGTCGGGTGCCGGGCATGCGTTCGGTCAAGGCGTTGACTTCGCTACCCTCGCGCATCCTGACCCTGCAGTGTACAACGGGGTCCAGGCAAACCAGCAGGCCAAGTCCGCGAATATTCTTACTGCAATTGAACTGTCGCGCCGCTCGCAGGGGAAAATCAACGCGTACAGTCTGCATCCCGGGCGTGAGTTGTACGGTTTGCAGATATCTTTGAGAAGACCTGACACATGTTTTCGCTACTAGTAATCCTCACGAACCTCTTTCAGAGGGAAGAGGCTATCCGCGAGTTTCAGCCATTCGGCATCGTCAACGCCGACGGGCAGCCAAACACGGAGAAATTCCGATGGAAGACAATGCCGCAAGGCGCCGCGACGTACGCAGAGCATCGTTCTTTATGCTCATCTTGTGTGCTCATAGATTTTTCCCTAAGCACGGTCACCGCGGCGTTCGATCCCCGTCTCAACGATAAAGCCGGCGCGTATCTCGATGACTCGAACGTTGCAAACGAGTCGGTTGCCGCCCATAGCTCTGATCCAGTGAGCAGCCATGTCATTGGTTGTGGATACATTTCTCATCGGTGACCTTGCAGGCTAACGCGCAGAGATTGTGGGCACAGACTGAAGAGATCATTGGTGAAAAGTTCACGTTCTAGATATTTTGCGGGATGCTGGAGACAATATTAGGGGTCTTCAAAGTTGAATCGCGCTTTTGCGCTTTTAAGCAGGCGGGATGCATCTACTATCTACTATATATTATACTAGCGGTTCGCGGCCGGCTTCGCCGGGCCGCTCTCCGCTTGGCTAACAGCAGACATCAACGTAAAAGGAGATTGCCGGCGGAGTTTGAAGGCTTTGGACAGCGTAATTTTATAAAGAGGGAGAATCCCCCGGACACAGAAGGTTCCAAACAGAAACTCTGACATCATACCTCGGGCAGACTCGGACATGGGACGAGCTGTATCCCCAGCTTGATACTGGCATGCTCCAAACACGACCACCTTCAAGCTCAACCAACCAGATGTAGCTCATGCCAAGCTCATGCGTGCTACAAGTATCCCTGTCTCCGAGCTCTCTCACTTACAGGTAGATCACTTCAACAAAATGTCAAGCAACTTTCACATAAATTGTAGGACATCGAGTTGAACTTGGGGGCAACGATCCAGGTCACCAACCACTATGTACTTTTTGCTTATACTATGAAATGGACTCCGTGAAAGAGTAATAATAAATGTGAACAGATGGGAGGAATTATTATTAACGAGGCACGGAAGCAAGACGAGACCCAACATGACAAGACAATCTGTCAAACAACATGAGCCATTTACGAGAACATGAATGTGCCTTAAGGCATACCACAAGTGCGAGTTACCCGTGGGTCAATATGAGTATACTTGTGGGAAAACTTGCGAGTATCCATACTCACGAATCCAAGTACCTGTGGCCGTGAGTTTCCCACGGATCTGAGTATCAATTTTAGTTGAAAGCTTTGCAAACTCATGAGTACTCAGACTCAGAACACCGCCTAATATATATTTCTACTGCCTGTACAGCATAATTAGGTGGTACCTCCAAGATTTTAGAGCAATAATACCACTCTACAGCACAAATAAGGTGTGTTTGAGCCACCAAATCACCAAAACACAACCAAAACCCACAGGTACTCACAGGTACCTGCAGGTTTTCCAATACTCACGAGTACTCATATGATCTGTGGGTTTTATACTCACGGATCTCAGTATGGCTTTTTGCTTCATGAGTACTCGTTCCCACAGATCCGAGTTACCCATGGGTGCACTCGTGGTATGCCTTAATGTGCCTGAGCCACGAACAAGATACGAGGCACATATTGTTGAAGTGTCTGTCGTTCAGAGACTGCTGAAAAGACGAGATGGTGACCGGTCGGACGAGACAAGGCCCACCGAGACTGAACTTCACAGAACAAAAGTTTGCGGTGGTGAATCAAGACGAGAACCGACACAACAACCAAGACACAGCTGGAAGGTTCAACGGACAAGAAATTGCAGTGAAGAGACAAGACAGACCATACACTAGACCTGGGGCAGCGAGACAACGTGTTGACGAGATTCGCAAAGCAAAACGAGAGCCACGGCGACGAGAGGGGTTGCTGACGAGACACGGCTGCGAGGTTGGTGAGATGAGATGAGGGGGCAGTGGTTGGGCGGTGGGTTTAAATGACTTTTTTTCATAAATACGGACTTTGAAGAAAGAACATTTGTGCTAGCACAATGACCCGTGAAATTTATTCACGGGTAACACCTAGTTCCAAATATACTAATCGTTGGTATCATTGATAGCGCGGGATTGATGCGCCGGGGCGATGCCTCTCGACCAGCAGCCATCGCCTACAACCTTATTGTTCAGTGCTCTTGCCAAGGGGCGATCTGGCATGCGTCGGCGAAATCTGACCCCCTACGGATCGTAACACGGTCACGTTACTGGAAGCACAGCCCCTGACCAGATTCTGGGCACCGCTCTGAACACTTGCCTCAAGACCCAAGCTATACTCTCTTTCTTCAAGTCAAGTGTACTGGCTCCTTCTGCTTTACTCCATTATGAACACTCCTTGCGATCATCGTGGACAGCTAGCTTATCTATCGTTTCTACTCCCTGTTGGTCAAATCTTATCCATCTAATTTCCCTGATTTCCTCAACGTTGCGGTGAAGATCCAGAAACATCTGGGCAAAACTCTTTCTTTACGCCCTCATTTTGCTCGCAGTATGTCCGTCATCCGAGAATTGTCGTTGTTACACCTGCATCTCATTCACGCCTGTTATGGAATGGGGCAATTCCACAAGTTCACTAGGAACCCGTTAGCTTTCCGGTGTAAACACGAACACAATAAGCAAACAAGCCACAGGCTCGTTACCACTTATTGTGTTAAGGTTGTCCTGGGACTTGACGAGTGCGAGACGTTCATCAAGGCCGTTAGACGGATGTTGTCCTGGGCTTCGACGAGTGCGAGACGTTCGTCGAAGCCGTTAGACTGATGGCAAGGCAATTAAGCGAAGCGCGAGGGTGCGTTTAGAGCGAAGAGTGTTGCAGGTTAGAAGTACTGCATATTTCACAGGTGTACAGTTTATATACTGTAAGGTATATATGAAATATAAGCTGAAACATGGTAACAATGAAATTAGGAAGATGGTTGGTAAGGAAGGAGGGAGGGAGTTGAAATCAGTATAAATAAGTGGTAGGTAAGAGGGAAGTAGGGATTGGCACGGAGTGAGGCAACAGGAATATGAAATAGTCGAAACAGTATGAACTCACGGTCGTTGAGTCCGAAATGACTATATCCATGACAACGCCTCTGAATTCCTGTCTAGTTTGCAGGCTATCTGATGGGGTTCGTCCCTCTAGTGCGGGTTCTGGAAGTTCAGCGGACTTATGTACCACCCACGATACGCTCACTATTCGACCAAAGGCCCATGAACCATTGCCTGGCACTAAATCTAGCGATAAAGCGCAAGAATCGGAGGAATGATCGATTTCATCGCGATGGTCATGTGCGGTTCGTTCCTCCCCTCGTTTGCCGAAACTCATACTAAATTCTAACCAAAGACTATACACTTGTAGACCTGCTCATCGCCGCTGCATTGACCTGGAAGCTGCACTCCATGAGGTCGAGTTTCGTACACACCAACACCTACGCCGACCCTCCTTTTGCTCGTACTTCGCTTCTTGATCTATATTTACCGCATAATGATCGGCGCGATTCAAACCGGCTCCGCTACCGGTCACCGTCTGCCAGTGCTTGATTCTGTTACTAATCACTCTCCTGAACAACTCCGAAAGCAACGGTGAGCTCTACTTCCCTTATGACGCTAACACGTTGAATGGGATCGTGTTACAGTGGCGAACTTCTTCATATTCCTCTTCGCCCCGCTGTACTCTCTCACATTGCTGCTCAAATTTAACATCTGGCGGAGCTCGAGCACGTCGGGGACGTCACGGTCGGAAACGTCGGAGAGCCGTGGGGCCAACGTTAACAGTAATATCATCATGGATAGGATCCGTGAGTTTAATTCTTACGCGTCCTGGCTCACATACTAGTAGCGGCGACTGAATACTGATACCTAAGTACACATATAGATGTCCACCGCACCGTCGTGACGATAAATGACGCCGATTCGGAGGCGGGTGGGACGGCGCGGAGAAGGCTAAGTCATTTTCAGCGCTCGATGGTTCGTGAAGCTCGTTCGATTCAATTCGACTCGGAGTCTGGGTCATTCACTCATTGAGTTCGTTCCACTTTTGTATCCATTTCCTCCAAATAGCAAGGTTGAGGTTTGGACAAACAAGGCTCTGGCTGCCTCCAGAAGGATTTGGAGCCTCGTCCCGCGGGTAGTGGAGCTCTCGCCTGCGCTGGGGGAAGCCGATGACCAGTCGGTGTCAAGGGGTACCCGCTGAAGAAATATCCTACACTGGGTACAAAAACTGATTTAAGAGCTCCCCACCCACCCACCCTACGTAAGGCTTATGTAACATACCCCAAATGGTAATTTGATCAATTTTGCTTGCCGCACGCTTCGTTCCTCCCTTCTTCTCTCCCAGATACGGCCGCATTCAGTCGAACTGGATGGGATATCACTGAAAGTCCTCAAATTCTCGGCCATATGGTACAAGTCTCATATTTTCCTCAACATTCTAATTTAACTACATGCGCTGTTTCTTGCGACTCCGGCCGCCTGCACCTGCATTTGTGTGACATTCGTCATTGCAGAACCAGGGAACGCCGGGGGCTTTGGTTAAGCCAATGCAGCAGAGGTGAAACTAGAAAAATTGTGAGCAAGAGCCATTGTTCGATCATAGGACATACTTTTGAACCACAAGCCTGAATAGGTAGTCCCGTTTCAAAAAGAAGTACACCCTGGGAAGCACTTACCTCCACAAGATCTGCCATTGCCGCCTAAGTGCGGCCGCGGCAAAGATGTGAGGCAGAGTGATTGGCAACTCTGTTGTTGTGATCATCATGATCTGGTGATGTGCTTCTTGCTTGCGACATAAATCGGCCAAAAATCACCAAAACTTGTCCAAAAAAACCCATTCTTTTTCGACCACTTTAAACGTGTTTTTGAGAGGATCCACAGCCTTTTCCAAAAAGTGAAATAAGCCATCCGCGACCCCCACCCACCCCCTACCCGGTGTCTCGGCATTCTCCGGCGGGTACCCCTTGGTCGGTGTCAGCATGCAATGCACCGCCGATTTACATGTGGGGGAAATTTAACCTGAGGCAGACAGGCAATGAGATGACCGTCGATGGAGAGATCAGTTCTGTCACTCCGGTGGTGATGATTTCGGAGCCGGACATGTTGAACCTTTAGTTGAACCAGGTTCGGCAAACGCCGGAGATCATAAAAGTTGAACGTGACACCAGCTGTGACCAAGGACGTCTCTGCTTTCTCCAAATTCCAGCGCGTCCGATCAATGTCTACCGCCACTGTCTACCTCGAGGATCTCCCTGTGAGTAAAAACACGCGTCTCGCCGTTCTTCTCTTCGTAATTACTGCCCTGACGTGATCTCGCCCAGGTCACCACTGGAAGCAAGAAAGCCTCGCCTCCAGCAGATACAGCGGTCTACCTCGAGGACGTTGTCTCCAAGAAAGAAGGAAAGGCTTCCCCGCCCGTCGTCGCGAACACCAACGCCAACAAGCGACAGCGCACGCTGTTCGACATGCAGTTTGGTCTTGATGATGGCGCGAAACGGCAGAAGCTCGCGCCGCGCTTCACCGCAGGCTCATCGTCTTCTAACACCACTTCCACCTCTTCCCCACCCACAAACGCGTCGTTTCTCAACCGGCGCGGACTTGGCACCCAGCGCCTCAACTCCATCCCTTTCTCCCTTTCCGCCTTCGTTGATTCGCTCCCCACTGACGCGCGCGCGTTGTTGGCGCTTGAGTGCGACACGATGGGAAAGTCGTGGCTCAAGCTCCTCGCGGATGAGCTCGCCAAACCGTACTTTGTCGATTTGAAGCGCTTTTTATATGCCGAGGGTGTGAAGGGTGCGGAAGACCGAGCGCCGCCGAGAATTTATCCTCAACGTGAGTCCCAGTGGTCTTTCGAGCCAGTCGATCGATGCTGATTGTCCGCGTGCAGCCAAAGACATTTACGCGTGGTCGAACACGCCGCTGGGACGCGTCAAAGTCGTCATTTTAGGCCAGGATCCATACCCTGGCGCTGGTCAGGCGCACGGCTATTCGTTCTCTGTCCCGCCTGGCGTTCCCGTCCCCGCATCGTTGCAAAACGTGGGTCTGCTTTCTCTTTCCCTTTCTCTCACTTATGTCTTTTCGCGTAGATCTACACTGAACTCCGCACCGAATATCCCTCCTTCACGCGCCCCGGACACGGGCACCTCGCAGGCTGGGTCTCACAGGGCGTTCTCCTCCTCAACGCGGTCCTCACCGTGCGCGCCAACGCACCGAACTCGCACGCCGAAAAGGGCTGGGAGGCATTCACCGACCGCGTGCTGCGCGTCGTCGACGCGTACGGCGGCGCCAACCTAGGGCGCGCCGGGGCAGACGGAAAACCTGATGAACCCGCGACTGGATTCGGCAGAGGGGTCGTTGTGCTGGCGTGGGGCGCAAAGGCGGCGAAGCGTGTTGCGGCGGCGGGGCTGGACAAGCCCGGGAACAAGCATTTGATATTGAAGAGCGCGCACCCGTCGCCGAGGAGCGCAGATAGCGGGTTCTTTGGGAATGGCCACTTCAAGAAGGCCAACGAGTGGCTTGAGATGAGATATGGGCCAGGTGGGGGCGTAGATTGGTGCAATGTGTAGGGCGGCAGAGAGGAAGTTTCGTCGGAGACCAACTAATTAGCTTTTGGGAACGTATACCATATAATACCATGTACATAGTAGGAACCTTACCATATAACCCAAGTAAATAGTCTATCTTGATTCTTCAATGGACCCAATGCGACGCGTTCACTCTCGGTGCTTTTAGCTTAGGTTTCGGCACATGTTCCCTTCTCCAACATCAAGAGTGCCCACCGTGAACCGCTGAATATCTTCGTATCGACATAATTCTACGGTAGCCAATTGTTCTGGGGAAGATTCTGGGCCGCCCAGTCGCTCTTGAGTGTAGCGTCACTCAACTCGCTAGCGCCTACTGCATTGAATCACTCCTGGGTGCGCGGCCTCTGCTCAAAATATCTCCCAAGATTCACGAAAAACTGTATCACTCAAAGGCCTTCGGAGGTGTGGATCGCAAATGCAGGTATGGTAGCAGTCAAGACTTCATGTCAAGCTGCAATTTCAACCAAAACCTTTTGAGATTTGAGATTTGGCAGGAACATAGGTTATAGTTTCCCTTCAAATTTTCATTTCGGAGAAAATCGGAGGTGGTCTTAATTTAGGGTTAAAAATGGCGAAATTTGAGTGGAAAATTTTCAAAATCTGGGTTCCTGTGGGGTGTCTGGATGGGCAAAAACCTCCCACCTGGACCCCTCACATCGTGCGATTGGTGCTTCGCAAGCTTCAGCATGGTCTGGAGTGACGAGGAGACAGCCAGAGCGAGATTGATGGCGGCCGCACCGCCACAGCACCGCCACTGAATGGCGAAATCTTGGAGCGAAAATTTTTATTTTATATTTCCAATGTTCTGCTCCGGGGAATGTCTAAAGGGCCGTCCTATTGTACTATCTACACCCCCAAATACATTGTGAAGCAAAATCTGAGCACCTAGTAAGCATTACCAAATCAGGACTCAAAGTTGTCAGGAAGTTCGGTCTGCTACCATATTCATAGTTTTTGCAATCGGCGCGTACACCTTGTTGTTCGGAATTCCGCAATATTTTCCTTTTTTCGTGCGAGTTCTTTATTGGGTGACTTCCCGTAAGACTTAAATATTCCCCCAGAATATTTTTCGCAATTTCCACCGTGATGTGATGTCAACTGCTAGGACCCCATCAATTGCATCACCCACAAACGGTCGAGATTTATTCTCCCATCACTCAAGAAATTATGAATCTAGACCGGGGTAGGTACCCCTTGTCTAGACTTTCGTATCCTCGAATATCCCGTTTGGGACACAAATGATTGATCATCACCCATTGTCACTCGCATCACAAAGTTTCCGTCCTTCTGCACGCCCACCACTTGCGCCAAACCCATTCTTCTGAGGACCCATTCACACCAGGTACTCTACACTGTATTCTGCCACTGAATGTGTCATTTCTGAGGCAGTTTGGCATCTAAAGCAATCCTCAAGCGTGCAACAAGTTTTTTACAAGACAGAGTTTTATATGGTTGTTCCAGGCACACTCTTGGCCTCAGAAAATGCCGACGCACTTCACAGAGCATTGCAATGCGTGCTGTTGCATATCCAAGTCATTTTGGCGCCATATCAACATGTAGAATTATTAATTTGCTTGTGGGAAACACAACAAGTGGAATATCTTTTCTTTTTGATCTCATCACTGGCACCCTCAAAGAAGCTCAGAAAATGCGCCGGAATATTTAAGTCTTACGGGAAGTCACCTATTTCCGTCTCTCACCAGATATCTAGGCTGCCCTCCCACTGGACTACAGCCCTGGGCCTCAGCAGATGGCTAGTTATACATCCTCATACCTCTTTGCTCCAGGGACACAATGCGGAATACATATATATTCCACATATGAAGGACGAAGGACTCAGAGTGGTCTGCCTCATGTACTCTAATTCCACCATTTCAACTCAGATCCTCATAGTCTTGCCTGAGAAAATGTTTATTAGATGTCCTAGAAGAGAGCTAGCAACTAAAATTGAGCCAATGACCCATCACTATTGGAATGAATTCAATCTTTGCACGGGAGGATGCACTTTCAATTGAAACGGTGGCCCACCCAAGGACCTTCCATATCAGGAAGGCCCTTCTTCTGGCTTCTTCTGCCCATTTGCAACTCATCCGCCGTCTGCCGCCAGACATGGTTTGCGCTAGCTGCCACCAGCCGTTGTCGGGGGAATAAGTTTTTTTTTTTTTTGCTCCTCTTTGTTCCTGCCCACATCAACACTCTGTGCGCCATTGCCTGAAAATGCCCAAAGACTCGACTCCCAAGGGTGCTAGGCCTTCAAAATTCGTAAATCGACAGCCCTGCCACCCTTCACTGTCCGTTTTGCCACCGTCTCTGCCAATGAGGCTGCCCAGGGTTTGAAACGTACCTCCGAGTGCAAAAACACGACTCTGCCATCCCGTAGCCTTGCGTCCAACATCCAGGTGAAAGAGCTATCTCTAACTCTGAAGCAGAGAAGGGAGATCAATGCGTTGAACGCGTCAGATGTGATTCTTGATGCGAAATTCTATGTGAATGGCAACCAAGAGCAGCAGTCTCAGTACGCGGCCGTGGCTTTAATGGTGTCACATGGATTGGATTTGGACTCACGCGAAGTGAATGGAAATCCATGGAGTGTATGGTGGTCGACAAGCAAGGATGGAGGGAAAACTAAGCGCGTATTGCTCCAATGGTATGTCATTCCCACTTCTCAACTTCATATGAAAATGTAGTCTAAACCTTGGGATGTAGTGACTGCAGTTGCGATCATCGAGAGGCTGGGTCCGCAAAACGGCGCACCACTGTCGATTTCACCAGCTGTTTAGCCCATGCTGAGATCACCTATGTACTCGAGACTGAAAAAATTCTACGTGTACGAGGTTACTTTGAACACAACAATGCTTGTAAAGAAGCTTTAATGCAACGAATTCCTGGCCTTCCCCTTCATCCTTCTGTCTATCAGACCGCTTTGATGCAGCTTGCAAACAGTGCGTCTTTGACTGACATTCAGCAACAAAACTGTGAATGGGTTGTGAAGGATGGCGACAGTTTGATTGCCAAGCATGGCAAAGACCGGAAGTATTGCTGGCTCCTGCAGCACCACGACACACATTCTCTATACCGGCAGTTCAGCCGACTCCATGGCGTGAAGGTCTCGGAGAAACCATATATCAACCTCCACGAGTGGCTGGATCTGCATTCTCGCCAGTACAATCCTACCCTTGCCTCTGCCGTGTTCCACTACTCCACACACACTACAAAGGATGGAGGTCTGTGTTGCGACTGACAAGATGAAAGAGGCTCGTGGAAATATGGCCATTGCTCGCAGATTATTGTTGACAGCACTTTCAGTGTCTGCGATAAACCTCTCCTGTTGTTCATCGTAATGGGGATCAATGAAAACAAGCACGGAGTACCACTTGCATTCCTCTTCTTCTCAGTGCCCACTGGGAACCAGCTTTCTTCTTCCGGGTATGATACTGACATCCTGGCAAAGCTTTTGAAGCTCTTGTCAGGGGAACCCCCGCTCTTCCGGCCTTTCCGGCTATCTCTCCAGCTTCCGGTCCGGTTTCCGGTCCGGCTTCCGGTCCGGCCTCCGCTCCGGCTAATGCCCCCGACTTTCCGCCCGCCCGTTCTCGTTGGCACGTGCTATGTGACCAAGCCCGTGATCATTGTAGATACCTCCGGACACGTGCTACTGGGTAGTTACTGATTCGTATATAAGGTTTCGCCTAGCGTGGGAATCCTCATCCTTTCTTCTCTTCGGATTCCCCCGCTAGGTGCATAGTATTCCCGCTCCTGTATTTAGTACTCATATTTATACTTCGGATTCCCCCGCTAGTTTCCGCGCCTCGCGCTGAGCTTAAGGTTGCCCTTACAGCTCTGGCAGACATCCCTCGAAACATTTTGGGGCGGACAATCCTTCTATGCCCTTGTCGCTATCACTGACACGGATTTGAAGGAGTGCACTGCCCTTCTCCACACATTTCCGGGAATCATCTTGCTCATCTGCAAGTTCCATCTCCGCCAATCATGGCAGAACCATCGAAATAAGTTAGTCAAGGGGAAATCACCCGAATCGATGGAGGTGAAGGCGCACCTACGTCTGGTGGAACAAAACCTAGTGGAGACAACAACACTCGATGCTGCAGTCTGAATCATCGAAGATGAGCGGCGAGTATTGACCGCATGGATGGAAACATCGCATGGAGCACCGGCTGAGAGGTGGTTACTTCATCTGGAGTATCTCTCCTCTTACTGGCTTTCCTTCGATCTTTGGGCAAGCTGGTCGGACTTTGGGAGGTACACTGCTGCTGAAATACTTGGATGCAGGTTCAACGGCATGCTCCCAACAACGAATCATCTCAAATCATTCAATGGACTGCTGAAGCGAAATATTTGCATCGTTGGCAATGTGGAGGCCGTCGTCTTCGCATGGATGTTCTGATCCAGATTATTGTCACTCAGGTCTTGCCTGCAGTGTTTGAACAATGTTGATTGCAACATGGGGAGCAAGATCATATTTCTGAATGGATCCTCTTGCTCCCTGGCGGCGAACGACTACTGGCAAATAAAAGAGCTGGGCACACCGAGACTCCCAGTCCCGTGGTCTATTTCGCCGCGGAACCCTCAAGGGACGCTGCAGCTGCCCAAATCTTGGACAACAATCAAATTTCGGCACCTATCTTTGACACTGGCACTTTTCCTTTTCCTGCTATTCATCCTTTGCCACAGAGCTCGATGAAAACCCTCTCGCATATGGGGTTGAAATTCGGACAAACAGTACAGCATCCTGTACCGGCCCCGACTTCACAAAAAATGGCAGTGCTTGTAAACACATTTGTGTGGCCCTACTCAAAATTACTGAACTTCGCCAACAAATTCCTGATATTCCGTTGATATACCTTCCAACATCGGAACTGGAAGCACGTGTTCTGCAAGCCAGGTTGGCTGTGCACTCAGCGACATCTTCGCTGTTGCTTGCTAGGTCTTCAGCTCTGCCAGCATTGGTTGCTGCTCAAAAAATTGATGGACTGTTGGTGGGTGACAGCGTCGCTTACAACAATACGGAGGGAGCAGAGAATGAAGAGCCCGAAGATGTCGACAACGATCATGACAGTGTCGCAACAGATGCCAGTGGTGATGCCGATGAATTGAATGTCGGTAATTTTGTGAGTGCATTCATTTTTTTGGGGGAATTTATCATTGAACACTATAATTTCAATAGATTTCACATAATCGGGCTGGTAGCTCGACTACAGCAGTTGACAATCAGGCCATCACCTGTGTATCACACGAGTTAGCTCATCATGCACCAAAGATTCAAGAACTCCCCCGTTGTCTTGCTGACATCAATTCTATGCATTCGGAGAATCAGTGCCTTCAAATTTCATCTTACCAAGAACCTCTGAGCAAATTGCTTGCAGAGATTCAGCGACTCACAGGTAAAACCGGCAGCATAAGTCCGAATGAAAATCCCCACAGTGCGGTACCTCGAACTCCACCGCAAGCTGCGAGAGTACTTCCCAGGTCGTCATTTTATCAACCCCCTCTGCCTGCCTCGCCGGAGAGACGACGTCAAGAACGGAAAGATTCTTATAGCTGCCATTAAAATGTAATATTTACAGTAAAACTCACCTAGTATCAAGCTGCGTACACCAATAGTAATCAGCCATCTGAGATGTCCTATACTTGAAAAGACAATTGACAGATTATCACGTGGAGCACGTGATAAAGTCACGCACATTGCACGTGTTTGTCCCACGGCTCGGAATCCGCCGTGTCTGTATGGAACTGGGAATCCGCCGTGTCTGACTGCCCGTGGCGAAGACACGGGTGCCTAAATCTAGTTCTTGCTGAATACACAATGAAACGATCCCTCCCAGGCAAAAATGTGCGCCAAGTTAAATATATTGACTTGAAGACGGAGTGCCGTAACCACTGCGACTAGCGTCAAAGACGGATTACGGAGTGAGCCCAACTCTGCAATTGCTAATGAGGATTCAAAATATGTTTATTGAAAGAAAGGGTCTTACAGTATTTTCGCACTAATTGTTTAAAGTCCCCCCCGGCCTGTGAGGCATCAGGCAGCCAGAATACACGGCTATCCCGGATGTCACCGGAATTCGATAGGACCCGTCGCCAATCGAAATCCAATGATTTTCGGCTCGGGTTTCTAAGGTTCGATCACCATGCGCCGCTAGATATACGCGTTAGTGGAATCCAACGGCTCTGTGCCCATATTGCGACAATCAACCCACAGTATTCGAAGGCCACTCAATGCGACCGCAACTTAATCATATTCTGCTCTTATGCATCAACATCTTTGAGGCTCCTTGCCCTTTGGATGATTCATACTGCATTCAAACTACTATAACTTTAAATTAGTGTCTATAATACAAGTCTGCTTGGTTCGTGGCCTGTGTCAAGGTGCGTGCGCCAAGTGCGCACACAAATAGTGTACGGCATTGATACGGCAGCGAGCGAGTACAAGGACAACAGTGAAAACAGTAATACATTCATACATAGATTGAATCACAAGCGTGGGGCATTGAGCTCGGTGTCGTGCACTGAGCTGAGGAATGGCGGACTTAGACCTGAAAATCTCTCTCAAGACATTCAAACTCCGATGGTCCGTGCACCACACGTGATGGTTGATGTTCCAGACTTTGATGTCGTGATGATTGTTCTTGACTTTTCCTCCCATCTTCGCCCCCTCACCCGCCCGCCCTTGGTCCCTCCTCCTCTCACCAAAGCCCTGTCCTTTCAGGAAGTCATGTCAAAATGCTAACTCAACGGGGTCAAGACTTTGTTACCGTCAAGTACCCGGCGGACGACAATCCTCGGTGCCGTCTCATCAAGGTGCGTCTTGCGCTTTATCAAGTCCTCCTGCACCAAACCTTCTCTACAGTACACTCTTTGCTATTGTTCTCGCAGACCATAGTCTCTGGGCAGCGCAGCTCAAGCCGACCAGTTAGACTCGTTTGGACACTGGCAGCTCTGCAGCGCAACGGTCGTCGGCCAATGCACCTGTCCGATGCCTGACTTGTGCGCATTTCTTTTTAGGCGTCGTTTACATGCCGTACAACTTGCCCGTTAGCGTACTCTCATAATATGTATCTCCCTTAATAAAATACGATTTTTAGCCCAACCCTCCTGTGTCGCCCAAAATAAATTCCTCTTTCGGTGCATTCCGATTCCTCTTGCGCATGATAGCCAGCCCGTAGTATGCCCAAGGCAGGCTCATTCAAATTCAATGGCCAGCCCGTTGGAATCCAAAGGGGCGTATATTCTTCGGAATCCATTGGACGCCCAGTGGATTCCGAAGATCTCCGGAACCATAGAATTCCGGTGACATCCGGGATAGCCGTGTACGGAGAGATGTCTGAGAGCGCCACATGCCGTTACTCGTACCTAAACCCCGTCTCGGAATAAACCGGTCCTTCCTACTCCATTTGTAAGGTCCTTGCCTGTGCTTACCGTTCCAATTTTCATCAGGCAAAACAAGTTCATTTGGACCTGCGAAGCACGTGGATATCATGTGATCAGAAGGCGGCTTGTTCCGAACCTAGAAATTTGCACGTGGAGCGGTGTCATGGAAGCCAACGTAATAAGGCGGTGTTTGGCGGTGTTTTTCCGATTTGTATGCTACGGGCAGCGTTTTACCCACAACTCGCTCGTACTTGCGTTAGATTTCGCCACATGTCGACATCCACAGAGCCGATGAACCAACGTCTGTCGGTCGATCCCGAAGGCAAGACTGTTGTCGACTTGACTTTCGCTTCAGAAGCTTTGGGGATGCCGGCCGCACAAGGCTACGGCTGGGCACAATTTGAATTTGGAGACTCTGTCGGAATTGACCAGCGATACACGATCCTGCGGAAGCTGGGCTGGGGCATGCACTCTAGTACCCTGGCTGGCTCGCGACAAAGTGTAAGCGCTGTCTATCCGCTTCATGAAAGGACGTTTGCTCATTAACGCAGCGGCAATGGATTCGTTGCAGTCAAGGCGCTGACTGGCCATATGACCGAGATGAATGAGAAGGCTGTATCTTGGGAAGCTGAGGCTCTCAGGCTCTTGTCGGCTCGTCCTCCGTCACCGCATTGCGTGCGACTCTTGGACGAGTTCACCATTCCCGGTCGCGGCTCGGCTGGCTCTCATCTGTGTTTCGTGTTGCCTATCTACGGAGGTGACGTGAAAGCTCTCAGTGACTCTCGCAAAAAACCCTTTCGACCTCCCGACGGCCAAGCGTATCATTCTTCATCTTCTACTCGGCATCGCTCATGCGCATAGCCGTGGCGTCGTCCACACCGATATTAAACACGACAACGTCTTTTTTGTCACGGATCTGGAGACCTCAGACCTCGAGCGCTGGATGGAAGAAGACCCCTCGCGACGCCATCCACCGGAAATGTCGCAGGACGGGATTGTGCAAGCCGCTGTATCTCAGCCATTGCCCATGATCTCCGACGAGCTCGCTCGCCGCGCCACTTATGTATTGTCTGACTTCGGCTGCGGTAAGCCGTTGCCTTTTCTAGTCTGCTGGAAGTAACACTAATGATCATCTCGCGCAGCCTTACCTTCACAGCTTCATGATGATCGACCAATAACGACGCTACCTTTGCGAGCCCCAGAATCATTTCTTGGGGGACAATGGGACACACCAGCGGATATCTGGTCGTTTGGATGTCTGGTTCGCCTCGCAATGCTGCGATGCTCTGATGCTGATGCAGCTGCTAGGTCTTCGAACTAGTCGTGTCTCGCTCCCTCTTCGAGTACCGTGTCAATGAAAAATACAGCCTGACAGAGGTCGAAAATATGCTGTATCAAATGATTTTACTAACCGGTGAAGAGAGTTTCCGAGCGGCACAGCTCAGTGTCTGCCCACTTGCGGGCGAGTATTTCAATGCAGCATGTACGTTCTTGACTTGTAACATTCCTCGGATGTTTTTTGATTAACATCCATGTAGGTCAGTTGAAGAAAGAGCCCACCGTATTCCACTGGCCTCTGGAGGACATGATCAGCAGGCATGGCAAAACCATACCGTTTACTGATGTCTCCGCGATGGCAAAGCTCATGCGCCGATGTTTGCGCCTTAATCCGGATGACCGGGCCACCGCCGAGGAGTTATTGCAGGACCCTTGGCTCGAAGGGGCCAATGACTGAGGCTCACACGTACAATAAAGTTGGCCGTCTTTGTATAGCTCTTCTCCATTGGAATAGGATAGACTATATAATGTGGTCGATTTTCCCCATATGGCACAGGCAATTGGGTGCTGTTTTTTTCCGGCGTGGCAGCAGCAACACTGCTTAGAAAGAAGCAGCAGAATCTCGGAAGACACTTCTGAAGATACAGAGGTGATTGCGTTGTGGTTGCACACCAAGAAAGCATTATGTGGTGGTGCAGCCCATTGGTTCAGATGATGGCTGAACCGCCGACAATGATTTCCCGTCATGGTTCAAATTCAAGTTCAAACATTCAACGGCTTGAGCTCACCAGCTCATAAATTCCTCTGAGCTGGAGCGAAAGATGAACCAAGGAGTTCTGAAATCATATCCAGCTATCTTCTCCCATTGCGGGTTCACGACGAAAATTGAAAAACCATGTTGAACTTCCCTTGAGATTGAACATGATTCCCCCAGAGGATTGAAACAAGGTGAGTCCTTCCTTAAAGTATTCTTCAACTCAGTGGCCCTGATCACAATTTAATCTCGGGGAGGTCAAACCCGATTAATCCCTGCAACCGCAGATTAATTGGCAGAATCTCAACGTGCCCTCTGGTAATTGAATCACATCGCAGGATTAAATGTAGGACTTGATCTCAGCCTTGGAGACTTAATCGGGGCTTGGGAGATTTGATGGTACAGGTTTAATTGTGGTGTTTGAGATTTAATCGCAGGGCCCGTTGGGTGGTCTAGATTAATTCAATTTATGTCGCTACACGGAATTAATCGGTGTGTTCAAACTTAATCGTGGTGCTTAATTGGGGTGTTTGAGATTTAATTACGGGGCCGTTTGGGGTGTCTAGATTAATCCTAAATACATACAGCTTGTACTACTACAAAAATAATCACAAGATTAATCGGGAAAATAGCGGTCCCAAAAATTGGGGCCAGGATTTAATCAAGCCTCACGGCAATTTGGGGCCACAATTAATCTGCCGAGCTGATATCACTGCGAGGATGGCCCATACTCGTACACAGCAGTTCCTTCGCTGGGAGATGCTGAATGTCATTGATATGAGGTGTAGGAAGAGGGGGCGAATCAGGCAGAGTCCTTGTTTCCGCCTTCATGTGACTTGTCCCACACTTGGCTCCTCCACCACTACAGGCGAAAATAGCACACAAGCAGGGACAACAGAGAATGAGGCAAAAATATTAAAAAAAGTTCCCAGCGGCCTTGGAGATGGCCTTGGGCGCTTCGGAAGGCATAAGACTACGATCTTCATTAGTTGCCTGAACAGGAATAGCACTAGCCACTTACATGTTTCTTGCCCTGAACGGTTCACGAATCACAAGAGCTAGAAGAAGATGGAAGTTGAGGTCAAGGTTGAGGTGAATGAATCTGTGTTTGTGTTTGCGAAAGGATTTCTGCTTGAGATTCTTGTATTTGTATGTACTTTTGCGGATTTCATCGTTCTTGTAGGCGTGGCCATGCCGCGGTGCATCTAGTCGCTATGCCCCTCAAGCATCGACGGTTGTAAATTTATCGCGGATGGCCAAGAGGTGGGCGGACAGAAAATGGATGATATCATGCTCAGAAATCCAAGAAGGGGGGGGGGGAGGGGGTCCATGCGAGCGGTTGATCGGTCCGAAGGCCTACGGACCGTTCTCTGCACTCAGAAAACATTGGCGAGAAAAGATTTTTTGGTTGAGGAGTGATGCCCAGTGAAAACGGCGCCTCGGGAAGCATCGCCGGGTATCGCTGGGTCACGCTGGGCTCGTCAAGGATCGCGAGGCCTCGTTTTGACTCTGTCCTCAATTTCACATGCTCGGAATCCTCTTGCTTTTCCTACTGACGTCATGAAATTGGTCTTAGAATTTTGAAAGCTTTTGAAAGCTACCTCGACCAAACTTCGACTTGGCGCATTTGACGGTGCGGAAGTCGGAACCGAAGAGTACCGAGTCTGTGAGTCACTGTGACGTGGTGCTCTCTTCCGCTTACCACCACAGCCATCTCCTCCCACTGGTCTGCTGAGACGTGTATCTGGTTTTCTTTGCTGGCAGTCACTGGGCTGGATACTCTCTAAGACTAGAACTTCTGCTGGTTCTCTCTGGGGCTCTGGGTGTGTCACTCTGTGGACTGGTTCTTCTGACTGTCTGTACTATCTTGTCGCATGTCGTCTGCTTGTTTTTGATACTGAGAAGTATGTTTTCTCCAACATTCCCTGATCTGGGCACTAATACATTCTATAGGGGAGCTCAAAGTAAAAGCGCGCTTTTGCGCTTTTACGCTTTTTCCGCCTTTTCCACTCTTTCGTAATGTTCTGAGTGATTGACGGCAGCTTCGGCATCATTCGGCAAAGAACACTGTGTGACGCCAACACATTCCCTTTCTGGATTAGCCCCTGTGACCTATGTCTTCTCATCGATAACGGCTTGTACGGCTTGTACGGACATGATTTAAGCGTGAGTCGAAGGATTGGCACACAGAGCACAGCGGCACGCATAAATTCAAATGAGGTTCATTAAAATGTGGATAGCAAAATAGAGTAATTAAACTCGAGTCAAGACATCAAAGAAATTGAAAGAGATATACAGCACATGAACTTAACGTGAACCTAAGCTATTATCCGAACCCTGCTCAGGAGAACTGCTCATTGATGGGAAGTAGATGGAGTAAGGCTGCGCGTCGCCGATGGACTCGAAGAAAATTTAGGCGGTCCGGGTTACAGCAATCACACAATCGCGTCACACAGTGTTTTATGCCGAATGATGCCGAAGCTGCCGTCAATCACTCGGAACATTACGAAAGAGTGGAAAAGGCGGAAAAAGCGTAAAAGCGCAAAAGCGTGCTTTTACTTTGAGCTCCCCTTATCTAGCACGATTCCGACGCCAAAAGGAACAAGGATGATATGCAGACGTCCGCGGATTGGCGGACGGAGCACGGGGACGGGCGACGGGTAATGCTCGGCAGATTGGCGTGTGATACGGGCGGGCGACGGGCGATGGCCGCGGATTGGCGATGTGTGCGGGCGGGTGAGGAGAGGGAGCGCGGCCAGGTGGCGGGGCAAGCAGGTGGGCGCGCGGAGGCCCCGGGAATGGAAATAAAATTGTATTGTTATTATTCCTGTATTCCGTGCTATTGCAATACTACACGATACCTCCCGATCCGAGTATCTGGAGGCATCTGAGGTGTCCGGAAATAGCTGCGTGTAGCAGCGTCTGGGATCGGCGAGCATCGCGGGGCATCCGAATCGTGAAATTTGACTATGACGAGGCTGTCCGAGCGTAGCCGATACCCAGCGATGCTTCCCGAGGCGCCGTTTTCACTGGGAGTGATGACGTAGGGCAGTTCGGACCGAAATTGGCAACAAAGAACAAAAGATCAATTCACTTGAAGAACTTTTTGAAGTCAAAGGGCGATGAAAGTGAGCCGGCAGTCTTATTCAGAGTGTATGTTTATGGGGGGGGTCCACTTTCTCCACTTAGCGATCCATCAGGAACTGAGGGAGCTATACTGAGATCTAGCGAACAGCCCTCAAAAAAATCGAAAATGGGTCGGACAAGCCTCCTGTGGCACTGTGGCGGAGTCAAAGTCCCGGCCGGTAAACTGAGGAATAGGGCTACAAATAGGAGAAAGATAGAGTAGGGGTGGAGGAGGATATGCAATGAGAGGACGATGAGAATTAGGGTATGGATAGGAGCACAAAATGAGGGTGTATGCGAGTAGCGCTAGAGCACAAAAGTGACCGAAAATGGAGTACGCATGATTGAGTGGCAACTGCTGCCGTGAGTCGATGGAATACGAAATGTCACGGGAATTAGAGCACGAAAGAAAGCGCAAATAGCACGAGATTGGCCGCTGAATTGCTCAGGACCACACGAGATGAGAGTAGACGCCACGAGGTATCTCTTGATCCGTGTCGACAAACAAAACAATTCTCGTAAACTAATCCGAATGTCTTGGAGAGTAAGAATGAAAAGTAAAATATACTAAAATCCACATCTCGGCTCTTCGGCCCTGCCACAGCACTGCAAAGCGATGCATGATATCTCGGCTTTATCGGCCGCCCACCTCTTGCGGCAGGC
Organism: Mycena olivaceomarginata; assembly: GCA_029378375.1. Lineage (NCBI taxonomy): Eukaryota > Fungi > Basidiomycota > Agaricomycetes > Agaricales > Mycenaceae > Mycena > Mycena olivaceomarginata. The sequence goes on along the minus strand of JARKIC010000078.1, from coordinate 409,309 downwards.
AATAGTCATGACCTGAAGAAGAGACTTGCTCGCCATTGGGACCTGGGTGAAATATTGGGAGGGGAAGTGAACCTATATCAACTCGATAATTTATTTGAAGAGAGTTGGATACTTGACCTCAGTAGGCCGCCATAAGGACGTAGGGTAACACAGAAAATAGGAAAATACATAGCCCGGCCCGGCAACAGCCGTCTTTCGCTTAAATTCTTGGATCTTATCTCCACCACTCTGAGTCTTATTTATTTGACACTTGCTCTGGAGTAAAGAAAGCATGCAATTGATTTCAAGAATACTAGCAGGCCAACTTTTTGACCCGTATCTTCTCCGGTTGGTTCCAAACCAACTGATTACTGTCTCTCTAAACACTGGCTTGGTCCTCGATGTCTGCTCTTACACGTCCGACCAACTGCCTCCGGAAACGATTGGCCTTCGCCATCTGACCGTGGTCCCAGGCTTTGTTGATGCTCACGTCCACTGTGCGTCTGCTGCTGAAATAAACGGCCTCAGCGCTTGATGATAAGCAATTACAAAAGTCCTTCTGCATTCCTATTCCAAAACGTCGTGGGCCGACCAAGTAACAAAAGAGAGCCTTGAGAGCGCACTGTACGCGCGAAAGACGCTTCTGGCGGGATACACTTCTGTATGGTGGGCCGCTTTCTATCAAGCCGAGCTCAGTCTCATCTGGGTAAGAGATCTGGGAACGGAAGGCGCAGAGGACGATGACATAGCGTTACAGAAGTGTTTAGTATCTGGCCCGCAACCTTTAGTTCCTGGCCCGAGGTATTTTACCGCTAATAGGGCGATTGTATCGACAGGGAGCTATGGCTTGTGGTTTTGCCTGCAGTTTTGTTCGCCGAACTCATTGAGGACAGGTCCCAAGGGCTCTATTCATTTTAACAAAGAGGGCGTCGAAAGCATAGTAGGTGCAGAGGCCGCCGATGGCCCTGATGAGTGTATTCGTGCAGTGCGAAAGCAAATCGGCGCAGGTGCCGACTGGATCAAGGTTTGCTCAAATTTCATTATACGGAAAGCAATCTCATATTCTTATATGCAGATAGTATATGCCAGTGAGATGCTGTCCCTCCTCCCCTTGAGCACCGAAGTGTGACAAGGATTACCCCAGACTACCCAGTCCGCTCGCGTCTGACGTACGTCTCTCCGCGCCTCGCTGGCCGCTCCATTGCGACCTTCAACCACTCCGAGCTCAAAGCCCTCATCGACACCGCGCACCAATATGGCGTCAAAATCGCCGCGCACGCCAAAACCGTCTCAGTCATCAAAGTTCTCCTCGAGCTCGGGATCGACTCCCTCGAGCACGGCCTAGACCTGCACACCAGCACCGACGCCGTGCGCACGCTCGCGAGCTCCGGGTGCCGTACCGTCTACGTTCCCATGTTCGCCGCGTACTACTCCCTCGCGCAGCGCGGGGGCGGCTCTGCTTCATGGGAAGCCGCCCAAGCGTCATTCGCCGCCATACTTACTCGCGCAAGGGCTCGGCAAGATAGCGCTCGCGTGCGGCGGGGACACGCGCGTGTTCCCGCACGGGGAGAACGCGCTCGAGATGGAGCTCATGGTGCGGCTAGGCGCGCCGTGGGAGTGGGTGCTACGGTGGGTCACGCTCGGCGGATGGGAGTGCATCATCGGCGAGCAGGATGCTGGTACCGACGCTTTGGCGATAACACCGTACCGTTCGGGTGTGTGCGTGCTGGTTGGGCAGCTGACCTCGTTGGTCTCAACGGCGACTTGGCAACAGAATTTGCGAAGACGGTAGTGTCGAGTTCGTGATGAAGGCTGGGCGAGTGTACAATCAAGGTGGCAACCAAGTCATCTGAGCCCAGCGTCTACCAGACTCAGTAGTGCGATGCGGATACCTTGGGAAGAAGAGATGGCTCCGTGCACACGTTCATCAGCCGTTTCTTTTGTTTTATTACAGGAACTACTACGGACACAATAAGATTGACGCTACTTGTATACCACATACGCTAATACTACTACAGTGACCTTGCATTAACGAAACCAAAACACAGCGACGGCATACAGATGAGAGAGAGAAATACGGTCTAATCGAGGAGAAGAGAAAGAAATAGGAATATAATTACTTGAAACAGAGGATGCATCCTTCTGTTGGAAATTGGCCCGATGCACAGTGACCCTCTGCAAACGCGCAGAGGTCTTGATTCAAAAGCTACGGCTTAAATACAAAACGAGGGAGTCATACGGATATAAGGAGAAATGTAATATGACTCTGTCTGAGTCAGGGAGAGTCAGTATGAGTCCGTATGAGTCAAGTCAGAAGATGAGTCAGAAGGAGTCAGAAAGAAGCCACTGATGTAATGTCACATTGTGACCATATGGCAAATAGGCAGTGCATTGGTGTTTCGGTTGTTACTCCAACACCTTCATCATTCACCGGGCGCGAAAGTCAATACCCTCGAGCAGCCTGAGTCCTCCATGAACGTGCTCCACCGTTCGTCGAGGCGCGAGTCGCGCGCAGCAAGGCCGAGCTGTGCCAGCTTGGCGTTGCGGGCTTGGTACGCAGTGGCGTGCTGCGGATGTGCGTACATGCCCTGATTATGGCCCTGGTCATGGCCATACTCGTGTGTGACTGCTGCTGCGAGTGCTGGTAGTGGGGATGATGCTGCTGCTGCTGATGTTGCTGCTGATGTTGCGGCCGCACCTCTGGGTAGTCAGACTCCCCGGCATCTCCATGCTTGTTTCTCCATCCTCCTCCCTACCCTCAAGCCTCGCATGCCCCGTTGGTGGGCTCGCGAGCACCGTGTATATGCTCAGCAGGTGCAGCACCTGGATCGTCACCAGACTTGGTTTCTCCAGTACCAGCTGCAGCGCGAGCGCCGCGCGCGCAATCTGATGCAGGTGCTCCGCCTCTGCGGCAACCTGCTGCCGGTGCGTGTCGTCCTCCTCGCCCCCGTGCGCGGGAGGCTGCACTGCCAGCACGCCCGCGGCGAAGACCATGAAGAGCAGCGCGAGGTCGTGTGGGCCAGTGTAGTCCTCGTCCTCGCCGTCGGCTTCGAGTTCCAGATCGAGATTGAGCTCGGCGCTGTCGACCGCGCCGCCGTCGGGCGAGCCGCTGGTGTGCCGCGAGCCGTAGGCAGCGTGGACCCTGCGCAGCATGTCCGCGTGTGACGCCGCGGAAAAGCTACGCGAGCTCGGAGAAGTAACTTCGGACGAGTATGTTGGCGTGGGGGGGGGTGCGACGTGACGAGGGCATAGATGACGTGTGGGGAGCCCATTGGCGTCAGGGGGAAGGCGGAAGAGGAGAAGAGGGTGGACGGGGATTGCGAGTTGGAGGGGGACATGAGGCTGGTCGCATATGGGGAACAGGTACGGGGAGCTTGGTTGGGGGAGAGATTATAAGCATTGTGACGGGCGGGGGAGAAGGGGGCAGAAACATGTGTAGAGGGTGGGGAAAGCGATTGTGAGGAGCGTGAGACGGACAAGGAGAGAGATGAGGGCGAGTCAGACGTGGAACCACTCTGGATACTTGGTGGTAGGTTCGCGATGAGAAGGCTCTGCAGGGAATGGGTAGTTAGTACAATATAGACGAGGAAACACAGTAGAGGAAAATAAAAATCGCGAAACAGCCCATGTTCCGGCGGTTCCGCAATAATTTGGAAAATGCGGATAAAAAAGCATCACAACTCCGACGAATACATGCGTAGATGCCCAGGTTCATCGGGTCAAGGGCACAAGGAGATGAAGATGTACGCCACTTGGAGCCCTGGTGCCCAAAGACCCCAGGGTCCAAAACGACCAAAAAGCCAACCAATCAGACATCGCCATGACCTGTGCAGAGCCGCTCGCTCCGGAGGGAGGACTGAGCAATCCCTGACTTTTGGATTTCGCGACAGTTCCTCCAAGGGCAGCTGTCGATTATGCCCGCAACAAGAGTGCAAATGACGATCCATGAAGCCAAAGACAGGAAATCCGAGTCGTCAAGAAACACACTCGCACTGTCATGTTTTTTTGGATGGCTACAAAACTCGAGTAATATAGGAAAGCCTGACTTCCTCTCCAAAGTCCCTAACCATTTGACAACCCGTTAAAGCTTCTCCCTGGATCATGAGGCTCGGGTGAGGTTGATGCTCTGGCCAGTGGTGAAAAAAAAGGTACTGACACATCAAACTGAGCCTTCGTGATTTTGACATAGTCATCGCGAACTTCGTAGAGGTTGGCGTTGGCTTCCGAGTTCCTGGGGATGTGTATGCGCTCCCAGAATGTTCCGTCCGACCGGCGGTAGAAATAGAGCCGATTTTCGTCCTTGTCTCTCACCGTGGCCGTGAGCCGTTCGAATTTGTCGAGGCCAGTTAGGCTGGAATGGTAGCCCCCACTGTGAGATTGTCATTAGCGTCTGAATTTGTATTTCCAGCCAGCCGTGAACAACCACTCACTTGAGCTCAACCTTATTGGCACCACCACTGTCCAGACCGGAGATGGCGGCGTAGTCCATGACGTCCTTGAACGCCTCTTGGCAGGCCGCTGTTTGATTGCTCAAGACCTTCGGGTCCACGAAGGCCACGGTGGACACGTCGGCCCTTGGAACAACTTGGAGGGCGACGGTCTGGAGCAGAGACCCCCCACGCCGCATAACAATGTTTCGAACGTTTTGTAGCATGTTGGGCGGTGCAGAGTGCAAGTGAGGATTGGGTTGTTTGTTGGATATCTATCTCTGAATCGCGACTCTTTTATAATAGGTACAAGAGCTGTGTGACTCCGTAGTAGAAGAGTCCTGGCGACTAAGGACCCGGTGGCGCCTGTCAAATGAAGCTTTGCTTCTATTAGGTGTGCTCAAATCTAACAACTGCCAACTGTCGGCGAAAATAAATAAATAATACAATTCTGTCTTTTTAATCAGATTTGGGTGAGAATCACTCAGAATTGGCTTTAAAAATTAGAGTCAGAGTCGTGTTCGAGAATCGGTAGACAAGGGCCCTAGGGGTGTTTGATCTCTGGATCGGACCCACTGATGGCGTCATGTGTCCCGTTGACCCTTCCTAATTGGGAAGGGTCGTTATTCAGGTTATACGACACATCTACATTGGTGTGAGGTATAATATACAGGTCCAGTAGCTCTAGAACATCATATACCCCACACCAGTGTGGATGCATCGTACAACCTGAATAATGACCCTTCCCAATTAGGAAGGGTCAACGGGACACATGACGCCATCAGTAGGTCCGATCCAGATATCAAACACCCCTTGTCTACCGATTCTCAAACACGCTGACTCTAATTTAATTTAAAGCCAATCTGATTCACCAAATCTGATTAAAAAGAATTCCAGAATCGACATCAGAATCGTTGTCGGAATCGTCATGAGAATCACCCAGAATCGTCTACTCTGACCGTACCTAATGTGGGACTGTAAGCATAGGCAAGGACCTTACAAATGGAGTAGGAAGGTGATGGGTTCTTTGCTCGGGACCTGGGACGACCAGTTTACTCCAAGACAGGGTTTAGGTACGAGTAACGGCATGTGGCGCTCTCAGACATCTCTCCGTATTCTGGCTGCCTAATGCCACACAGGCCGGGGGGGACTTTAAACAATTAGTGTAAAAATACTGGAAGACCCTTTCTTTCAATAAACATATTTTGAATCCTCATTAGCAATTGCAGAGTTGGGCTCACTCTGTAATCCATCTTCGATGCTCGTCGCAGTGGTTAAGGCACTCCGCCTTCAAGTCTCTTCAAGTCAATATATTTAACTTGGCACACATTTTTGCCTGGGAGGGATCATTTTATTGTATATTCAGCAAGAACATGTCAGATGGATTGGCGTACGCAGCTTGATACTAGGTGAGTTTTACTGTAAATATTACATTTTAATGGCAGCTATAAGAATCTTTCCGTTCTTGGTTTCGTCTCTCCGGCGAGGCAGGCAGAGGGGGTTGAGAAAATGACAGACCGGGAAGTACTCTCACAGCTTGCGGTGGAGTTCGAGGTGCCGCACTCCAGTAAGGTTGTATTGGCATCCTTACACTCGAGTGTAAGGATGCCAATACAACCTTACTACATCCAGACACACACACCGACATACATACACTTCAGTATTCCCGCTACCTTTCTTATTGTACCCTACTCCAGCACTACCGCTCATACCTATAATGTCGCCCTTACATCACTGTCCTCCTATCACTCGGGACTTGAGATCTCCCTTCTGTGATTGACCGTACCTCAGGCTTCTCCTTCCCATAGATGCCTTCCGTGACTCTCCTGTCATTGGATCTTACTACTGGACCTTTGGTCATCATAGTCTGCCTCTGGGTCACAGCTTATCACCGAAGCTCCAGTTGCACACTATTACCCTTCCTCTGCTGCCGCCTCTCCTTATGGTCATCTCCTATCCGTCATTACGCCATGATCATTCCTCCCTTCCAATCCTCTGCATCACCGGCATGGTCAACTTCCCATCTCCCTATACGATGATGGCAACATTGGCATAGTCCCTGTCTCTGGCCTAGCAAACCATTGCCATCTTCCTCTACTGCCTCCCTGGAAGGGTGTAAGGCTGCTGCTTCAACCTTACTACATTCCTCTGCACCGTCCAACCTCTCCCATCGTGGATTGGTTCAGCCTTTGCTGTCTGCATCACATCGCCACTGTTCTGTGCTATCGCACTGCACTACCGCTGTTCATGCCGTCCTCATCATATTGCTCCTGCCGATCCCCTTCAGCCTTGGCTTAGCACACCAATGCCTCAGTCCTCATTGCTCCTTGCAATCACCACTGACTGAACATCATTGGCCTCAATCTTATTGCCTTTTGACTGATCCTCATTTGGCCTTCAGATTTCCTTATCATTGACTCGACCACATCCCTCCTCAATGATTACTCATACCACTCTTCGACATCCTATCCTTTACATTGCTGTTGTTGAGTCCTTATCTTATATTCTGATTTATATCTTATGTTACATTCTATTCCTGTTACGTATCTGTTTGCACATTGATTGTGACTACGTACTTTACTGATAGCATCTTCTCTTCTTGGTCTTGACCACCATGTACCTTTCCTAGTGGCTGCTCTTGAATGACCACACTATTGTTCTGTCATTCTTGGCTCCTCTTAGTTCTGTCTGGCCGACCCCTCTAGTGTTGACTGCCTCCATAATATGGCAGCCTTCCAACTCCAGGCATTTTCATTCGGATTCACGCTGCCGGTTTTACCTGTGAGTCGCTGAATCTCTGCAAGCAATTTGCTCAGAGGTTCTTGGTAAGATGAAATCTGAAGGCGCTGATTCTCCGAGTGCACCGAATTGACGTCGGCAAGACAATGGGTGAGTTCTTGAATCTTTGGTGCATGACGAGCTAACTTGTATGATACACGGGCGATGGCCTGATTGTCAACTGCCGTAGTCGAGCTACCAGCCCGATTATGTGAAATCTATTGAAATCAAAGTGTTCAATGATAAATTCCCCCAAGCAAACGAATGCACTCACGAAATTACCGACATTCAATTCATCGGCATCACCACTGGCATCTGTTGCGACACTGTCATTATCGTCATCAACATCTTCGGGCTCTTCATTCTCTGTTCCCTCTGTATCGTCGTAAGTAACGCTGTCACCCACCAACAGTTCATTGATCTTTTGAGCAGCAACCAATGTCGGCAGAGCTGAAGACCTAGCAAGCAACGGTGAAGATGCCGCTGAGTGCACAGCCAACCTGGCTTGCAGAACACGTGCTTCCGGTTCCGATGTCGAAAGGTATATCAACGGAATATCGGGAATTTGTTGGCGAAGTTCAATAATTTTGAGTAGGGCCGCATGAATGTGTTTACAAGCCCTGCCATTTTTTGTGAAGTCGGGGCAGGTACAGAATGCTGTACCGTTCGTCCGAATTTCAACCCCATATGCGAGAGGGTTTTCATCAAGCTCCGTAGCGAAGGATGAATAGCAGGAAAAGAAGAAAGTGTCGGCATCAAAGGTAGGTGCCGAAATTTGATTGTTGTCCAAGAGGTGGGTAGCTGCAGCATCCCTCGACAGATCTGAGGCGAAATAGGCCACAGGACAGGGAGTCTCGGTGTGTCCAGCTCTTTTATTTGCCAGTAGTTGTTCGCCGCCAGGGAGCGAGAGGGTCCATTCAGAAATACGATCTTGCTCCCTGCGTTGCAATCGGTGTTGTGCAAACACTGCAGGCAAGACCCGAGTGACAATAATCTGGATCAGAACATCCATGCGAAGACGACGGCCTCTGTTTTGCCAACGACACAGATATTTTCGCTTCAGCAGTCCATTGAATGATTCAAGATGATTCGTCGTTGGGAGCACGCCGTCGAACCTGCATCCAAGTATTCCGGCAGCAGTGTACCTCCCGAAGTCCGACCAGCTTGCCCAAAGATCGAAGGAAAGCCAGTAAGAGGAGAGATACTCCAGATGAAGTAACCACCTCTCAGCTGGTGCTCCATGTGATGTTTCCATCCATGCGGTCAATACTCGCTGTTCATCTTCGATGATTTGGACCACAGCATTGAGTGTGGTTTTCTCCACTAGGTTTTGTTCCACCAGACGGAGGCGCGCCTTCACCTCCATCAACTCAGGTGATTTCCCCTTGACTAACTTATTTCGATGGTTCCGCCATGATTGGCGGAGATGGAACTTGCAGATGAGCAGGATGATTCCTGGAAATACACGGAGAAGGGCAGCGCGCTCCTTCAAATCTGTATCAGTGATAGCGACAAGGGCGTAGAAGGATAGTCCGCCCCGAAATGTTTCGAGGGATGTCCGCCAGAGCTTCAAAAGCTTCGCCAGGATGTTGGTATCGTAACCGGAAGAAGAAAGCTGGTTTCTGGTGGGTGCTGAGAAGAAGAGGAATGCAAGTGGTACTTCGTGCTTGTTTTCGTCGATCCCCATTACAATGAACAACAGCAGATGTTTATCGCAGACACCGAAAGTGCCATCAACAATAATCTGCGAGCGGTGGCCATATTTCCACGAGGCCTCTTTCATCTCGTCGGTTGCAACACAGATCTCCAGACGTTCCTCCTTTGTAGTGCGCGCGGAGTAGTGGAACACGGCAGAGGCGAGGGTAGGATTGTACTGGCAGGAATGCCGATCCAGCTACTTGTGGAGGTTGATATGTGGTTTCTCCGAGACCTTCACACCATGGAGTCAGCTGAACTGCCGGTACAGAGAATGTGTGTCGTGGCGCTGCAGGAGCCAGTGATGCTTCCAGTCTTTGCTATGCTTGGCAATCAAACCGTCGCCACCCTGCACGACCCATTCACGGTTTCATTGCTGAATGTCGGTCAAAGACGCGCTGTTTGCAAGCTGCATCAAAGCGGTCTGATAGACAGAAGGATGAAGGGGAAGGGTAGGAATTCATTGCATTAAAGCTTCTTTACAAGCATTGTTGTGTTCGAAGTAACCTCATATGCGTAGAATTTTTTCAGTCTCGAGTACATAGGTGATCTCGGCGTGGGCTAAACAGCCGGTAAAATTGACAGCGGTGCGCCGTTTTGTGGACCCAGCCTCTCGATGATCGTAACCACAGTCACTACATCCCAAGATTTAGACTGCATTTTCATACAAAGTGGAGAAGTGGAAAACAACATATCATTGGAGCAATACACACTTAGTTTTCCCTCCATCCTTGCTTGTCGACCACCATACACTCCATCGGTTTCCATTCGCCTCGTGCGAGTCCAAATCCAATCCATCCAACGCCATTAAAGCTGCGGCCACGTACTGGGACTGCTGCTCTTGGTCACCATTCACATAGAATTTCGCGTCAAGAATCGCATCCGACGTGTTCAACGCGTTGATCTCCCTTCTCTGCTTCGGAGTTAGATATAGCTCTTTCACCTGGATGTTGGACGCAAGGCTATGGGACGGCAGAGTGGTGTTTTTGCGCTCGGAGGTACATTTCAAACCCTGGGCAGCCTCGTCGGCAGAGACAGTGGCAAAACGGACAGTGAAGGGCGGCGGGGCTGTCGATTTATGCATTTTCGAAGGCCTAGCACCCTTGGGAGTCAAGTCTTTGGGTATTTTCGGGCAATGGCACACGGAGTCAATGTGGGCAGGAACGAAGAGGAGCAAAAAAAATAAGCTTATTCCCCGACAACAGCGGCGGCAGCTAGCGCAAACCATGTCTGGCGGTAGACGGCGGATGAGTCGCAAATGGGCGGAAGAAGCCAGAAGAAGGGCTGTCCCGATATGGAAGGTCCTTGGGTGGGCCACCATTTCCCTAATCTGAGGCCAAATCACAATAATTACCAGGAATAGACCTAGGTACCTACAACATTCGGACAGCTTTTCATGGCTGTATAGGCCCTCACAATTCCAGAGAGAATCCACCCGAGTCAAGAATGCCGCCAACCCGTCAAATTCCCAATGACTTCACGCACTGTACTGTTACCGCATGGTGCAGTGATCGTTTGGCGCCAAGGGGTCTGGATCGGACCCACTGATGGCGTCATGTCCCGTTGACCCTTCCTAATTGGGAACACCCCTTGTTTGGCGCCGTCCTGGACCTATGCATAGAAAATGACACGCCTGTATCAAACGTAACAAACAAGGGACGTAAAATAAGATGAATCAATAATAATCCAAGTACTTATAACCGCTCCAGGCTCGTAGACGTAGCAGTGCAAGAGTAGGAACATAAACCATATAGGCCTCGAGGTAGATCCTAAAGGCGTATGCTGGCTCCTTCGCCCCCATTCTGCTGAGTCTCAAGGTCCAGATGCCAAATTCCAGATCAAGTGTCGGGGCATCTGGCAGAGCCCAGGAGTAAAGATATTCTTGAAGCTGGGCGTAATCCATCCCAAAGTTCCGAGAGAGTAGGAAGCCTTCGACTTGCATTAATCCAGAGGTAGCTCCAAGGTCGCTCATCGCTCAATGCTACTTGAAGACTGAAGTAGCAGAATTAAATCGCTAAGAGTTGAGTTGAGAAGCATTCCTGTTCGTAATATATAGCGCAGCAAGCGATAATCTAGTTTCCGAGAGCAGAGGATAGATCGTGGCGCAATTGAAGAGAGGATGGCGAGAGGATATATCAAAGCCGGACGATACATATGTAGTCCAGATGCATTCGGCCGAACGTATCTGCCTTGCCATTTTTGGCACGTGTCGCTTCGGGTCCCTTACCACCACCAGCCCCCGCGCAGCATCCGTAAACGCCCCCGGCGCCCTCAACGACGACGTGGACGAGGATCACAAGCTCACCGCCGCCGCAGTTCCTCCCGCTATGACACCCGCCCCGGACGCGTCGGCATCGCAGGCTTTCTGAGATGGTCTCGAACAGGATGTCCACGGCAGCAGGAGGGAGGAGCGAGATTGTGACGCGTGCCCGTGGGAACCGTGCTGGTGCAGCTCGTTAAGTGTGTCCGCCAGTACCCTCCTTAATTGACTTTGCTCGCTCGCGCGCAGTACCGCGTCTCTTCTCGAGCGCGTCCGATGTGCCAGCCCCGCGACTGTCTAAAGCAAGCGAGACGCGCGCTGGCGGACTGCAGCGTGTATTCACACTCATGTGACGAGGCTGCGGTGCGCTCTCCCCTCTTTCTCTTCACCCACTACCATATACCCACATTTACCGGTATTGGCGCGAAGCAAGACGGCGGTAGAGCAAGGCACGGAAGGCTAACCTGTTGCGCGCATGCAAGTACTTAGTAATTCTCAATAAACCTCTGTTTTCTCTTTTCTGTATGACACCTATCCGCTACACCTGCGCCCGTCCGTGCATTTATTTCGTTATAAAAGTTTCAGAGCATGTGAGGAGTAGCTCAGAATATTATTTGTTAGTATGGTACCCTGGTGTTCGGCGGAACGGATTTGAAAGTGCTCGATTTACTCTGCATAATGCGAACTCGAAGGCAGAAGATGAGCCGAATGCATCTGGTTTGAGCCGAATGCATCTGATCTGATAGGAGGATAGGATAGTTGCCGACGCAAGGTCCCGCATCGGAACGGCCGGTGACCGTACTGATCTGAGCCGAACGTGTCTGGTCTGACGCGAATGCATCTGCAACCGAATTATCGACGGACGTTGGGACCGGCGATCACAGTGGCGATCACCGCAAATCGTTTCCTTCTTTCTTTCATGCCGCCGAAGGAATACAGCGTGCTAAGTCTCTTACGATCTCGTCCTGACATCGTCAACTATTAGAGGCTTTATCAACCGTCTACGCCAGACTATCGACCGGGCCCTTCTTTCATCTCGAAAGAACTGATTGTTGACGTACGGTGTTCTCTCTTTTGAATATAACCGTCTTCGTCACGGTGCGCATTACATTATATTTACCAAGGTCATCAGGAAAAACATACTTTACAAACTTCCCCCTAATTTCCTCCAATTTGGTTCCCCAATTCCAAAGAGGGCCAAGATGGTCCAAGATGGTCCAAGATGGTCCAATTCTGTCCAATTCCGGGAAATTTCAAGGCAATTCTCTTGTGATCTGAGGATTACTTACAAGTGAGAGCAACATCTCGACAGAATTGAATAGAAACAGGTATAGACAATTATCTCGGGAAGTTGAGGGGTACGGTTGAGGTTGTGTGAATATATAAAAATCGAGTCTAAGTCATATTCGGCCGGCCCCTAATGTTCACATGGCGGACCTTGAAGTCCGATCGACTGATGGCAACAAGATGGCGATGAAACGCGAGAGCGCAACCCGTGACCTGTCAAGGTGGTTTCCTTTGATCCCACCTTTCTCTTCCCTCCGCCATCTCCCTTCATTCGACTTTATCCCTACCGCATTGCACTGGGCACTATCTGGCCCCGTCTTCCACCCAGTCTTCCCTGTGCTCATGAGTTGTGCTCAGGTCAGTACCTGCATGCACATAGCATTTGCACGAGGCTGCATCGGATGTGTCTGCATGCAGACTCTTACCGCCTGCAACGTGCATGGGAAACAGGTCAGCTCCTTCCCATAAACATGAGAATACCCGCTCACTGCTGGATAGGTTAATTTCAGAGGACTGCCTTCACTGTGAGTACCCTATGTACGTCGTCATTCTATCTTTTCTCTTCACTCACTGACCCCACTTCCTTTTCAGCTTACAGCACCTTCTTTCGACTTGCCGCGATACTTCTCTTGATGGCAGTTGCTTCTCTCGTACCCACGGCAAATCTCGGTACGTGGATCGCTCCAACATCGATCCAGTACACTCCATTATTTTCTAGCCAGTTGCAGATTGGATGCACCCTGTCCCAGAGCCCGGAAATGTATCCGTCTTTACCTCTCCAACTTAAACCTCGACTGACTTCTACAATTCTAGCTGTTCCTCACAGGTGTCATGGCCCGTGATGACATATATGTTATGACCAAGGTACGTGCCGCAGTTCCTGATTTTTCCCACCGGTCTCATCTCCACACAGGCCACGGCGGATTTCAACCCGCAATGACCGTCAATTTTCACTGTTTACCGTAATCCTTAGTACGTTCTCAGATATTCTTTCATAATTCTGAATTCTTACTGTTGCTTTTTTTGCCGTAGTGCAGGAACAAATTTACCACTCGCTGTGGGATCTATCAGGTATGTCCGGTTATCTTTCTATTCTTCTGTGATAGGACTGCTGTCTATCATTGTCATCGTGTGTAGACTGGCTCGGAGACGGTCAGACGGGTGTATTTGTCATCGTAGATTATGCTGTACCCTAGTTGATTGTTTAATTCAAGTATCTTCCCATGTTTTCAATATGTGCTGTCGAGCCTACCCAGCCAGCAACTGCCTGGAAACTAACGGCAAATGGAAGGTAATGTAAGGTAATTTGCCTCCAAGCTGGAGGTAATTTAACGGGGGGATCCAAAGCGAGGCAATCGAGGCAATCAGAGTAATTCGGTCCAAAAAAGTCCAAGTTGGGGAGAATTTGTGGCAAACCCGCCAAATTGCCAGGGGAGCATTTTCCTGATGGTGTACAACATTGATTCGCACACAGAAATCGGAGACAATAAACGGGATGATGTCTTGGCCGACGGGCAGGCGTGTCCGATACTACGGATGAATTTGAAATGATCGACAAAACAGTACTAGTCCTCCTCCTCCTCCTCCGTTTCTCGGCCGACTTGCCTCTAACTCCCTCGTCTGAACAATAACATCCATTTTGACATTCATCGATCGTTTTTGGCGGTCGACCGACGACGACTCAATGGCCTATTATTGCAAGGTACGCGCCATTGACGTAGCTTTCCTAGTATGATTATGATCAAGTTCGAGTCATTTTCCAAGTTTTGCTGACTGAGCACAAATCTTGGTAATACTGTTCGAACCGGCGGATCGTAGCGATTGGGGCTAGGTTAACTGCGAAGGTACTCCTTAAAATGTGACTCTTTTATTTTCAGGTCCCCACATTTTCTGCAGACTGCCAACGCATCATGGAGCCAGAATTCTCTCTGCCGCTTTATTCACCATCCCATCCATCCCCTTGTTATTCCGAGGATCCCGCCTGCGATGAGACACGACTAGACCTGTCTCCGCGGAATGGTACACATCCACTGCCCACCGGTATTTTTACCCAGGCTTGCGGCTCTATTACGGTCGTTCTCTACGATCAAGAACCAACTACGCGCATTCCATCATATCGACAGCAAGGGTCTGTCAGAGGCTCCCTAATTATTGAGCAGGATTTGTGCCAAATTTCCGAGGTTGCGGCAAAGGTGGGAATCCCTTGGTTTTGGCTTTCCCGTTTTGACAATATTCGTAAGCTGGAAGGCAGGCTAGAAATAGTCACCACAGATTCTGGTGCCCTCACAACCAAGGTGTTCAAAAACACCTACTGTCTTTGGGCCTCAAGTTCGTCTTCCTCGACGTTCCCGGGAGCCGTTGACATCACATGCAATTTCCCGGCTGCGTTTCAACATCAGAATCGCGAGTATCCCCTACCACCTTCATACGGTGCCAAATTTCCGGGGTTCCCCCCCCTATTTGTCAAATGCACATACAGTTTAACGATTTCAATCACGAAAGACCGACGCCTAGGATTCTTGTCCAAAACAAAATTGTAGGTGAAAAGATGTTCTCTCGAAAAGCGTGCCTGACCCGCTCTTAGAATTGATATCCCGATTGAATACAAACCCGAGCGGTCCCCAGCTCATGGAATTCCTTCAATTTCATCCTTCCTCTCTTCATTAAAAGTGGTGCCAGAGGAATGGCACCAAACTTCCTTTGTGATGCAGGCCCGCTCTTCTTCGACGCTGTCTCCGATACAATGCCAAGTCAGCGCTCTTCATTTCGTATCCAACCGTAGCTCACCCACCCCAGGCTTTTATCCCCTCGGCCAGAGTATTTGGACTATCCGACACCATCCCACTTCACCTGCAAATATCTGGCTGCCTTTCTTCGTTGCGGGAATTAATCCCGCCTCCTTCCAGCCGAAGCAACCACGAGCATTCCCCTATACGCGTATACCTCACCCGCATGGTCACGTTCGAATACCGCGGAAAGTCGACCTGGCGAATTCACCGGATCGGCGAGGGCTACTTCTTGCCTCTGCCTCCCACAGTAAATTTCGACTGCCACTGCCGAAATCCATCTGAGTCGTGCGCCTCGTGCGTGGAGACGCTTGACTGGAATGGCAATATAAAATGCGACTCGAGTATCGCCGTAGGCGGGTTCCAAGCCGCAGGGATCACCGTAAAGGTTCATGTCCACTGTTGCTGCTCGATGGATGGAGCGAGCTCACCTAAGTTGCCTATGCAGGACTTCATCACACTCGAGATAGTCCCCCCGAAAGCCGTGCTGTCCCCCTTGCTCACTGTTCAACATGCCATTCCGATTCGAATCGTCACGCAGACGTTCGTTGCACCGACATGAAACATTTCCAGCGCCGTACAAGTTTTTTTTCAGTTCAGTTCTGGTTCATCCCAGCCGCACTCTCGATGCTGCGATTCTGACCCGAAAACTTCGTTCAATAATTGCGCACTTCATGCTCCAATGCACGATTCCCCGGCTAAGACCTATGTATTCATTGTCATTGTAGATACCTCGAATCAGTGTACCCTGTTAACTTTCGAATTTAATGAATAATCTCAGAGTATTCCCCAGAAATTCACTGCCAGTTAAGACAGAAACACGGCTTATTTGGTGCTTGTGGCTTATCCTTTGCTTGTGCTTGCCAACTCTCGAGGTACTTGTTTTCAACTCGATAGTACGCTCAGTCGGCCAGGATTTACCAGAACAGGATAAGACATGTACATGTGTGCCTACAGATTTACAAAAGACGGAATTGGGTTATCATGTCGTCAATCTCAACTTCCTCATTGTGTCTGCGATTGTGTCTGCGTCGGCGGTTGATAACTCTCTCTCAAGAGCGTGCTTTATGGGACCACGCGGAAAGGGGTTCAAGTCAAAATAGGTACCAGCGCCTACGACAAGTCCAAGTGAGGGACAGCGGCGAGGAACAGACCACACATACCGTTCCGGTTTGATTTCAGTAACTGTCCGAATGTATGGTCTGGTGGTGAGTATGAACTCGTTGAATATCACCCATTCGGGAAGGTTTGTACCCAGGCCACACGACGGGTGAATTGACACTACTTAAATAGTTATGATGAATTAAGTGGTAAGTACCAGCGACTCGAAGAAAAAAACTAGCCTGTTGATCCTTAAACCGTCAAATAGGTTTTCTTCAAGTCCAAAGAATTTAAATCAGCCATTTCTTCCCAGCGGTCATCTTCAAATGCCAACAAGTGCCATCATAGGAGATCGCAGGGAGAGATGCAGAATTTATCAAAATGGACTAGATGAAGACGATAACGACACCGGCACATATGTTGCCCAAAAATATTGCCACTAAATTCTTACTTAGTGCGAATCAATTCCACCGTTGCTTTATCAAGTCTGCTCCTCTTTCTGCGACAACGTATATTGCAGCCTGAGTGTGCGCACTTGGCACAAATGGCTTGTGTGGATTAGAAGGAATAATAACCCCTGCCTCCCGAAATATTGGACTCACCAGAACAGATGCATCCACAATCCGAAGCCCATCGACACCTTTGACCAACAAATCCGGGGTCACCACACCCCAAGTCGCGTCTCGAGGTGACATGGCTGCACTCCCCACCATATGCAGTCCCACACCTGCTGAGTTTCTGATAATTTCATCTAGAGCAGCGGTGGTGACATTTTCCAGATCCTGTGTAGGCCCGATGATGGAATCCTGCCAGGTGGGAGCGCTGTAGAATTGATTTGCGCGTTTGATACCTTCGCGTAGAGTGAAGATGTCTAAGTCATTTTGCAGCAACCCAAGATCGATAACCGGGGGGTCAAACGGATTGTTAGTGTTGATCGTGATTGATCCACCTGGCTAGATGTGAGTTTCCGGACAGTTGGTTTGAATAAATACTTGCGGCTCTTGGGATTTAGTACATATATGCCAGCGGAAACAAAGTGCCCCGGCTCGCCACCGCCCCCAGGCTACAATTCTATTTAATGCGAATGGTAACAGCCGACCCAGAGTTATACGTACTGCAAGGAATAATTCGATATGAGGGGAATGGGGGCCGGCTGCCGGGTCTGTTTGATTGTCGAAGATGGAAGAATCGGGGTCCAAGCGAAGCCATGCAACGTGAGTAATCAAATAATTTGTGAACGGTCCAGTGTGAGTTTTGTTCCATTGCGCAAACACTGCGTAATTTGGGTGAGGGTGAGTGCGTTATGATTTCCTGGTGCATTCAGAGTCACCTTCGTTGAACCGTGTTGCATTCTGAGTTACGGAGTCTATGGTTTCATTGAAGTTTACAGACCAGCTGGCGAGGAAGAAAGGCTGGTCCGAAACGTTCCGGCCCACACTTGGGAGGTCAAGGACAGTAGGAACTCCAACTGAACCCAGGATATTTCGATCCCCGATTCCTGAATGCATGAGGACATTCGGCGTGCCAACCGCTCCGGCGGAAAGGATAATTTCCTTCCGTGCTTTTGCTGTGAATTGGGATGTTCCTGCCAGTTCAAGTGAGTATATATAGAGAAAGAACGTAGGGTGAAGGAAATCAGTACCCTGCGAGAACCGGACCCCACTAAATGAAAGCTTTCCGTTGGCGTGACTGGCGTCGACTAGATCGGAGACTTGCGCATGGAGGAGAACATCTAAGTTTTTACGCTGTGCAAAATTTTCAGCGAGATACGATGTCGCCGAGCTGCTGCGCATGCCATCGCCAATGGTCGACTGTGCCCAGCCTACGTTTCCGAACATTAGGTTCTGACATTCACGAATAACATCAAAAATGGTCATACCAACACCCAATGGTTGACCAGAATTCATGTCCAGATTGAAAGGGAACACGTCGGGCAACTCTTTGGTGGTTTGAATAACATGTTGGTTAAAAGTGCGCCATTGGAAGCCTCCCAGGCTAACCGATGTAATTCCATGGGTACTATGTACTGATGGGTCGAACTGGCCCTGAGTATTGTGATGATCTGCGGGCGGCGACCATTTCTCGTTCTGAGACAAATCATTAAAAGTGTCTGTCGGAAAGGATAGAATGTATGCCTTGAAAAAGTAAGGAAGAACATTGTTCCAGGACCAACTTGAATCGTGAGTGACATTTGCATAGCGATCCCAGTCTTCCACTGTTCCCCGCGTGTAGGTCATGCCATCTTGTCTTAGCTTCAGTAATTGAGAAGAAAATAGTGGTATAACTTACTGTGAGAGCTACATCCTCCCAACATGCGAGCTGAATCAATATTAGCGCTGTTTCCCGAGAAACGCATCCAAAATAAACCTCTGAGATAGTCCAGAACCCGATTATTAACCCCAGATTGTGGTGTTGTCGTGTAATCTGCCATGTGTTAGCGACGATTGTGGAACTAGGAATTCTTTGTTACTCCAATCGTAAATTGTCTGTTCAAGGAAATTGACAGCGAACAACGGAATGGTGGAGTCAAGCACGCCGATATTCCTGCAAGGAGTGAGAAGCGAGTATTGAGATGGAGGAGATACTGACGAGACTCCTGCTTCAAGGACCAACACGGAAAAGCTTGGGTTCTCGGTCAGGCGATTGGCGACGACGAGACCCGCCGTACCCCCTGCAAACTATGAGATCTCTAAACACAAAATGAAGCCAGTTTAGAACCTCCGATGATGACAAAATCATAAGTAAGGTTTCCGGTTAAATCGGCCACACTTTCGTAAACATTGCCCAAGGACGACGCGACGAGAGCTGCAACAACGAGGATCGGAGAAAGCATCTGTGGGGCGATGGGAACATCAGTGGGGACCAATTTGTACATAATCCCCGCACCGCACCCGTCGGACTCCCACCGCCACCGTGGCGTTCGAGCGACAGCGCGGAATCTGGACATCTCGTAAATGTTCGTTCCTAAGCTGTATTTACGTAAGTGTGCTTATTATGGTTTAATTTCTTCAACCGTTTCCGTTTACAAACGTTCACACCTGGATTAAGTGGATTTCGGGCTGTCTGATATTGATGGGGTTTTCGTGGGTATACAGCCTTTGACCCTGAGTTCGTGGCTAGAATCGCGGACGCCGCCGAGCCGACGAGCCTCCGGCGACATGGGAGCGGATACATGAGCGCACGAAGAGCGTCGTGCGGCCGGGCGAAGTCGTGAATATTTCAGCATGAATCGGGTGAGCATGGGCACATCTTTGCGACCTCTCCTCTACGTTCCTCAAGATGGCAGGAGATTTTTCCTCGATTCTTCATTTCGCTCTACCCATTCTCACCAAGTCATCCGACCGCACGCGTCGGTGCATCGATACCCACATATGTACCTTCTTAGAAACACGCGGTGTTCGCTTGCGCAGCCCAAGCGGCCTCTCACCTTGCGCCACCCTTCACCGTCACGTCCGTGGTATACTACAATGCTCTCCTCTCGGCTGTCAATGACTCAATGAACGCGCGCGTCGGCGCGTTGCGCCCATCCCTCGACCGTTTATCCTTCTTCAGTAACGCCGGGTGCGCAAATGGTCGCTTGTGTCAGCGGCGCCGCTGAAAACATTGGAGGAGACCAGCAAAGCGGGCAGGCGGGCGCTCCATAAGCCAGAACTCGTGCCCGCGACCCCTCCATTTGACGGAAGCCGTCCGTGAGGATCCGAACGTCTGCTAGATCGAGGAGGGAGACAACAGGACGACATACAGCATGATCTCATTGCTCAGGCTGATGCTGGCTGCTTACTCCTCCGGGAACACGATCGCGCATGGGCCGGCGCCCTCCCCACCCACCCGTGCAGTGGTTCTAGTCGGCCGACATCCTGCCATATCGCTGGACAATACGACATGAAGTTATAGCGCGTTTGACCCGCGTGCCTGTTTGAGACCATCTACTACTGACTTCTGGGGGATTTCTTGGCTCGCGTCCCTCTCGGTGCTCGCTCAAGCGGTGTCCGCCGTTTACGGAATTTTCCGTCATCTATGCGCGGCAGGATTCGACTTTCTGGGAGTGTTGGGCGACCGACGACGCGTCGTTTGCATCAGCTTGTGTACAGAAGACCGAACACATACTGTATCTCACAGTCGGAAACGATAGCCAGTCTCAGGTTTTCTTCTTAGTGTACTCGGACTGCCGTATTTTCCAAATTTATACACAGGAACGGGATGCCTAACTATTGCATTGTTTCCTGTGCGATCGATAATCCGGAGTGTCGATTCCCATTGCCGCAGGCTTCCACGCAAACCGTGGATCAAGTTTGGCGTTGATTTTTTCCACAAAGATCTGACAGGACCGTCCAAATATCAGTGGCAACGATGGGCGAAACCAATCGTGCGAAGCTTCTATGTACCGCGAGGAGATTCTTGGCTAGTGGGTTGTATAGAAAGAAGAGCGCCGAATGTTCTGGTCTAGCGGATTGTATATAGATATGGGCGCTCAAAGTTGAGACCTTATACATGTAGATTCATAACAGACAGCCTTGGCGTGGGATGTGCACGGAGAGCAAGCTCCCAATATTCGTTTCTAGCTATTGTTGAAAGTTGCTTGTAGCGTTCAACGTTCGCTGTTCAAGAAGTTGAACCCGCAATGTCGTGTCTGCAAAAATCTAGCGCTATACATGTTGGATACCACTCATAGGCACGAGTGATGTCGGGGATTCATCTACGCGCAGCGGGACGTAAGTGGCTATCTGCGTGCAGCGGGATGCGAGTGGCTTGACAGTAACTGACAGAACGTCGCCAAAAAAAAAAAGAGCGCTGGATCTCGTAACGGCGAGCTCGAGTACAAATGGCTGAACATGCCGCACCTCTCCAACAACTTCATTCGCAGTTCTGCCTTGCTTTAACTTGAACATGCTTCAAATTTCCGCCGTTCTTGCTCTTGCGCTCGTTTCAGTGGCAATCGCTGGACCAGTGGTAAGTTCGGATTAGTTCAATCCAGTATGTACCACTCACCTAGACCCTCAGCCTCCGACCAACGTGGTGAGATCGATATCGTTCTTCCCTTGTTGAAGACCGAAGGTTGAGTTCTGGGCACAGGCACGCCAAATCGACGCCGTGACGTGGGTCGACGTTGAAGCAGGAACTACGATCCAGTGGCGCCGCGACCTTCCTACTCCGGCTGTGAGATTGCTTTGGTTCTGCGTTGATTCAAAACTGAAAGGCCTCCCAGCTGCAAGCCCGCCAGATCGATGCTGTTACGTGGGTCGACGTTGAGGCCGGAACTACGATCCAGTGGCGCCGCGACCTTCCCACTCCGGCTGTGAGATTGGTTTCGTTCTGCGTTGATTCAAAACTGAGAAGTCCTCCTAGCCGCAAGCCCGCCAGATCGATGCTGTTACGTGGGTCGACGTTGAGGCAGGAACCACCATTCAGTGGCGGTAATATGTGGTCAGGGCATAGAATTGTACGACGACTGTCCTTGGATTTCTGAGTATATGGTCATGATAAGAATATTAAATCGCTTTGAAGAAAAGAAGACCAAAGCTCCTTCTCTCAGGATTGTCCTTTTTATCAGTTCATTTCAAGTCGGTTTGCGGTCTGTGGATAGTGACTTTCCTCGTTTTTTAAATTTACGATCCCAGTAATCTTCGTTCGCGTTGCTGGTTGGGTTCGACCGTCCCTTGACCGCGTGTGTGTTGCTTCAACAGCGGAATTCCATCCGGTACAATTCAAAAACAATACAACTGATATGTGTACACCGAAATTTATAGTACAGAATGGCAGACGGGTAACTCTTCACTTTGGCATTTCGAGGACGATTCGTCCGGCGACGGCGCCTTTCGTCATCCCCTCAAAGACCCTGCGCAAGGTTTAAGCATTTAGTTATGAATTTACAAAATATGACGCACGAGGACAGGACATCCAACGGCTTGAGAGCATAGTTGCATTTCACTTCTCCGCGGGCGGCAATTGCGATGGCCTCTACTGAATCTTGGCGGTTGCCCACGTACGAGCCAAGGATGCTGATGCTCTAATGCAGATGTCAGAAGTACGAATGAGGCGGGGGGTGCTCGTACATACCTTGAATACCGTGAAGAATATAGATGCTTCGAGGGCTGCCTTCCCAGGAAGTCCTACCGCCATGAGGGTTCCTCCACAGCGAAGGTATTCAATGGCTTGTTTATATCCCGAACTCTATAGAATTCCATGAGTAAAAAATACTTTGCTGCGGCACATACTCACGCTAGCCGTAGTGACCAGTGCGGAATGGGCGCCCAAGCCATCAGTGATGGCTTGGATTTCCTCGACGATGTTTTTCGATTCCTGGAAATCGATCCACTTGTCGGCGCCAAGTTCAAGACATAATTTCTTCTTGTCAGCCCCGGTGTCTAGACGTAATTTCATTAGATTTAGAACGTACAAAACGAAGGAGCCTGCGTACCGACTGCAATAACCTGAAGGCCGGCGACCTTGGCATATTGAATTGCTGTCGGTGTGTTAGAGAGATGATGCGGCAGTTTTTCGCAGACGTACCAAGATGGCCGAGACCACCGCCTGCACCAGGTAAAACGATCCAGTCTCCGGGAGATGTTTGGCTATACTTGATTGCGCGGTAAACCGTGACACCCTAGCCCAGGAATGAGTTCAATTCAATTCAAGAAGAATTAATTCATACAGCACAAAGGATCGAGGCAGCAGCATTGCTATCAAATCCCTCCGGAATGGGGGTGACATGGTTGACATAAGAGACCTGATGAAACTGTGAAAAGAATATATCAAGACGTGCGAACACACGTACAACATATTGCTGGAAAGTTCCATCAACGGAGAACCCGCTCAATTTGGCTTCCAGGCAGTCTGCGAGTTTGAACAGTCAAAGGAATCCGATTGGGGTTTGGTTTCACTCACTTTGCTCGCGGCCCTTACGACATTGTTCACAGTTGAGACAGCTAAAACAATCAGTATAAGGTTCGAGTAACATTGTTTCAACTTACGAGTCTGCAAGCCACTTCACACCTACGCGGTCACCAACCTTGACCGGCGAATGGCTGGTATTGTTGCCGATGGCGACGATCTCTCCGACGCCTTCGTGCCCTCCAACCAGGGGAGTCTTGGCCGGGAGGGGCCAATCCCCGAGCGCTGCATGTAGATCGGTGTGGCAGACCTTTGATATGTGGTGTCTCAGCGGCCGAATAGAACGTGGAAAAGTATTCGAACGTACCCCGGTGCACGCGAGTTTAATGAGGCATTCTCCCGGCGCAAGTTCTTCTTGGCTTGTCACCGGGTGGTCATGTCGAATTTCAATATCAGCACCGCTGGATGGGACAACGGCCGCTATCTGGGTTTTGGGATGGTGGGAGACATGATAGAAACAAAGGGAACTTCGAGACTGAGACGTCCACTGTGGAGAGCCCTTTATACACAGTTGCCGTTATGACGGAACGTTGGTCTAGAACAAGCCCGAGATCGGGCCGACACGGAACGGCTCTGGAGCGAACTAGATACCGATTATCAATCAATCGGCCCAGTCGATCTAGAACGTTTCCAGGAATATGGCGGCAGCGATTTATCGGACCTTGAGGAGGCCACAGAAGGCCACATGACAAGTGATAATGCAGCTCGTTACCGTTACTCGACAGACGATTCATTCAAGCTGCAAGGAATTCTTCACTTCTGGACGGATCTTCTCATCTGTGGACGCCTCTTCAGCGTCAGCAGCACCGGCCAGTGCCGCGCGCTCGCGGCGCTCGTCTCTGTCCGCAAATAACTTGATGATCACTTCTCTGTAGCATCAGAATCGTAGTCATTTGCCAAATTGGAAGATGAGCGGACCAATGACGATCAATGCAGCGATAACCAGTCCAAACGTCCCGCGAAACCCCTTGCCTGTAGGCTCACTGTGAATATACTATACATCGCAATTAAATAAAGGAAGACCCACGGAAGGTCGGAGCCTCAACCCTATGGAACATAGGTTCAAATCTGCTGTATTCACAGCAACGAAGGACACTCACTGGGGGAAAATCACGATCGGCAGCCAGGCAGTTGCGGCGAATTGGAAGCCGTTCTATCACGACCAGTTCATCTCAGTTGATCAATGCGACAATTACGGGTGAACATACCATACTAGACACGACCAAGGCGCGTTCTGCCAAGTAATAAGCAAGTAGAACTCCGATCTATTAGGCGAATTCAAACCTTCATTGTCTAAAATTCCAAAATGGCCATCAATGTCCAATTCTACGAGATACTGAAGCACAACATACCGCCCTTGCAAACTTCGTTGGCCCACGTATAGAATATAGCAGTCATGACCTGCACCCAGTCGGTTAGGAAGGCGAATTCCTAGATAACACGTTAGCCTGATGTTCAATGCACGCCCGTTGGACTTGGAAATACCTTCAGTTTAACCGACGCCGGCCAGACCGCTAGAATTCTGAAATTAAAGCTCTCAGTTTCTAGACAGCAACGATCCCAGCGAAACGAACCCATTTGGAATCAACCCATACGCCAGGGGAACGAAAAACCCAGGTAAATCGGCTTCCAGTCAAATCGGAGAGGACACCCCACTGAATTGCTCGTCTTGAAAATCGACCGGAATAAAAGTAGAACTATATGTACCAGGAAGAGGCAAACAATGTTGATGAGGGAACCGTAGCTAGGGACATGTCATTCCTCGCCGAGACGCTGAAGTTCTCCGACTCTGATGAATATATCAATCAAGCCGATTCGAAAGCCGCTGAAGGAGCACATACTCAACCAGATACCGAAGTAGTTTGTGGCTGCACAAGACTGGCCGTAGAGGACGTACCCCAACACGAACCAGTACCAATCTACAGACTAGTCAGGCGACAAGGGTTTTCGGTGGAAGTGAGCAGTGCTTACGCCATTTGGAGAACGTCCGCTTGAGGAGCGCCAGGTCGACCTTGCCCGTCGGCTGGCCTTTCCCGTTTCGAATCGCGCGGTTCAGCGCCAAGGCCTTTTCTTCCTCCGAGAGGTACCACACCTTGCTGTTGGATGGCAAATCCGGAAGGACGAAGAAGAGGAGCAGGCCGCAGGGAACCGTCATACATCCGCAGATGATATACAGCCATCTGAGAAGGGATGAATTCCGGGCCAAAGAAAGTAGAGGAAGCCAATACAGACCTCCAGCCAAGCGAGACCAGCGTGCCCGTCGAGGTTAGTGTATACGGCAGCTTGGAGATAACCCGCCGTGGCGGATCCGACGGAGCCAGATAGCTCGAAGATGGCCGCCTGTGGCGAGGGTTAACCCCTAGCTCAAGCAAGCGATACCGAAAGGTTACCCTCTTCGCTAATTCCGTCTTGGTATACCTGTTATATATAAGCATTGGAGGAAGCTCAAGCAAGATACGCACCAGCTCCCCAGAAGGTATAAAATAACACTGTTGACATGTATTAGATGAGTTAAAATTCCACGAACGAGAAATTCACGGGAAGAAAGCACTTTCGAACAGCCCGACCATGAACCGGAAAACATACATCTGTTGCTGAGGAGGAAGTTTCATGAGCTTCCAGTTCAAAGATAACGACATAAAACCCACCGAATTCTTTGCCCCGGCTTGAGCGAACGTCCACACACCCCAGCCGATTTCACAGAATGCCAGATAGTACTGAAAACGAATGAAACTCCTTGCTCTCAGGTACTAGGAAATTGCGTACCGAGGGCCGAATCTTTTGAACAATCATCGTCGAAGGTACTTGCATGAGAGCAGTACTAGGGTCCAATTAATGTAAGCTCAGACCGTCATCCACAGGACGCACGGCAATGGTATAACATGTACCCATGCTGGAGGCATATGAGGTTGGCAAAAATGAAGACGTCTTCGCATCAACTTACTACGTGTATTCGTTGCCGTTGATGTTCAGATCCTCCTTCATCCCAGAAATATCTAGGATCCCCGTCAGCTTAGACTTGTAACCGACAAATCGACTTTGGAGAATTCACAAGCATTGGCGAGGTTGCTCTGGCTGATAAGGTCGTACCTGAGTACGCAGCAAACAGTGAGTGAAACGGACTTACTCCAAGTATTTGAGAAAGAAACCAAGACAGGCAACGATGAGAATCCCAAAGTCGAGCTTCCGGATAAGAGCTCGTTCCTCGGGGATTTCAGGTGAGCATCCGAGTCCCAGATGTAAGACTTGAACTGCAGCAACCTCAGAAAATTGCGAAAAAATCAAACCAGCGATGTAACCTTGGTCCAAAAACTCAGTGGGGCAGCCATTAGGTCCGTGGAAAGGACTCTGAAAGACCTTCACATCCTGTGCTTCGAGCTTCCTTATAAGCTTCGAATTTTTTGGCGCCTGGGATAGTATCGCAGCATCGTTCCAAAATATCACGCAACGGGTCCGACGGAGCGCCATTCCAATCGTCGCCGATGGCTAGCGTCAAAGGCACAGTCAGAGCGAAGACTTGGTACTAGGGGGATATTGTCGGACCTTGTCGGACGATGTGAAGAACAAGCGGAGAGTCTGGGCCTGCCGATTGCGCCAGCATTGCGCAGACCGTGATTTATCTTATCCGGTCCACTTATCCGGTCCAATATGTCGACCGTTCTCTCCTTCTGCCGTCATGGTCCTCATAGCATGCGCCCAGATGTGCTCCACCGACAATGTCGCCCATAATCTCGCCATCTCTGTCAAACTAGCTCGCGACGCGGCGGCTGCAGGCGCAACAGCACTCTTCTTACCAGAGGCGTCGGACTACATCGCAAACGATCCTCATCTAGGCTACCTGCTGGCTGAACCACTCGCAACGCACACATACACTCTGGGACTCCAAGCAATCGCGAAGGAGCTGGGAATCCACATCAATGCGGGGCATTCATGAGCGACCCAGTCCCGATGAAGCCGCCTCGGAGGAACCGGGCAGCGAGCGGGTATTCAATACCCATGTGTCAATTGGGCCAGACGGCAAGGTCAAGGCGTTTTATCGCAAGGTGCGCCGCCGTCTTTTCATTTGCTTCGTCGAGGTATTAAATGACGACGTCGTATAGCTGCATCTATTCGATATTCAGCTCAAGGAGACGGACAAGGCACAGGCTATCCCGCGCGAGAAGCTACCGCGGACTGGGGAGCACAAGAAGATCATTCCAGGGAGCGTCATCCCCGAGCCGGTCGACATGGGCGACATTGGACGCGTCGGGCTCGAGATCTGCTATGACATCAGGTGCGCCATACGGAGTCCTTCCTCTGCTTAGACCCCATCCTCACCTTTATACTAATAGGTTCCCCGAGCTCCATATCATCCTCCGTCGCAAGGGTGCCGACATCATCACTCTCCCCTCCGCCTTCACCGTCCCAACGGGCAGGGCGCACTGGTCACACGCTCGTCCGCTCCTGTCGCCATAAACTATCAGGTCTACGTCATCGCCGCCGCGCAGGCCGGCGCACACTCCCCGCAGCGCTCCTCATGGGGCGAGGCGCTCGTCTTCGACCCGTGGGGCGTCGAGCTTGGCCGCCTCCCGTCCATCGACGAGGTGGACGACCCCACCCAGCCGCTGCCGCCGCAGTTTATCCTCGCTGACGTCGATCTCGCCAGGGTCCAGGTGCGTATCTATCCCTATCTCCGACTCCGTGGACGTCGCTCACTGGATTCGTTGCAGGAGCGTCCGGGAGCAGATCCCGCTCGACATTCAGAAGCGAGACGACGTCTACGGCGTCGTCGGCGCCAACACGTTTGTCGGCTCTTCCGTCGCCGAGCTCGAGCTGGAGCATCTTGGTGTTTTGGAGCGCATCTGGCGGGGCGTACAAAGTCTCTTTGGGTATGGCTCCGTCCGTCTGCCGACCGCGCCGTCCACTGAGACGGTCGTAACAGCAGCAGGAGCGGGAAAGCAGTACTACTAGTGCGAGGGTGTACGGGCCGCCACTATGTTAAATGGCAATCCATCTTGCAAAGTAATTGGGCGCATCATGATGAGTTCAAGATCCCGGCACCTGCACCTACACGACCGAGACTGAGTCGCGTATCGGGACCTGGCTCACTACACCCCTTCCACAGATCCCGTTCGCGTATCAGATCTGGAGCAGCGCTCCTCCGTATTGCAGTGAAGCGCCTTTGAATCCGCGAGTTATCACCAACACCTCGCATTCACGTTTTTCGAGCGCACAAACCTCAGTCCGTCCATGTACTGCAACTCTCCAACTGCCACGTGTCGCTTAGCCCATTTATCTTCAGTTTCGCCACTGGCTAGGCCTCGTCGTCCTTCTGCCATACTGAGCTTCGTGACCATGCGCCTGGCAAGAGGGCGAGACACGTCAATGGTGGGTGTCGAGCGGAAGGTCTCCGACTGCTGGTTCCGTCGGGGAGTGTTCACACCGCGATTTCGGGGAGATTATGGGCTGCTCTCTGGTTATGCTGGATTCAGTCCAATCCGGAATAGCTAGATAAATCTTCGTCGTCATCGAAATCATCACCAGGTGCTTGTCTTGCATATCTCGTTCCATCCTGGTTATATCGAAGGGTCCACACATCTCTTTCATTGAATTTCTTGACCTCGAGCATGCCTGGGCGCAGCCTTCAAAGTTTCTGTGAAACTACTTCCCGCGCGGAATATATGAAGTCGCTTAAACGACATTCCACTTCTTCACAACTTGACATTCGCTCTTGAAATCGTTGGTCGCCATTCGCAAGATTCGGAGCCTGGTGAGTTGAGAAGAACGGGGTGTAATATCGAGAACTTCGAGCCGAGGATAAAAGCGAGTATTATTCGGTAGAGCCTCAACAAATCTAAATTAGTATGCTTTCCAGAGAGGGTGAAGTCCTCGAACTTTCTCTCGCCCAGAGGAAACGTTGGAATGCAGTCCAAATCTTTGCGCCTTGCTCTCCACTTTCTCCAAATCAGTGCTCCCCCAGAATTTGAGATTAAAAGGAAGAAGACGCGTGCGGCGTTCAAAGTCGCGCTGCAAGTTCAAAATCTTCAATCTCACACACTCCGGTGCTACATGCGCAAATCTGCGTTAATAATGGGATCCAAAGGAAAGTACAACATCCATTATTTTACAGCTCCGACGGTTTCCCTGACTTGCGGCTCTCCGATTCTCCATCTCAGCTAAACCTCCGCCAAAACACAGTGCATCATCATCTTCTGAAAGTCCGTGAGGCACAAGCGCTCCAAATTCCCCTCGTTCAACACATCGTCCCTTAACTTCTGCGAACCAACAATGCGGGCGAAGCATTCATCCGAGCGGACGCCGAGGAACACAAACGCCGGGCCCAGCTCCTCCATCCCGTAGTCCGCGAGTACGGCTCCAAGCGCCGGCGGAACGTCGTTTTCTGGGTAAGTGTGCTGGAGCGGACACTCGTGGTGGTGAGCCTACAAGAGTTATTGAACCGTGAGAGTTTCGAGCTGAGTTGGAAAACGTGTCCAACCTCCGAGGCAGAGAGCGTTCCGGGTAGTCCGGCCAGGCGCGCACTCAGGTAGCGGTTTATGAGGACCTCCAGCGGCCAAAGGTCATCGTATCTCTCGATCCACGGCCGGGCTTTGCGGAGCTACATATTGTAGGCCAGTCAGTGTACAAGTCGGAATATGTATTGAACCCGGGAAGTATGGCGCACGGATCTGACGAGCGCCTGCAATTGGGTGGAGTTCTGGGATTCCAACGGGGCTATGTCGAGGTATTTCTGGGTCGTGTCCTCGACAACGTGCTACAATAATATTTTGAGAAATTGTCTGGACAGCATTGACAATAAATAATTCAACATACCCCTAGATCGAAATATTCGTCGTCCCCGATTTGCATGCGTTCTTTGATCCTCGTGTAGCTACACTCTACAGTGCAGAAAAGCGAGAGCAATGCTTTCGTAGGCCGCGAAATTTCGGGTTGCCCTCCGCCCGCTCGAGATTTGGTTCCAGCAGTCCTCTTGCTATCGCCTTCCTCGAGTTTCTTGCAGCGATCGACGTGATCCTGCAGCATGTCCGCAATCAAGATCATCTGCACAGGGCGTCATCCGTCCGCCGGACGCGAGGCTCTTCATGAATTTCTCCCGCCGGTGCGTGGTAAGGCGCAGAAGGATATGAAGGTAGTGGTCTGCATATACCCCGGCGGCATCGAAGCCGGGGCGCAAGTCTGCTTGTCCCTTGAAGAACGCGCGCAGGGCAATCTCATGGATGGGAGTAGTAACAGCAGGACGAAAGCCACAGAGAACACAGGTTGCCGTTGTGGTGTGCTCGGCGGTGTGCTTCGGGCGAGGGTTCGGTATATGAATTCGAAGCGACCTGGCTCCCGACGTCAGACAGTGGAAGATTGGAAAGAACCAGGACACTCACAGGCTGCGATAAATTTTCTGAAGATGAGCGGCAGATTTCTTTCGCTTGATAATTCCGAACGACACTCTCCTTCGGGGACGGTTAGCATACCCACTATCAAACAGCGCGCACCAAGCCGCTTTCACACCGCACCTGCGATTCCTTCTCTTTATGCACGTTACGGCCCTTGGATTTATTAGATTTAAGCCGCTCGACTGCAGCAGATTTCTGGATCTTCATTTTTTTGGCATACGACGCTTGATTTTCCAAGCGCTTTGCCACGTATTTCAAGTAATACACCTCAATCGGCCAGGCATCTTCAAAGTCCGTGCCAAGGGCCGGAAACTTTTTCACGCACTTTGAGCATGTTTAGCCAGTTTAGCGCCCGTCCCTCAGGTGGATTGCTTACATTTTCAACAAACCTTGCCCATTTGGACGCATCCTGCTCGTCCGGACCCGCTAGCGTGTCGAGGCCCACCGTCGCAGCGGCCTCTCTCGCATATATCAGCGGGGGAATGAGCGTCCTTCGTTTGGGAGGCTAGTTTTACAGAGCTCACCTGAAATTTGTGGAAATTGGCCGTATCCCAGCCCATGTACCTGGCTATCTCGCCGAGTGTGCATTGAAATTTGATTCTGCTTTCTGACCAGGATGGTTTCGCGATGGGTTTCTGACGAGAAGGAGGCATGGTGTATTATTTTCGGTGTTTTTTACGCGTGGTTAGAGGGTGTTGAAGTTGGAACCTCGTTGCTGCTGTGGTTTAAAACTTGTGTTGAACTGCGATCGTGGGAGATCAGGTAATAATGATCGATGTCGCGTCGCGTCCTGTCACAGTGTGACGGTCGCTCCTGACTCCTGCTTCATGCATGCCAGCACCTCCAGGCCACAGACGGACTCAAATTCACCAAACAGCTCTCAGCGACATGCACCGACGAATATCATCTGGCAGTGGACTTTGAAGCCCGAGGCCGTCGCCTCCTGTTTTGCACAAGACGTCTTCGACATGCAAGAAAGTGGCACCCGAGGTTCCCCGTCGTCGGTTTCAACCGCGAGTTTGAAGCTCATACTGTGACTCCAGAGGCTGAATTCTTCTGGCTGGGGCGTATTCCCTGTCGGAGTGTCAAACTGGTCGGGCTGTTGGTGGGTGTACAGGCGTACGAACAGCGCGTTATCTATCATTGTGAATGCTATTTCTTGTATCTGGTTCAAAATCTGACGATCTCACGACACAGTGGACGATGGAACGGCTGTGATAGAGTGTCATCATCGACCACCTGCGCCCAACCAACCGAAACAAGAGAAACCAAAGGAGCCGTTGCCGCTCTTGGAACCTCTGGCCTACGTAGGATACGCTGTCACAATAATTGGACGCGTGTCTCGATTGCGTGAAACACGCAAGATTACTATTGACTCGATAGGTAAATACATGTCTTGGATTTCGACATTATTTTGAACCAAAACTGCCGCAGTGCGCTGTTCCTCTTCTAACGACGAACCAAACCACTGGATAGCTGTGGGTGCTCTACACAGAACACATTATTATATCCAAGAACCTTTCGTTCTGCCATTGCGACCTGTATTACAAACGCCTGCCCCTATGCCCACACCCTCACGCAGGAACACCAGCGCAGTCGCCCCCGTGCCAGCTACTCCCTCCACAGCCAGCAGTGCCCCCAGCAGCCCATCCAAATCCTCCGTCAGGTCGTCCCCTCACAAACTCCGCCACCCTTCGCGACTTCACACAGCGGACCTCACCGACAACGCCTTCCGCATATACCTCAAACACTACATGGACTACGCGGACGATGTCCAGCCCCATCCTATGATCATTCCCGAACAGCCCTCGACCCCGACGAAGTCCTCCCGCAATGCGCTGGCCGCCGGAAGACGTCACCCCGCGCCCGCACGACCGCACCCCGGGGCCGCCACCACCGCGCATCGTCCCGCTGGACTTCACGCGCCCGCGCACGCCGGAGCAGAATCTGACGACGCGCGGGTTCACGCAATCCCACCTGCGGCGCGTCCCCGAGCTCGCGCTCATGGCGAAGCGCGTCGTCAAGGCGGAGGCCAAGCGGCGCGCGCGGAGCGCCGCGAAACGAACCAAGGAGGCGGTAGCGGCAGCGAAGGACGGCAGGGTCGGGGGCGGGGGCGTGCCGGGCAAGAAGCCGCGCCCGGTGGTCGTCACGCAGGCGATGCTGAACGACCAGCAGAAGTTGCACCCGCGCATGAAGCGGCTCTTCAACCACGCGATTATGCAGCTCGTCAGGGACGGGGACGTCATTTCGTGGGACGGGCCCCGGCGCCCGTGTCCGCCTGCCCGAGGTGCAGGCGACGGGGATGGGGAGCTAAATCCGAACTCGAGCGCGTTGTGGAAGCTCAACAGCAGCAGCGGGACGCAGTTCTCGGTCGGCGGGAACAGCACGGTGTTCTCGAACGCGAGCGTCGCGGAGGACGACGAGGACGAGGGGGAGCTGTCGGACCCCGCGCCGGACGAGGAGGCGTTCGTGTCGCTCACCCCGGCGGTCCTGGCCCCGACGGTCGAACACGCCATCTCGAAGCTCGTGGCGGAGGCGACGGCGCGCGGGTCGAGAGCGCGCGCCGCGCCGGCGGCGGGGCCGACGGTGCCTGAGATTGTGTCATTTTTGAAGAACGACGATATGTGGCGGAATCTGTCGGAGTTTACTGTTAATGAGGCGCTGGGTCTGCTTAAAGACGAGGGGAGGGCTTGGACGATGGGAGGGGGCCGGTGGGAGTTGAGTATCTAGTGCTTAATATTTGTTGCTCACAAGCGTTGAATAAATTTGACCCTTCGGTTTGCGATTGCAGTTCAATACTGTACGGCCGTCGCGCTCGCTTGGCTAGAAAGTTGGAACGCCCTCAATTTGAAGCACATTTTATTTATTTTATTGGGAAAAATAGCAGCACTAACGCGTCGCTCGTACTCGCTGGTCAAGCCCTCAATTGAGCCAGGTGGACGAGGATGCCTAGACCGTAGGGTGCACTGCCACGTGCTTGGAGAAACTGTGATTTTCCGCATTCACTTAGCAAACCTCCGGTAAGTACATATTTGCTGCCTTTCTTTCGCGCAACCATGTGTATTCACCTCACAACTCCCAAAGGAAATGGCCTCCGCCGGCAGCCAGAGCTTCTCGAGTATTGCGGGCGGTATCACGGACGTGTCAGCGGGCTCAACGCTGGCAGACGATCCAGCCGCCTCAAATTCTGTTATTTCTGAGCCTGCTAGCGCAGCACCGGTTTCCGGGGGAGAACCAGCGAACGGCGGAGAAGAACCTGCTCCACCAGTGAAGCGTGGTGTGGGAAGACCGAAAGGGAGCAAGAACAAGACGACTCAGCCGCCTCTTGACTTGAATTTGGAGAAACGTCCGGTCGGGCGCCCGCGCGGGAGTGGAAAGAAGAAGGAGGGGCCCGAGTCTCCCCCCGTAAAACGCCCAGTTGGCCGCCCGAGGAAGGACGGTCTCCCACCTGGCTCGACATCCAAGGCAGGCTACAGCACCCTCGTTCCCCCTATAGCGGTAAGAACGTCGAGCAAAATCATCTGGTGGTCCTGAACACATATAGGACTATCGGATGCAGACCGGTGTTCCCATTAACCAGTGGGTGCCATTCTCGGGAAGCATCTCTGCGCCGGTCGCCCCTTCCCCTGCGCCAGTCATCGACCCTGCTCTGCAACGCAATGAATGGGCCGAGCTCGCGCACTCAAAACCTGAACAGCTCCTCAATGTCCTTCTCGCGGCCCTCGATGCTCCGAATGCGTCATCTCTCACCGGTCCCTCTGTGGAAGAAGCTTTCAAGTCCCACCTGGGGTCTCTCGCCCCGCCCCCAAGCTCATCAGCCCCCAACTCCGCCAACGGCACCCCCACCCAGACCATCCCCTCGCTCTACTCCATCCTCAAACCTTCTGGCTCCCCTCCTCCCCAAGCTACTTCGCCCTCACCGCCTCCGCCACCTCCGCGCGCACGCCCTTCCCCCCACCGCTTCCTCTACTGGGACCCCCAGCCGCTCGTCTTCAATGGCATCGCCTGCCCCACCTGCGCCGCGCCCCTCGCCAACCGCGGCCGCATCCGCTCCGGCCCCCTCACCATCCACGACCTCGCCGGCCCCTTCTTCGTCATCGGCTGCGCCTACACCTGCACCGCCAACCCCGCGCACGTCTACGCGAGCACCGACGCGGCCGTGCGGCGCGCGCTGCCTGCGGCGCTCGAGCGCGAGTTCCCGTACGTCTATTGGCGGGGGATACCGGCGTGGGTCCGGACATGTGGAACTGGCAGGCGCGCGGGGTGAGTCGCGCGCTGTGGAGCCTAGTGCTGGGGGCGCTGCGCGCGGGGCTGGGGCGGGACGTGATTCTGCAACTGGTGCGCGGGGTGCAGCACGGGGTGCCCGAGGCGGCGGGGGCGAGCGAGGAGGATGGTGTTGCGGCGGAGGGCGCGGAGGCGGACGCAGACGCCGCGCCGATGGAGGAGGAGGAGAGCGCGGAGGAGGCGGCGCAGGGGCAGGAGCGCGGGCCGGGCGATGTCCTGCCGCCAGCTGCCCCTGCACTGGGCCCGACCGACGGTTCCGCAGGAGAACCCACCGCCGCCTCCGCGAACCAGGCCTTCAACGACGCGTGGACGGCCAACTCCGTCATCGCGAGCCTCGATATCCGCAACGCGCCTAACCCCGTGCTGTACGGCAACAGCCCCGTCGCGTACGCGCGGCTCATGTTCCCCCACGGCGCGGTCCCGGGTGTGGTGCCGTACGACCCCGCGCAGCACGCGCAGCTCCCCACCTTGAACAAGCGGCCGTACCCGTTCGAGGCGGACATCGGGGTCGGCGGGAGCAGCTCGGGCGTGAGCGGCGCTGCAACCGAGGGCGTGGCCAGTCCGCCGGCGAAAAAGGCGCGCAGCCCACGGCACTGCTGCAAGTGCGGGCTGCAGACGTGCAAGGGCAAGGGCGGGCGCAACTTTTGCACGAACGCGTGCATGGACTGCAACAAGTTTGAGTGTCCGGGGCGGAATAGCCGGCGGCCGGACAAGAGGTGCGAGTCCGGGTGGCCGGAGCAACTGCCGCAGGGGGGGGCAACCGGTGCAGGTGCAGCAGGATTTGCATTCGCATGTCCAGGAGCAGCAGCAGCAACCGCCTCAGGATGATGCGATATGAGTATGCATGAACACTGTAAGGCTGGGTTTTGGTATTGTACTTGTACGACTATTTCTTCTTGACATGGACTGTATTCGATATACCAAAATACCTACGCCCAGAGTAGCCTTTGTACAGTTTTTTTTTGATCAATCCCCCGACCTCTCTTCTGGGCAAAACCAGGTCGCCTATGCAGCGGGTTATGAATCAATATGCGTGTCGGAAGATGGATGCTTACGTCGCGCTGGCCGAGCGGCCCAACGGAGGTGTATGGTGCCATTCCCAAACACTCGGCGACCGTGACGAGTTTGTATCCCGCCGCCTGGAGCTTCTTGATTGCGTACGGGAGGACATCAGACACGGTGGTCTCTGCGAGAATGTATGTATGTTCTTCGACCGAAACTGAAACAGGTGAATCGTCACGTACCTTCGGTTTCGTGGTTCAAAGCGAGCAGGGTGGGGACGTTGCTGGCTATCGCTTGGTCATAAGCGTTCTCACTTTCTCGGACCGATGCTCCAACAGAGTCTCCGGAGCTGCCACCCGCCCTCTCGTCAAAGGGAGGATGCTATTTTGGTTATAGGACGACGCACTCGAAGTCCCAAATGATAAAAATTTTGTTGTACAGAACTTGCCGCACCATGTTGTTGTAGCTGCCATAAGCTAAAGGGAGGTTAGCGTGACCTCGAGCAAACCAGAGAATGGATATACGAGGCCGTATGAACTGGGTGGTGATTCCCAAAATCTTCTGTAGCGCGACTACGCGGGAAAAGTCAGAAAGCGAACGGTTCAGTCAGAAAAAAGAGTTGCTTACCGTCGATTTTATTCGACTCCGCCTGAACTGGAGCTCGTAATAAATAGAGTAATTTGGAGATGAAGAAGACGGAGGCTCACTCTCGGTGGCATTCAGATCCGTGAGATCGGGATGATCCCAGGTATGCGAGCAGATTTGGTGTCCGGCGCTGTATGTAGCTTGGAGACGCGCGGCAACCTTTTTACCGTATATGCACTCGTCTATCGGTAAAAAAAATCAGTGCGAGGGAAAGCAAGCATGTGAGTGTATGCTTTTACAGTTGTATCCGTCTACATCGATCCTTCAGGCACTTGAAAGTTTAATGAGACAGAGTTTGCTCACTGACGAAGAAGGTGCCTTTGGCACCTTTGTCCACGAGCATCTTACTGATGTCAGTCCTGGGAAGGGTCGTGAGCGTATGCCGAGGATAATTGGCCCCAAGTCGCACTGGTTTATGTATGGACCATCGTCCTGCGCAGGTTCAGCCGTGAGGACGATCCACGAGCACTTGAGGGTACTTACGAAGGTGAGAGCGACGGTGTTGGAAACTTTGCATCCCGTATACACCGCCGCTTTGGGGGCAGAAGCTTTAATCGATTGCGCCAAGAACAACGCTGGCAAGAGAAACACCAGAGTATGGACCAACTTGAGCATGGCGAAGGGAGGAGCAGGAACTGTGGGTTCCACCAAGAAGTGGAGGCATTTATGTCGTAGCAAGCTTTAATAATAACCGCGTTGATGCCGCCCAGAAGAACGATATCTCATACACGAGAAGGGATGTTGAGTAACAGCGGAAGTAGAGGGCGCCATATGCGGCGCTCCTGGATAGCAAAACACTCGAACAGCTTCGCAAGTAGCACTTGAACCTCTGAAACAACCAGAATTGTGATGTAGAAGACAACAAGGTTTTGGCTGCAGTCTCAAATTTCAATTGAGCTTTCAGTGTCCTCTAGCGAAAAAAGTCCGATAATGAACTCAGGAAGAATCTGGCAGAATCAGATCCCGAGGAGCTTCAAGCTTCAAGAACGGCAAGGCGGGAGAAGAAAGTGAAAGAGAAAAGGCGGCCCGTGACACTTTTAAAACACACCGCAACATGCCGTAAGGGGCGCGTTTCAACCGTAAGTTAGGTAAGGCAAGGTCGCGCGAGTGACCTGACCTTTGCACTGCCTTCGCGTGCGTAGGTAACATCGCTGTTGTAATGACCCGACCCGACTGGTCTTTCGACGTCACTGACCGGGCAGCGACCTGCACAACACTAAATTATCTTCACAAGGAAGAACGTCGAAAGATCCGACATCCCAAGAGCAACGGGTGCCATCATTTCGGTGCAATAATTTAGCATTCATCGTACACAACGACGGCTCCACTACCCTGGGCACAATACACTGACAGAATCTTCATGACATCCTTACATATACCTACCGTTTTGCGCTTTCTGCCGCACCTTTTCGGTTCTGTTTCCGATCTCTCAGGCTGTTCCGAGAACTTCGCAAATTGTCTTGGAGCCTTGGAGCGACGGTGCTTCTCGAGATCGAGGTAAGCACTGGTTTTCTCCACAAGTATGCATCAACTCCAACGACTCGGACTGACATATATACTTAGAGAGAACAACTTTACGGCCCACTTCAGCCCACTTCCTACCGCTCCCTTTGACTTTGATTTGTTACTTACGCCCCTCGGCCTACGCTTCATTTAATTGCAGTAACCGCAAACTTTTATTTCTCGATGATGTCCGGCGCTACTAGCCCACGATCTATCCACCGACGCTCATCCAGCTTCCGCGTTATTGATGCGGAGGAGGGAAGAGCCACGATACCAAGCCACACAATCTCCGGGCCTCAACAAACAGGCCGTTCGGATACTAGCCGTTCTCAATTGATGGCAGACCGTTTTCTGCGACGAGGCAAGCGGAAAGTTGGCGTGGGGGACAGTCTCAAGGCGATTGCATTTTCTTCTTGTACGTCTATACTTTTTGGTTTGAGCGACTTTCCGCTAGACATAATTTAGGGCTGAATCTCCTCGTCGTATTCATCCCCATTGCATGGGCTGCCCATTTCACTATCCCCAACGACGACCCGAATACCTGGAATGCTTCTGCGTTCTTTTTCTCTTTTCTGTCCCTAATACCATTGTCGAAGCTCTTTGATTATGGTGCATTCCTTTCCTTCTTGTTCTGTAGCATTGAAACAAGCCAGCAACGCAGGGGGAAAGCAGATGACCTTTTATTTGGGGCCGGATCTGGGCGATCTACTCGTGATCACGCTAAACAAGTGCGTCAATGCTGTGTGCTCTGTTTACTGCCACGCTGAGCATGTCCCAGCGCCGTCGAAGCTACGCTAGGAATCATTCTATTGACAAAATGTCAGTGAGTATGCTTTTCACTTTGGTCAGATTGTCACATCACCTTATGTTCGAACAGGCTGAAGCTCCTGCAATCCAATATGATCGGGGTCGTCTTATTACGCCTCCTTCTCGTACCCGGTGTAGCATTTGTTACTGGTCTGGCCTTCATCTTTTGTATCGGGTAGCAGTTTAACTGTTCTTAGGCGGCGTACGCATCCTAGAGCAAGATCTACATCGGCACCAGACTCAGCTCAACCATACACTGCTCACAATCGGGTATGTACTGTAATCTGTCCCAGTACGGAATTAATTTTGGTGACAGGGTCATGACGCTCTTAATTCCTGCCGCATTTTTTGCGGCGCTGGATAACGGAGTGTCAAGCACCGCCACCTCCGAAGCGGGCGCGGCCCTCGTCAGCGATACGATGCGCGAAAATTCCTCAAGATTAGCCGCGGCCTGGCTTTCATCCTGATCGCGGTGTTCGTCGTACCGCTCCTTTCGCTGCTTCGCAATACTCAGATATTGCTTGCAGATACATCTGCTCCAGGATCTTCATCCAAAAACCGCCAGGGCGCAGCAATCTCGACATCGCAGACCGCAGGCTCGTATCTGAAAAGTCGAGGGATCCTGTACCGGAACTCGACAGCGAGGAGCCCCAGGTCAGTCAATGGGTGTGCATTGGTGTGCTCATCATCACGATCGGGATCATGGCTGGTACTGCGGAATGGGTGAGCTACAGAACCCAATCTTTCCGGTGACATTTCTTTTTTCCTAACGCCATTCGTCTATAGCTAGTTGATAATATAGAGGTCGTTGAAAAGCATTTCACGAGGGAGTAATTCCTACCTTTCAAATCTTTGCGTCAGTTCGTGCTCACCACAGCATCCGACAGATGGTTCGGCCTCGTTCTCCTGCCGCTGGCATCATTCTCAGGCGATGGTCGGTTGAAATTTCGGTTCTAGATCAAAGCACGCCTAAAACATCTCCAGCTTTCGTTGCCATTATTTTCTTCGCCCGCAAGTCCATTGCGTCCGCCAGGGGCTTATCTACACCGCCCGTAAGCAGCATTGGAGACACCTAATCAATCCTCATGTTCACCGTGATGTAGACAAGACTCGCCAACGGGCGTCCCATCGACTTGAGCATCCAGTATACACTCTTCTGGATTCCATTCATCGTTCTATTAGGCTGGTGGTCAGATCGGCCCATGTCCCTCCTCTTCGGTATGCACACCACGTAGTTCCAAGCGTTAATTGACGCCGCGGTAGATATGTTCGAGGTCGCACTCGTTATCAGTTCGTGCTTCATCGTGAACTATGTTACCGCGGACGCGAAGACGAATTATGTGGAGGGTTTTTGCATGTCGGCCTTTTATGGTGCGCCAGTTCCGCTTCCAAATCACCGAGCAGAGTAATTGACCAACTTTTCTGAGTGCAGTCATGATTGTACGTCTATAAGCTGTGCTCTCGCTCTTACTCAATTAGTCTGTTCAGGCTCTCTCCTCCTGGTTCTACACAGGGCAGGATGGGATCAGACACATGCTCGCATGCAGTAACGTTGAACAAGCTGTCACTGCTGGGAATGATTAATATACACAACTGATAATTACCGTACCCTCACATTTTTCACCGTCAATAAAGCACTGTAAGTACAACCATAGCAATTTGTTCGCCTCATGAAACCCACTGGTGAAGTTCAAAATTTCTTTATTGGCGTGAATGGCGGCAATGCCTAATTGTGGTATGTAAGTATCTAAGGGTGGGAGGTGAGGAGAGGGGAACCGTCATTCGAAAAAAAGGCGTGGGGTCGAAAAGTTTTTTCAACCTTGAGCAGACCGGTACCCCACCTCCCCTCCTCTCCTTCCATATAGGGCAAGAGTTTCCCACCCCCTGATGCCGGGCCGTATATCCAGTTTGCACACCGGGGAAAGTAATCTCTTGACCTAGGTCAAGAGGGTAAACAATAATAGTTGATTCAAAGGAAAATTGATGAAACTCTTTGTTTCCGGATAGCTGAAAGCATCACTGAAACCAGTTGTTTTGCCATGTCTTTCGGCAGTTTGAATACACACTGTCTCTTTCTCTCTGACTGGGCTTCTGACAGTTAGGGTTGGACACAGGTTGACCCGCGGGTACCAGGGCGCCAACCCGTACCCGGACCCACAATTTCCGTACCCGGTACGGGTCGGGTCCAAAACCCGTACAGGTCTACCCACAGGTGACAACCTACCCGCGGGTTTGGAAACCCGTGTACGGGTCCTCTACTATTCGAGCGTTGGAATTGTGTCCTTGAGAGGAAAAAATGTGTCTGGATGGGAGACACAGCCTCAGCGAAGGCCCCCATCCAGCTTTATGAAAATGTAGCCTTTATGAAAATGTAGCAGAAGTAAAACCGAATGTTGCTGAGGATGTACCAGATGCGGCAGTACGACACACCTTAGATTCGACACACCGGAATCAGAAGCGACACACCTGGAAAGTTTGACACACTTCCCACAGAGGAAGTTGTCGAGAATGCGCCCAGCTATCATTGATCAGGCTGCAAACATGGGCCAAACTGCCAAATATTTGTCCCACCTCTTTCCTTCCCCCACCATCCACCGTGCCGCCGCCTCCGCTGAAAAAATTCCCACCCTCGTTCCACAACGCCGCCGTACAGTGGGCACCTTGGACCCCAACCAGTGACTGCTCAGTGTCACCATGGACAATGAGTTTCGATGGGGGGACCAGAGAGGCCGTTTTTCAAGGGAGGGGGAGGTCAAGGAGGATAGCCAAGGTGCGTGTCCACACCTCTTGCGAATGAAATCTGCTGTTCACACTCGTCTGGCCTTGTTGCTTGTGCCTGCACAGTAAATGTGAGTACAAGTCCCCGCCCCGCTTGCCGCTTCGATCCCGCACACTTCGTGCCCGCCGCCCCGAGATCCTCCGCGTACCTTGTTCCGTTACTCACGCTGCTCAAACGTGTCGCATGCAGCCTTGCGCAGATGCGGCAGAATGCACGCACAGCGCCCTCCAAGTGCGCACAATCTCCGCAGGGAAGGAAGGCAGACATGGCGAGGCGGCGGCGCAGCCATGGAACTACATAGTACAACTATTGGATGTACATTGATACAATGCAATTGATTTAGACCCACTACACGATCTATGAAGGGATCAAGGTGACGGAATAATTGTTTGGTGCATTAGGGTTCGCAAGTTCTCTACCTCTTGAAGAATAAATTTCTTGCATTCAATAATAATGACTTGTCCACTAAATTGAAGTCTGTCACCCTTACATTTGCCGCCTAGGTGTGTCAAACTTGGTGAGTCGTACTTTGCCGCGGTGTGTCGAACATTGCCGTAGTGTGTCGCATCTGATTTCGAGTGTGTCAAATTTAAGGTGTGTCGTACTGCCTCATCTGGTCTATCCCGACGCAATACTGTCTATATCAATTTTCAGTTCATTTGCGATACTGTCTAGGTTCGTATTTCATTTGAGGATATCTACTCCCCTTACTGGAATGTAGTGTTCGCTTTGCATAGAAATTGGACAAGGTCCTCAGGTGAGCCTGATTATTTTCTCTATCAAAGGTCCTGAAATGACGCTTCTTCTTTTCAGGATTCCTTCTCATCGTTGGTCATCTACGATGTAATCTTCACCGTACCCAATCAAAATGTTCCCAACTTGATCCGAAGTGTATAAGTTTTCTAATTGCCGGAGCGAAGCGGCGGTACGTCTTGTACAGTTGTAACGGATACGCGCTCTGCATCAGATACGACACGTAATCGTGTTCGACCTTGGCACGCCGCGGCGCTTGTTCCGTTTTTAGCCAACATTCATAAACAACAAAGTAGATACATAGTCGTTTGGGAACAAGTCATCGGTCTTTTGACATTTTGATTGTCGTGTTTGGCGTTTTCACGCGTTGTCGCGTTGTTGATGGATTTTGTGGCGACGGTGAGCTCGACATTCAGCTTGAAATCTCGCATGAGTATGTGGGATGGATTGCAGGGATGGGGGACTTCCTTGGGCGAAAAAGAATTTGAATTCCGACAAACCGTTGAGTCGCGGCAACATTGCATCATCACCGGTGTTGCGGATTTTCGGTCCCACGTTTCGGTGTTGTGATGTTTTGGCGTTGTTCAGCCGTGTTGTGCTGTTTTGGCAGGATGTTGCCGTGTTGTACAACACCTGACAACGCGACAATCAAAATGTCAAAAGTCTGATGAAAGTAGATACAAGGTACAATACATTTGTAGAACAAGGTAATTACTTACAAGGACAGTAGAATCAGTATTTAGAGAGCTCGTGCGTAGGTAGTTAGACAGTTTTTCTGGGATCCAACACCCCACCCACTCAACGTTCGTGTGACTACTTGGTTTCTTGACGACTCTTGCGGGGTCTTAATTCCATTGTTCGGACCGGGTCCTCACAACAGTTGATCCTCGTTATTGAGCCCAAATTTTCCAACATGGCAGACTCGCCGGCTAGTGTCTTGTCCAAGACCCCTGGTCCCGCTTCCTCCTCCAGCACGTTCACTGCGTTTAACACCCCACCCGCTGGACCGGTGTCCTCACTCTCACTTTCTGTCTTCAATACCCCACCGGTAGTACTCACCGAAGTAGTGTGTCCACATCTGACCTCATGTTCCCCACGTTCGTCCAGCCGAAAATTAGCGACAGCCTCAGCACCGTCCTGACTTCCCTCGCAACGATCCCAACGTTCACGGCTATGAACACCGCTGTACTCCCCACATATGAAACATCACTCCGCAAATTTAACGACCCCAGTCACACTTACACGCTGACCTCCTCGCTCCCCACGTCTATCAACCCTACCCATAGTGGACTCTCCACATCGGTCTCTAGCGCATCGACGGCATATGACCCCGTATCCACTGTGGCCACTGTGACAGTTTCCCGTTTACAGACCTCATTCTCTGCGATTGGAATCAGCTCAAACATACTTGCAGTGGGTTCACTTCGCTAATCTGAATCCCAAGTTTCACT
The DNA here is from genome assembly GCA_029378375.1 of Mycena olivaceomarginata. Taxonomy (NCBI): domain Eukaryota; kingdom Fungi; phylum Basidiomycota; class Agaricomycetes; order Agaricales; family Mycenaceae; genus Mycena; species Mycena olivaceomarginata. The sequence goes on along the minus strand of JARKIC010000078.1, from coordinate 365,496 downwards.
AACAAACTGCCCTGATAGGCGGAGATATTCCTTTATGGTGAGTTCAGTCCCCCTTGTTATAAACCAAGTGAAATGAATAATTCAAGGGGCCTATCTGGTGATGTTCGGATTCTATTTGAATGTCCTCGGCAAGCACGGGGTTCTCAAAAAATCGGGGTTTAACATTTGCGACCATTTTGCTGTTCATTTTCTGCACCGCCCATTGTGCGCTCCAGATCGCTACTAGTACACTTTACAACCGGCTGGAATCAACGAGTATTGGGAATTCTGAGGCTATGTTCAATCGGACATTTAAAGACTATTCCTCCGTCGCAATTGCGACAAATGCAGTGTATATTACAAGCAAGTGCGTCAAAGTCTTCGTTCTTCGCCGAGAGTCGTGCTGAATCAGCTGAAGTATTATAGCAGATAGTATTTTTGTCCGTCTTTGAAAGAAATGCGTCGTCTTTGGATACTGATACTGTCGCAGATATTACGCTGCTACGCAATCTGGAATTTCCAGCTAAAAATCATTATCGTCCCCATACTTCTGACTCTTGCTGTTGCGGGTGAGTTCCCTTCGATATAGTCCAAATTCATCTCATTCGGCTGCCAGGTGTGGGTTATACTAATGCTTTCTGGCCTCTCCATTCCCCGAATTCTCTTCGCTCCGCAAACTTGGTTATGGCCGAATTCTCGTTCAAATTGTTCAAAATCTCAATCCTGCTGTCTATCTTTACAACTGTGATCTTGATGTTTTTAACTGGTTTGAAATGGCCGCTCAACATGCCCATGCACACCACTCATCTTCTCAATTATAGCCGGTCGAATTTTGTGGATAGGACGGACAGCTCGGACGCTATTGGGACCAACGGTGATCAGCAAATATCACACTGCAAGTGCCATGATGTACGTACAAGCTTCGTTTTTTCCTTGCTTCTTCAATCTAACGTTGGAAAGCTTGGAGTCCGGCGCCATCTACTTTGCTAGTGCCATCGCGTTTACCACTATTGGATTTACTCTGGATCCAATATACGTGAGCTCATCACTCGACCTTTTTCCGCTCATCTTATGTGATCTAACGTACATAGGCGACTACGGGAGCGGTCCTGGGGCAGTTAGTGGTCAGTAGAATCCATTAATTTATTGTGCCTCAAGTCTCTGACTTGGTAACTCGAGTAGGGCATAGCACCAACAATTATTGCAGTCCGCGTGGGCCTGGGCCGCAGTGTTGTAAGTGTTGAGAGGTTTGGAACTGGTACGGCACGCGGTGTTAGTCATGTGTCATTGCTTCAGTCTCATCCGAAAGGGACGCGGAGCCGTGATGAAGAGGCACACGGGGGCTTGAGAAATGACACTGGGGGCAAAGAACAACACACGTCAAAGGCTAGTTCGTTGGATCCACAGATGGTTTGCATGTGTTGATGGGATTGACAATGGTTCTTTGATACTCCTTTCGTGAACACAGTATGGCTTAAAATTTACTTAGAAACTAGGAATCTGTAATGTTATTGAGGAATACTTATCTCAAGTATTTATATGCGCAACATATTTATGTACCCTACATGCGCATTCCAACATTGCAAGCCGCGAGTCAGCCAGGGACGCCATCTTGGCCGTGCCAAGCGACGGCATGATGGGGCTGTCGAAGCCTCGATGGACAGGGGTAGGCCGGCCTGATGCTTGCCACTTGCTTGCTGCCATGTCCTCATTCGTCCCGCCCACTCCCGGGATAGACCAGATGCGGCAGTACAACACACCTTAAATTTGACACACTCGAAATCAGATGCGACACACTACGGCAATGTTCGACACACCGCGGCAAAGTACGACACACCAAGTTTGACACACCTAGGCGGCAAATGTAAGGGTGACAGACTTCAATTTAGTGGACAAGTCATTATTATTGAATGCAAGAAATTTATTCTTCAAGAGGTAGAGAACTTGCGAACCCTAATGCACCAAACAATTATTCCGTCACCTTGATCCCTTCATAGATCGTGTAGTGGGTCTAAATCAATTGCATTGTATCAATGTACATCCAATAGTTGTACTATGTAGTTCCATGGCTGCGCCGCCGCCTCGCCATGTCTGCCTTCCTTCCCTGCAGAGATTGTGCGCACTTGGAGGGCGCTGTGCGTGCATTCTGCCGCATCTGCGCAAGGCTGCATGCGACACGTTTGAGCAGCGTGAGTAACGGAACAAGGTACGCGGAGGATCTCGGGGCGGCGGGCACGAAGTGTGCGGGATCGAAGCGGCAAGCGGGGCGGGGACTTGTACTCACATTTACTGTGCAGGCACAAGCAACAAGGCCAGACGAGTGTGAACAGCAGATTTCATTCGCAAGAGGTGTGGACACGCACCTTGGCTATCCTCCTTGACCTCCCCCTCCCTTGAAAAACGGCCTCTCTGGTCCCCCCATCGAAACTCATTGTCCATGGTGACACTGAGCAGTCACTGGTCGGGGTCCAAGGTGCCCGCTGTACAGCGGCGTTGTGGAACGAGGGTGGGAATTTTTTCAGCGGAGGCGGCGGCACGGTGGATGGTGGGGGAAGGAAAGAGGTGGGACAAATATTTGGCAGTTTGGCCCATGTTTGCAGCCCGATCAATGATAGCTGGGCGCATTCTTGACAACTTCCTCTGTGGGAAGTGTGTCGAACTTTCCAGGTGTGTCGCTTCTGATTCCGGTGTGTCGAATCTAAGGTGTGTCATACTGCCGCATCTGGTACGTCCTCAATGTTGCTGCAAACCTGTCAATCATCTGAAAAAGGTGAAATCAAAGCTGCGCACAGTGCAAAATATGTTCCCATTGGCAGATTGTGACATAGATATATGTACTTCCGTCAAATATACCACCATCTTCCGAGTGATTTAAGCCTCCAAAACACCACAATTTGGACCCGTGAAAACCCGTGGGTTCGCGGGTCGGGTACGCGGAAATGGCGCGGGTTGAAAAATGTCAACCCGTACCCATACCCGGGAATACCCTTGGGCCAAACCCGTGGGTAGACCCGGTACCCGTGTCCAACCCTACCAATAGTTCACCTCTCAGCAGTCCTTTTGTACTTCACTAACACTAAGAGTATAATTTCTTCCCAATAGGGTGTTTGACACTTGCTCTTTTGGGGTCGGTTTCATACTATATCAAGACATCAAGTATATTCTTTTTTTTTCGTCTACTGAATCAACTACTATTGCTTACCTTCAGAACGAGGTTGCGAGTGGGAAGTCAGTACAAGAGACTAATTGCTTACCCTCTTGACCTAGGTCAAGAGATTGCTTTCCCCGGTGTGATTGTCACACCATACATTTTTTTGACATTACTCAAGGTCTATTGATGCATTATGCCCTTCTTGCACTGTCTAGACCTGCCTTCGACGCTTTGTGCTCCGCCTATGTCCGCTGCGTGCCTCGCAAGTCCAGTTCTTTGGCAATGCCACATCCTGCAAGCCCATACAAGAAATATGGAACTAGGTGGCGGCACTGTGAGCAGAAGAAGAGCGCGGAATGAATGAGTGGCTTACACACCTGTTTCTTCTTGTTATTTCCTGCCTTCAGCATTGCTGGTGAGCCCGACACGAGAAATTTGGGAAGGCTGTGCTCCCTGTGATGCGCCACCCAAAATGGCGTAATTACCCTATTCGGGTCGACAGATTGCCAGAGTGCACTCTGATTTGCTCTCCGAGGCTGAGCCATTTAACATTGACAAAACATAATTTTAAAGGTTTCCAAAGCTCTTTCATCACTGACCCTACAAAAAAATCTCGGCCGACCTTGGACCCCCCACCGCACGTACGAAATTTTAATGCCGGTTCCCCCTTAGATAGAGTTGAACTTCGCGGAGCCGATTGTTATGGCTGAGTGAAGTCGCTTGCTTTGGCCAGATAATTTTCTCAGATCCCCCACTGGGCTCTGCTGGAGTCTGAAGGCAACATCGGTGAGAATGGTTTAAGAAAACGAAGTCTCTCCAGGGTCTCCACCACATAGCAAAGGAAATGGCAGCGTTTATAATCCAAGCCTTCAATACAACACAATTATATAGTTCCACAAAAACCCAAGAAGACACTGAATATCTAAGGAGTCGGCACCAAATTATCTCGTGCTCCACATACATAACCAGACAAGGGTCACCGTGATGTGAAAAAAGGATTGAGAGTGCCAATTTAGAAGCACAACTCGGAATTTACAGATCCGAAGGCGCGAGGGCGTTGTAGATCGGGCAAAGGTTGTCCCAAGCGACTGTATGATCGTTGAGGGCTAATTTCTCCAAAATTAAACAAAGACGCACCGGAATGCGCGATGGTAGTGTTCCAATCTCCGGCGTCCTAGAATCGCGTGTCAGCGTTCAATACTCGTAGCAAATAAACGAACTCGCCTCCGCCAGGACCACAGCAAAGCCCGCCTCAAGATGCCAATCGATGTGACTGAGGATGTTCTAAGGTTAAATCACACGAGCAAGAATTTGAACATACCAGTGAAGGAACCACGCTGCAGAGAGAATATTCAGTGGAAGTCCTGGTGATTTGTGAGAGTTACATACGTCCAGCGTTATCGGTGGTGAATCGGATGGTGACATTGTCTCCTGCTACACCGATGTTCACACTGTGTTTGTTAGTTCAAGTTCTTCTGACCCAGAAAGAACTACTCACACATCACGACGCGCCTGTGCTTGTGTTAGAGCGGAGATCGTGAGGCGAAGAAGTCAGCACTCACGGGGTTGGCATAGTTATAAACCGTGCTACCGGCGCTGCGGACGACATCGAAAGCATGCTAGACAAGGGGCGTTAATGGACTGGAGATAGCCACAGACAGAAACTTACTCCGTGCAAGTGGAATGGGTGTCCACCTCCAACGGCACCGCCGGGAAGAGCGATCTCGATGGTGCTAGCTTTGGGAAGGGGGATTACAGATCCAGCAGGAAGTAAAGATTGCGGAGTTTCAGCCCCGCTCAGGATCTGTAAAAGTACCTGTGCTTGCGTTAGAGCAGAGAACGGAAGGCATGGAAGTTATAAATACGGGTGTTGTGGGAGGCACGAATGAGACACCATTGACGAAGAATTTTCCCCCAGACTGCCAAATTTTGCTGTGAGAATGCCCCGCACACCGAAAATAGGCAACGTACGGCCGTCAAGGACAAAGCCAAAGGTAGATCAACTCCACCGGCCACAGGGCTCCCCGGCTGTTTAATTATCAGTCGGATGATTTTTCTAAAAAACCAATTCTTACTGCTCCAGGGTTGACAAGGGGCTGCAGAGGGGGCGTGTGAATATTCCGCAAAGGTCCGAACACAACCACTCACATGAAGGTTCACTTCGTTGAATGGTGTAACACTGATATCCTGAGTGGAGGTCGGGTCCGCGGCGGGTGCTCCAACATCTAAGATTCGTATATCAGCGTAAATATTAAGAAATGGAGGTTGTACATACAGCGAAGTACTCCAGAGTTGATGCCTCCGACGAATCCCTTGGGCCCCGTGCTAGGGTTGGCACGAATCCCTAAGAACACATATGAGATGATTGGATGAAAGCAAAAATGTGTAGCTCACAGTAGTTACCAACCGGCTGGTTGGCGTTCAAGATAAACGAGTAACGTTGTCCTGAAAAGTTATGTACGTTGGAATTAGGTATTCACAGATACAGTGAACACATACCAACGTATATTTGAATAGAATCCACGCTATATGGGGTGGTGGTAATACCGTCCGCCTCAATGATAGTGAGATTGGTGTGGCCGTCGATCGAGAAGACGTAGTTGGGATCACAAGCCTGTAAAGAGGATGCGAGATCAGCTGGCAGCGCAACGCAATGATACCAAAGCTCACTATGTTGATCAGACGGATTCTGTATCGAAGTCCCTGGGTCACAGTTACAATACCAAGAGGCGCCGTCACTGTAAAGTATAAGTTAGTTCACAACATTGCCAATAGGTCGTTGTACTCACGTGTGGTAGCAGTTCTTCCAAGACCTTGAATTAAGTTAGAGCTGGGAGCTCTGTGAAATGTCAGAACCGGGAGAGCGGAAGTGAAAACTTGAACTAACGGTACACCCGTCTCTGCTTTGGCCAGAGTATGGTCTGCGCAAAAAAAAAAAAGAAACCAACGTAAGCCATAGTGCGGTCGCCCCGGTCGAACACTTACACCAGTCCGCTAAGGTGAGAACAGTTGTTTCTAAAGAGACGTGGTGAATAAAGCCCATTTTGAAGATATTGGACTCGAACCGTCGTCGACATCATATCTAAGATGAACCAATGAAATCAGGAAACGGTCTGAGCCACGAAACAAAAAAGGACGAACTGATCAAGGTAGGGGTCCGCCGGGTCGTAAATTACGCTGCAAATGCAATGAGACGGCGATCTCAATAAGAGAGAAGGAATATGCACATAGGCCCCCTGAGTGTAAAACGCAATGAGATAACGATCTCAATAAGAGAGAAGAAAGTCCTCGTACCTCAAGCCATCGCAATACTGGGTCGCTGTAAAACGATGAGACAACGCTCAATAAGAGAGAATGAGTCTTACATAGATGAGAGTGGTACCAGAAAGTGCTGATGGTCTTTATCAGCAGTAGGAAATGCAAGATCGCGAACACATACCCCGCTTGGTCAACAGTGAAATCATAAAGGAAGGAATGCCCATGAGCAATTGGGCATTGAGTAACAAAAGCAGGTCTACATTGCCATCAGCTAAAATGAACTGACAAAGGAACTCGTCGACTCACCCATCGTAAGACGCAGTTCCGGTCTGGAAGATACCATGCCAGTGCTACGAAACACAAATTCAGGGCTGGAGTATTGAACCGAGAGTGGTTGTCAACTAACAATGGAGGTCGACTGCAACATGGTGGGGTCAAATTGATTGTTCGTCACCGTCAACCTAGAATCGTCCATTAGCAAGGAATGCAAAGTCCGTGGCGGAAAATGACGAACAAGAAATTATCGCCCTTGTTCCCTGAGACAAGGGTACCAGGGAATGTATTCCCGGCCAGTACCGCTGCCCTAGACGATCCGTCGAGCGTGACGGTTGCATTGCTGATGACCAGTTCACCGACAGGCCCAATAGTGGCCGCGGCAGCTATTTGTGCCCATAGAGCAACTTGAAGTGCAAAGAAGGATGCAGAAAGTCCCGTCATTTCGGCGGAGAATCAAGGCCACAGGCAGGTAGCTAGTGGAAAAGGTGTGAGGGCTCCTGGGTTTGGGAACATCGCCATCCCCAGTTTTATACCTTTGAGACATTACCGCGGTAGATTTTGATTTCGCCGATAATGGATGCATATTGTTATCTTCGGCTCCGTGGGAGGTATGGCTTGGTAACGGAATAGGCGCTGTCGGGCTGCGAATCCAGCTATCCAGTGTTTCGCGGGGACATTGCCGATCTGTCTTACAACCCTTACAATACTGTGAGAGAAGGGATATAAATAAAACATTGCACTCAACCGTGTGAACCAGGTGCCTTTCTTCGTTGGGTTTTCGTCCATTCTATTGCCTTGCCGTGTAAGCAGGAGAAGCAGAACTGAGAGTGAATATTACATACCGCGACTTGCACATTGATAACAATTCTAGGATTTTGAGGCGTACCGAGTTTACCGCGCATCGTGATAGGCGCAGAAGATGTCCAAGTGGCCAAAACACTTCGGAGCCGACCCGCATTAATGGCTCTCGAGTCTCGACTTTTCCTGACAAGATTATCAGATATTTATCATCGGCAGCTGTGTTTCTTCGGCCAACATGTCCGCCAGGAACAAGTTTGGTGTTCCCTCCAGTGCCCGTTGATGCAGTTGGTACGGAACGGCGTGTCTCGGGCTCGAGTTCAAATCAGAGGGGAAAGAAGCTTCAAGTCGAGAGTCTCGACTTTTCCTGAAAGATTATCAGATATTTATCGTCGGCAGCTGTGTTTCTTCGGCCAACATGTCCGCCAGGAACAAGTTTGGTGTGTTCCCTCCAGTGCCCGTTGATGCAGTTGGTACGGGACGGCGTATCTCGGGCCCGAGTTCAAACCAGAGGGGAAAGAAGCTTCAAGTTGAGATCTACATTGACTTTGGCTACAATACCTTCGCAACAGTTTGCCAGAGTTGGGTCCAGCATCAGCGGAGAATAGGCAGCTCCGATAGCACCAGGAGGGAGCACGTTTCTTCTCCCACGGAAGGTGCGAAAACAGCTCGCTAGCAAGTGTCTTTGTGCACGATGTCCCGCACGCCAGTCAAGATCAGATTCGTCGCATGCGACAGAGATTCTTGTCGGAGCACTGGCAGTTAATGCCAGAGGGAAGTTAGTCGGGCCATCCAACTTGGAGGACGTTTGTGGCATTATTGACCTGCTGCCAGAATTGGTGAGTTTAAGCTCGTTCCGACTCGGGGTGGATGCAGCCTGAGACAATTACCTTGTCTTCAGACGCCGCCTCATTGACATCGTGGTTCAAAGCCGCAAACTGTACAGTGGTCCGTTGATTGCCGAGTTGGTCGACCCGCATGCAAACAATGTTTCAACGCGGAGAAATGATGGAGAAACTCGATGTTAGCGCCGTTTCGTACTTAGTACCGCCAACCAGACCTGAGTTAACCTGAGTCTCTCGTATGGCCCATGAAACGCCGGGGACAGGAACCATGATTATTCACAATTGTTGTCATCGGTCAACGAAATTACCCCACTATTATTCTCAGCGGGGCCTTTTTCAGGCCTTAAGCTTCTCGAAGATCGGGTGAGGGGAGCGAATGGGGATCCTACCGCACGGGAGATATTGCAGTTGACTTTAATTGAGCGTCGTCCCCTTGACATTATATCGAGTCGACCGAAGACACCCAGACTGAGATGAGATCGCAGCGTAAGTAGTTTCAGAAGCGGAAAAGGCAATTCCTGTCCAAGAAAGTGCGGCGAGGACGCAAAGGGGTCTGAATTCGTGTTTGAAGGCGAAATATAGGGCAGTGGTAACCCAGTGCAGTATCTCGAGACTGCCGGCAACTGCATCTGAGCCTCCACACGGCAGTTGAGTCATTAAGTACAGTAAGCTGAAACCTCGTGGGAGGCAGAACAGCAAGGCGCGGCTTGGACCATAAATACGAGTGAGTTCTGAGTCAGACTGACTTACAGTGATTGAATAAAGATCCGAGTAAAGTTGATGTTCAACTTCAAGTTGAATTTGATGGTTTGATCACTCAAACCGGGGCGGTGATCTTCGGGTTCCTTCTTTCCTTCCGATAATTTCCGAGTCTTTCCTATTAGAAGGCGCTGACTCGCATCGGCTAGGCCCTTGCCCGCGCAAATAGAAGGGCTTTGATTCCGGGTCAAGGCGGAATAGGATCAAGTCGCGTTGGGGATGGGCGGAGAGCAAGTGGAGAGCCCTGACAGGAACTCAGCCTAACAGTGCACCGTTCTCTCGAGCTTCGTTGCCACTTATCTATTCCGAATTCGCATAGAGAACTCGCTTTCCAATCATTCTCGAATTTCTGCCTTGATCATGAATCTTGAAGACTTGAACCAATGCCCGAGAAGTTTTCATAATGCATCCACCCCACTTTATACCGTTCCCTCGAGTAGAGATTCTCATCCTGATCCAATTTTGAAGCGGACATCGATGTCACATAGGAAAATAGAAGATTTCACCCTTCACTGCCAGGTACATATTTTTACATCTTGCGCCTCGGTGCCTGAGATGCTCAAGGTGTCTGTCACTTTCGAAAGTAGGAGTTCACGAACGAATATTCTCTTGTGATGTAAAATTCCTGGGAAGCCGGTTCTAATTAATACTCTCCTTCTTGGCGTCGCACAGAGATCCTCGCCTCACTTTTCCGTAGCACGCAAATACGACCGAGGCTGGGATTATCACCCCGTTTTTCCTTCCTATGTGAAATAGACTTCCAATTAGCAACGATTTCGCGTCGTTCATGAAGGTAATCTTCCACGAGGGGCACTATGCCCAATATTCGCGGGGCCCGACTTCAGTATGGTAAAATTTAACTTTCGAATTGCGGGATACTATCACGACTATCATTCCCGGCAGTCGCCTGTGTCTCGGCCAAGAACCATGCGGCCGGTCCAGATAAGGTGCCGTCTCATTCACCCCTCCCAACACGCGTCAAAACCGGATGTATTGGCTCTTTCTGGCGAGGATTGCCGACCAAAGCCGCTGTATTCTAGCCGTTGCCTGTCTAGCTCGTCTGTAGCCAGAAAAAGTTCCCTCAGCCGAACACTCGAGATACGCTGGACAGGAAGAGGAAGCTCGAGTATTGACCTCCAGGGTTTCCGGACCGGAGGCGCAGATGTCGAAGCACCCTGTGATCCGCGTCGGAATCGCATCTTCTTCACCCTCACAGAATCAGTTGAGCTTCATCCATAATGCTCAAGTCCACGGGCCTGAGTGGTCGACGACTGGAATGACGCGTATGGGCGTTCTTGCGAAAGTGCTTCTAGCGTCGGTGAAATAATCTGCGTAGATGACAGTCGCGTGCCTGTCGGCGCAAGTGTGCGTCACCGGTAGAGACAACCATCGCCGCAGTTCACTGGGCCGGTCTGGAGGCGTCGTTGAGCAATTCGAAAGGTATTTAGGCCATGACGAAGTAGCTGCCTGTCAGCCGGTGCCCTTTCTAGCTCGGATCCTTGGGTATTCTGAGGTTAACGGAATGGCGAGAGGCAGGTTTCTTGCTTCGAATGTTCTATCGGTGACCTTCGCAGATTGCTCAATCCCATTTGCTTGAATCCACGGATGGTGTTTTTGCGGTAATCTTACCGAGACTCGAGACCTCGCGTCTGGAGATAAGCACCGTCGGAATATTCCCAGGACCGCCGTCGACCAAGTTGGACTCCGTGTGTAGCGCGCAGTCCCACAGACCCAACTATCGGCGACCCCGTCGGTATCGAGCGAACTCAGGAAGAGTAACCGAGCAGAAACGTTCCGTATTGTTATTGTTGAACCGTTGAAGTAAAAGAGTAGCCCAACCAGATTTGGAGTTTTGAACGACTGAGACACAGGGGGAAAAGAGGAGAAGGCCGCGTACTTTCCCCGGCTATTCCTGTTTACCGCCTGGACTCCGGGGTCTAATGCGGCGGCTTGCGGCGGAATACGGCGAACTCCTGAAAGATTCTGGAAGTTTAATCAACTGTCGGCGTGCATGTCTGAAGCCATCGACTCTAAATTCATATACCAAAAATATAAACTTTCATGTGGGCGGCCAAAAACAGTGTCCCTGGGTGACACTGAGGAAAATTCATCGCAAGGGCTTCAAGTTGAAGGGCAGTTCGAAAGGGCGTAAGCAAGCAGGGCCGAAGTTTATCGTCCACGTTTTTCCCGCCTGTGCCATGGTTGTCCTGCCGACCGGGCCCAAATGGTAAATCTGAACCTGAGGCGTGCATCGGGAGTTGTGAACCTCCGTGAACATGTTCCAACCTGACGGTAGTGTTGCTGCAGAAGTATCCAAGATCCCAATGGCAATCAAACATTCATTTCGTCGTTGGAAGGGCATGCAAGGGAGAGGCGGGTGAGCCAAAAGAAAAAAGGTTCGTTGAAGGCTTTGAATCAGGCACAGACAGGAAATTTGCTTGACAAACATAATGACATGAAGGACAGGGAGATGACTGGGCGTCAACGATCTGATCGGCGCAGACGAAATTGTCGAGTTATTACGGTCCAATGAACGCGTTGCGACGCGGCGCGACGTTTGGAATTCTCTCTGTTCTTCGGTGTTCGAGTTTACGATACTTGCTTTCGCCAGAATGAATAGTGCTACTGATCAACGCGCGTTTAATGCGGCAACAATTGATTGAAGGATAACAACACACAGAGAGTGGGAACTAAAAAGGGTCGGGTCGAGACTCCGGTCTTTCTGTTGCTTTCCGCAGTGTTCCATGCGGCAACCTGCAAGGTTCATGACAGCAAACCGTTCAGTTGTCCTTGAAAGTGTCCGTGGGCAGCGCGTCCGCGGAGTCTTGCACTGCAGATCTTCGTGTCCAAAACTGCAAAATTCAATTACCATAGGAGACCTGGGAACTATCCGATCGTGCAGCCAGAGATATCGATAGGACAAATCCGGCAAAAAACTTCAAGCAGTAGCCTCCGGCGTGGACCAGTGGTTCTACAGGCATTCCCCGGAGAAACCGCGTAATTGAAGGCGCATGGTTGAAGGGGAACGCGAGATCCAGGCGTTAGCAGCGTCTACGTCGAAAAATAGAAAGTGCAACCGTGGCTGCATGACAGCATGAACGAAGGCAAGCTAGCCGATACCGGCATTCCCGATTAGATAAATTTGGCCGATCCCATGAAAGGCATCCAACTTCCTTTTTCCCTCCATCTCCCTTCTCGTCCCCTCCCTTATATTCCGCCGTCCGAGCCTCGTCGCTCTCTCCACGCTCTCTACGATGGCCCCCACTCCTCTGAGCAAGTTCCTGCTCGCCGCTGCCGTCTTTTCCTCCGCGAATGCTTATTTCCTGTTCGGCATGAGTCTGTGATCTTGCTGCTGGTCTTGAATGTCGTTGAACGCATCCTATTAGACAATGTGATCACCACCGAGCGTCTTGACCCTATTGTCAGCCCTGGTTAGTGGTTTGCCACACTGTTTGGACTAGCTTTTAAATCGGCACCGCTACTAGGCAAAGTCTCTGGACACACTCACACGAGTACGACGTGGAACTATGCACACAATTTGAGTTTCCACTGACATGGGCCATTAAGTCGTTGGTGGCAGCAATTTTCGCGCTTCCACCAACACAAGCTATCTTCGGCAGAGTGAGTGCACATCCTCGCCCATCAAGGAGGACAAGTCGAACTATGTACGTCCTCCCTATGGCCCATATTAAGCCCTTACTCACCTTATTACTAGTGGGCCCCCGTAGGTTAATTTCCCACTGCTTGGCTCACTCTGACCGTGTCACTAGACTCTTTATTTCCAGTGGAAGAACGGATCCTTCACCAGCGTCAGCGGAAGCCCCGTCATGTACGTCGATTTCTTATACTATTTACGCCGCAGCTAGCTCATAACATTTTCAGCTGTAAGTCCAATCTGCACCAATCGATCCCCTAAAGTCATCGCATGCGACCAGACTACCTCTTTTCCGACACTGCTGGAGTAACGACGCCCTTCCCCGATGACGTGAGCCACTCATTTCCCATTGGAAAATTATACTCACCTTCTATGTTCTAGTTCCGCATGCTGAGGTAAAGGCGTTGTTCCCGGTCACATCGGCAGACGCTAATCAAGATTCAGTGGAACGCCAACCTTGCGCAGCTACGATGCGAGTAGTTTCGCCCAGCAGGCGATCACCTTCCTCTGTCTTGACTTCAGCGGAACCTCGACGAAGCACAGCGAGCTGCCAGCGCAGGAGTGTCCCTCCGGCATCCGCGCACAGATCGTACGTCCCGTCCTCGTCTTATCCACGCATCTGATTCTGATGAACGCCCCAGAACTTCCCTTCGTAAGCTCTGCATCCGCTTCGCCCTACGTGGCAAACACTCAAGGTGACCTTTCCACAGATGCTGGGATGGCAAGAACACCGACTCCGCTGACCACAAGTCGCATGTCGCGTACCTTTCCGACGGCCCCGACTCGGGAACATGCAAGGATCCCAACTTCCCCAAAACCCTCCCCCGAATCTTTATGGAGGTATGCGGTCTGAGCAAAAAAAAAAAGACGGATAGCTGACTGACGTGACAAATGACATAGATGTACCTCGACACCGCCGGCCTTTATGCGCAACGCGCCAATGCAATGAACCCCTCGCAGCCGTTCGTGTACGCCATGGGGGATCCCACCGGGTACGGATACCATGCTGGTACGTCGTACGCTGCTCTAGCATCGCCCCACTAATTGTACTTGATTTTTTAAATTTCATTCCAGATTTCATGATGGGATGGGATAAGGTACGTTCTCTCAGACAGTTGCCATGCGCATTCTAACTCCTTTCAGGGCGTTTTGGACAAGGTCGTCGACAAATGTCAATGCACCAGCGCCGCCTTCGGCGACCCGACGTGCGTGATGAGCTTTTTCTTATCTTGACAGGCAGTATTGATGTGAGATACCACCCAGCTGCTGCTCTACCGCGGGATACTTCACCTTCAAGAAGGGCGGAACCTGCCGCATCACCAGGGGCGTTGACGAGATCGGTATGTGGCATTCCATTGCCCGACCGCCGCTTGCAGCACTGACGTCCCGCTTTGCAGCCACGGGCACCCTCCCTGCGCTCCCGGGAAACAACCCCGTCGTCCCGCTCAACGGCCTGTCCACGAACCTAGTTGCCCCCGTCACGCCTGCGCTCCTCTCGCCCGTGTATGTGTACACCGGTGACAGCTCGACCCAGATCGGCGAGCCCGTTGGTCCGCCGGTCACTGCCACTGGTGCGGGCGCCGCGACGAGCACACCGGCTGCCGGAAGCACGAGTACATCGGCTGCGGGAACCACGAGCACACCTGTTGCTGTGAGTTCCAGCTCCCCGGTCAAGGCGAGTAGCACGAAGGGCGCTGGGACGACGAAGAACGGTGCGACGTCCACGTCTGTACCGGTGTCTGCCCCGACTTCGGGCTCGGGATCGCCTGGCCAGGGTTCTGGTTCTAGCTCAGGCTCGGGTTCCGGATCGTCCAACGGCGGCTCTGGCTCCAGCTCGCCCAGTAAGGGCTCGGGATCGGGCTCTTCTGGCTCGGGCTCGGGCTCCTCTGGATCGTCTAGCAACGGCTCTGGCTCCAGCTCGCCCAGCAAGGGCTCGGGATCGGGTTCTTCTGGCTCGGGCTCGGGCTCGGGCTACCCTGGATCGCCCAGTACCGGCTCCGGTTCCAACTCTGGGACACCCAGCAATGGTTCCAGCTCCAACTCAGGCGCGAACTCCAGCCCGGGCTCTTCGCACTCGTCGGGCAGCGGCAACAAAGCCTGCCACAAGAAGACGTCTCACAGCAAACGCACCGCTGCCCAGCGTGCGCGCGCCTTCCACGAGTCTTCCCGCCGCCGCTTTGCCTCGCTCGACGCCCGCTTCGTCGAGGAAGATTTCTAAACCCCCACGAATACCCAGGATGCCTTCCCGCAAAGCATTCTTCACGACGTCTGCATATTCTCTTTTGTCGACCCTGGGCCTTCGATCTTCACTCATCCTCTCATCTCTCATGTCCATATAGAACCAAGCCATCGATCGCATCGATGCCGTCTCTCGCTTTGCACAAATATCCTCTCATTTCTCACCACGGCACTAGTCTTGCCTCTGTCTCGCCTCTATCTCGCCTCGCATCGTCTCTCATCGATTTTCTTGCCGCCCAGCGCGGCTTCGCCCGTCTTGATCGGCGTGCACATACATATCACAAACACGTACCCTTAGCCTTTCCTGAACACCGGTGGTCGGGTGGGATGCCCCGAGTCGGGTTGGTACACAAATGTCGCTGTCTATAGCTAGCTATGCACATACATACTGCAAATGATTTTTTGAGATTGCTAAATGATACATCCTATAAACCTTCAAACGAATTCTTTGCGGATTCAATGGCAGCTCAAAGGCTTTCAGCAGAGGCCGCTAATGTTTCAGGGCCATCACAAAACTTCCTTATCGGGTTTCCAGCTCTCCCATGTCTCCATACCAAAACCTAGTCGAGTACAATGCTACCCGGTCGGAACTGAGGCTAGGATTCAACTTTTCCAACAGTACGCCCTCCGAACGGCAGGCCCGCCTCCGACAGAGACGGCAGGTGAGCTTTTAATTGTCCGCTTTCGGTTGGCTTTCGGCCCAGCGAAGCTAAGTTCTTTTCTCCTCGCATGGCGGACGCCGTTTTTATCCTTGGGCCCCACCTCGTGTTTTCGAAGGCATGTGAGCCCATAAATCCCTTTCGACTGGACGTCGAGAAGGACGCCTCCTACCTGTTCACCACCATGGTCTTGGGTGTTACTTTTTGGTTTCTATTAAGTTCTGCCCTTTCGGTCGCCCAGCCAACAAATGATCTGGCGGCGAGTCGAAAAGCCGTCGTATATTCCTCGTGCAAGATTCCAAATACTGCCGCTCTCACATTTGTAGGTTCCCATTCTCTAGGTTTATTGTTGGACTGAAAAAGGCTAGGATGATGGTCCATATAAATTCATGTATGATCTGTGCCTCAACTATCGATGAAATGCTGATGATTCGCCTTAGGACGAACATCAGCGACCTGCTCGTCAGCAAAGGCGCCAAGGGTACCTTCTTTGTCAGTGAGTGCATTGAACCTTCCCCGAATCTTGTCCTCATGATAGCTTAGACGGAGACAATTGTGAGTTTGCACTGCACTTCTGTCAACAGTCCTAACACATTCCAGACGCCTGCATATATGATACTAAGGTCGCTGCAAGGCTTCAGTATGCCTACAGCAATGGACACCAGATCTGCTCTCATACATGGTCCCACCCGGATCTCCAGACTTTGAGTGGAAATGAAAGTAAGGGTCAACGATACATTACTAGATGCTCCCCTGAGCGCTACAGCTTCTAGTTGCCGGCGAGTTTGCTCAGGTTGATAGTAAGTTACAGTTAACCATCATGGTACGCAACCAGGCTCATGACTTTACTTTAGCTGCCTTGATGAAAATTCTGGGAGTCGCTTCGCCATTCATACGGCCTCGTAAGTTGGTTAAAGCCTCTTGGTTCGCGTACTTACTTTGATTAGATTTCGGCAGCTACAATACTCTCGTCCGCCAAGTTGCATTTCAACAAAATAAAAGCCTCGTTCTCTGGGATACCGAGTGCGTTTTGAAATTACTCGTGCCATCTTCTCTGATTGATGTGAGTCAGCTCTGAAGACTCCCTCAATGCCACTGTGGCGCAAAGCGAGGAAATCTACGACGACGCCATCAGTGCTAACCTCAGCACAATACTTGCCTTAAACCACGAAACCGAACGTAAGGATTGAATAATCTTGCATCCCGGGACAGGAAACTAATATCATTGGCTTGCAGAAACTACAGCGTAAGCCCTAGTTCTCAGATTCTGAGCTCTATATACTCAGATTTTATCCATAGTCAGGAGCTCATAGGGTACGCAGTGGACGCCCTTCAAGCTGCTAATTATTCTCTCGTCACTGTTGCCGAATGCTTGGGCCTCGAACCGTACTCATTTGTCGGGCAACTCGGACAACGCGATGCAAGTGATGCATTGGATCATGGTGTTTTGTCTCCTAACCCTCTCCACAGACAACATGGTTTTGCCCGGAGGACGATGACAGCTGAGGTGGACATCGATTGTTTTTGGTCCAAAAATATACACTGCGCCGCTCTCTCAATA
This sequence comes from Mycena olivaceomarginata, assembly GCA_029378375.1. Classification (NCBI taxonomy): domain Eukaryota; kingdom Fungi; phylum Basidiomycota; class Agaricomycetes; order Agaricales; family Mycenaceae; genus Mycena; species Mycena olivaceomarginata. The sequence goes on along the minus strand of JARKIC010000078.1, from coordinate 348,317 downwards.
CTCGGCCATTCTAGATGGCAGGCACATGGGGCCTTAGATTCCATCACTTGAGCATCTTCCTCCCGAGCTTGCGGCCCAATTTACTTTTGGGGGAGGTCGATGTGAGCACCGGGAGTCAGACCGTGTGACATTCGACCCTGCTTCTTTCACTCTCCCATTTTTTGAGTTGTCTGAAAGCTTTTGTCGATTCGAACGGGTAAACCTTAGCGCTCCTTCACATTCTCATTTTCAGGAAGACATGCGCAATGGACAAGAGGTGTTTTGTATGGAACTGTGCAAAGACGGTACATGCACGCAAACTCAGAAACCGGTAGGAGGAGGTGCAACCCCATTCCGCAAGTCGTTCACATAAAGCCCCGCATGGTCAACCTGCTGAGCCCACATCGACCACGCCCTTCCTACCCTAAAAACAAGCGTAGTCAACCAACACACCCCAAGATCGATGTTATCAAGCCACTTACAGAGTTTTCGCCGTGGTGGCGGTATCCGTTACTTCACGCTGGTTCAGGGGCTTGGGGGCTTTTCCGCCGCCTAAGAGGATGCCCTGAAGCTGGACGGTTGCGTCCTGTTTGATATAATACGAGCTGAAGACAACCTCGCGGATTGAGGTAGAGCGGACAGCCATGCCGTGGCCCCTGATTTGGTTCAACTCGTTAAATCGAATTGACACTAGAATTCAGCCGACGACTGTACCTCATCAATACAACCTGGATTTTGTGAGCGAGGATTGGCAAGAGGATTGGGAATTGAACGAGGACGGAGATTACGTATACATACCTGGCTATCGTCCGAAAAAGTATGGGCGAGGGCATCTCCGAGGGCTTCGTTTCGAATGAGGAGGTCGTGAAGCTGGCTGTCTGGGAGCACACTTTTCGGCAGGGTGCGTACATCGAAAATAGGTGCACCCTCAGAACCGATTGACGGAGCCTACAGAGGCATTGTCATCAGTGCGTGAGCCTGAGATTGTCGTAGTTGAGAAACTCACCGTGTGCATCTGAGATACCAGGGGGACGGAGGCCTGATTGGCGAAAGGAAGTATTTCTTTGCACAACCGCATAAGTCTCGTGCGCGGTCGGGCAGCAGCAAGGTGCTGACCTTGAGTATGACTAGAAAAAAAAAATGGACAACCGCATAAGTCGTGCAGTCGGGCAGCAGGGAGGTGCTGACCTATGGAGTACCGCGAGAACGTCAGGGAATTTCTTGTATATCTGCGAACGGGTTAAGAGGCAGACACGAAACTTGAGAAATGGCGACCTCTGAATGGATGAATCGCTCGGCAAATCCAGTTGGAACAGCAGAGCCGAGGACTGAGGTGTTGAAGGTGAGGCCGATAGAGGTCGCATTTTCGACCTCGTATCTGTAAGATTCAGGGGCTTTAAAATGAGATATATGTCACGTAATTAAATGTGGATGCAGACGTTACTATAGATTGGGATGATGCCTGTGCTGGAGCAATAGCAAAAGTCCTGGGATCCAATCAGCATGTGTTGGAAAGAGTCGGGGAGCTAGCGAACATCAAGAATTGACTGGCATTGACCGGATTCCGCAAGGACACATGCCCGAAAGCATCCACAACATCCAAGAAATGCAAAATATCTGAAGACTATTAGCGCAAGATTTCAGCGTGATTCCCAAAGCGAAGACTTGCGACTCGCATCCAGAAGGTCCACACCAGCCGCTGTTATTTCAGCTGGAATGTTTTGTCCGAATACTAGAGACCAAAATCCCGATGCTAAAATCCCTGCTAGAAAATATTGTTGGGGGGCGATATGCATGTTGGTGGTCACGAGAAGTAGTGGCTTCGCTGCGGAAGGCTTCTGTGTGTACACCAATATATATGGACTCTGTGTGTGAAAAATGGGGCAAAGCGGAAGTCCGTTGTGGAATCGGCATCTTAGACTTCGTGCCGGTGGTATGTGAGCAAGTCCTCAAATGAAAATTCCGGAATAGAGGCAGCCATGAAATAGAGAACAAAAAGTACTCAGGGCGGTTCCAGTCAAGAGGCAAATTGCCGACTTGCCGATGAACCATCATTGATTCTCATCTGCATGCTTTCCTTTCTCCGTCATGTCCTTCCTCCGCACAGCTATGCAGCCAGGCTAGGTCAAATGTCAACATTGACCAGGAATGCGCACAGTGGAGTCAACAAATTTATCCCGCCTCCTCCTCAACTTGCCTCGCTGGAATCGGCGCAGGACACCGCGTTGGCACGCGCATGGATAGAGCAATGGCGTACCTTGGAGATCCCGAAATCCTCAGTCGAATTCTCCTTCTCGCGGAGTTCAGGCCCCGGTGGGCAGGTACTTTATAACTGTCCGTCTCCGCCGACTTCAGAAACGATTTTCGGTCTTAGAACGTAAACAAAGTCAACACCAAAGCCACGCTTTGGTGCCGAATTGACCAGTCTTGGATACCCTTATGGGCGAAGCCTGCATTGAAACAGTCTGTGGGTGCATGCATATCAGTTATGGTGGCGCTCCTCAACTCGTGCAGCCATACTATGTTTCGTCTTCACAATCGATTCAAATATCTTCCGCCACGTTTCGGTCCCAGTCGCAGAATATTGACGAATGCCTGACAAAGGTGGAGATGGCTCGCCGCTGCCTGAATTTATGCTCACCCACCCGCAGCTTCGTGCGCTGATTGTACAAGCATCATCCTCCGCGCTCAAAAATGAGCCATCTGAAGAGCAAAGGAAACATGTTGAGGCCCTGCACAAAGCTGCGACCGCTAGACGACTGGCCGACAAGTCCCATCGCAGCAAGATTAAAGCGGCAAGAAAGGGACGTCCAGATTGAAGTATTCGTCGTTTTCCATTTCAGGTGGACCCCGGGGAAAATATATTTGCGAGTCGAACTAACGCTGTTTGTATCCTCGCCCGGCGGAAGAGTGATCATAGCTCGGTTGGTGCCTGAGCTTCTTCAATAGATTTCGAGTTTTGTTGAGACTGCGTCGAGACTACAATATGAGCTGCCGAACACTGGACTGGGCAAGCCCAGTCATCACTTTTCAGCGGCGAGCGCAGCAGTAAATGTACATTGTCGTATAATTTAACAGCAGTATGTACGCGTGTTTGGGCCCAAATCCCGACGCGACGTGGCACGTGCGCCGGGAAATTCGAACCGACAAAGGGATTCTGAGTCCAGTGTGTCCTCACAACACAACAGATTCATCAGCATTGAGAATCAGCGTGATGAAGAACCGAATCATTTCGACAAAGTCGTCTGCGTCGATAGCTGAGAAACAGTGCACAGAAAAAAATCAGCACCGTGACCCGTGAATAATGCGGGGACGCACACTCATCGACGGTGTGTATCTTGTCCAGGATCTCGTCCGGACCCAGGCCCGCCGCCGCATTGCCGTGCCCGTAGCGGAAGATGTGCGGGGAGAGCTTCCAGTAGAACTGGGTATCTATTCGGATTCCGAAAAACATATTGTCAGCAGAGTACGGAGGATGGGATAGGATAACCCACCTGTGTTCCCGACCATCACCGCCGGCGCCACAACCACCGTATCGGAGCCGTTCGCGGCGCCCCGCCGCGTCGCATACGCCGCCTTGATGCTCCCCGCCAGCAGCCCATACGCACACGCGTCCGTCGGGCTGACCGGCGCCGGCTCGAGGGCGGCGTACATGTCCCGCAGCGCGAGGGTGCCGCGCGCAGTGCCAGGCGCACCCCGCTCCGCCACCCCGAACGCGGTGAAGCTCAGGTTGAAGCGCTCGGCGAGCGGGCGCAGCACAGCGGTGTTGTGCGCGCGCACCTCTGCGACGGAGCTGTGCGCACCGGATTCAGCATATATACTTAGGATAGGGGAGGGCGCAGGAGGACGCAGCAGCACCTCTCGGTCAGGATGCGGTGGTTCACCACCGCGTGCGCCGCCTCGGGCAGCGCGTTCGCCTTGACGCCCCCGCGGACGACGTCCACCGCCTGCGTCGTGGCGAGCTGGCTCCGGTAGAGCCTGTCCTTGGCGAGGATCCCCTCGAGGGCGCGGAGTGCTTCGTCGGAGTGCGGGGCGGCGAGGATGAGGGCGCGGATCGCGGGCGGGAGGACGCTTCCGGCGTGCTGGGCGAGGCACTGCAGGGTTTGCAACGGGGTGGACGCCCGGGACTGGAGAAGCAAGATAAATGGCATCGGATAACCCGGCGCGCAAATACGAAGAAGAAGCGGACGCACGAGCCGGAAGGGGTACGGACTCGCCTCGTATTGGACAAGAAGGGCTGCGAGGATCCCGATCGTCTGCGGCCCGACGTCAGGACGCGGTGAGGGCTGGATTCTCCGAGCTTACCGTGTGCTCGGGCGGCACGCTCGAGTGCCCGCCCGCCGACGTCACCTCCACCACGACGTCCAGATAGCCCTTCTCCGCGACGCACGGGTACGCGACCGCCGTGCCGAAGGTGTGGACGATGCCGTCGCCCTCGTCGATGATGAACGCAAGGCCGTCCTCCCCGTGCGCGTCCAGCAGCGCCCCGGCCAGCGCCCCCGCGCCCTCGAGCCCGCTGGCTTCTTCGTCGAACCCGAACGCGGCGACGAGGGTGCGTGTGGGGGTGAATCCGTTTTGGAGAAGGGTTTCGAGGGCGATTCTGTATGGGCAGAGGCGTCGGCCGCGTGTACAGGGGGAGAGTTGAGTAACGAGACTCACAAGATGCCAACGAGCCCATTCTTGTCGTCGGCGCTGCCGCGACCCCAAATGCGATGGCCTACGCCAACGAAACGAGAGTGAGATAGTGCGAACGTCCAGAAACCAGCGGTAAAGGACACAGCGTACCGTCAAAATACCCCGAATACGGCGGATGCGTCCACTCCCCCACCGTCGTCGGCTCGACGGGGACGACGTCTGTGCGCGCGTGGCAGCATGCATTTTAGTGTCATGCAGAGTGCAGAGTAGAAGATGGACACACCTTGGTGCGCCATAAAGAGGACCGGCTTCAGGCTTGGATCCGCGCCGGGCCACTCGAGCCACAGGCCGTAGGTGTTTATTTTGCGCAGTTTCAAGGTTGTGTGGCTGCAGTGAGCGATGAGAGGAAGCAGGCGGGGAAGAGCGGCGCAGGGCAAGAGAACGCGCGCTCACACTCGAGGAAACACACGCGCCAGGTAAGCGTGAAAGTCGGCAAAGACCTCCCAGCGCGGGTCGACGCCGACGGGGTGCATGTCGTCGTAGGATTCTGTGCTGGGCAGAAAATGATATAAGTTATGGCAATGAAAGAAAGGAGAGGAGTGGAGGGCAGAAGATGCGACTCACGGAATCCGCACCGCGCCCGCGAGCAGCTCGAGCGCACCACCGGGTCCGAGCTTGAACGCGTCCGAGGCGGTCTGTGTGCGGATAGTTTCCCAGATGGCTGCGTTGCGCCGGGTGGGGAAGAGAGGAGCGGGTTGGGGGCAGGCGTCGGGCGGTGGTGGCGCGTCGGAAATCAAAGAGAGAGGGAAGGCTGGGGGTTGGAGAAAGATGAGGCCCTCTTCGAGTTTTGCGTTCAGGGAGATAAAGAGCAGCACGACAAAAGTACAGATGACTGCTAGGGACGGGCACTGCGTCCGCGTTCTCTGGCGCACAACAGCACCGCGCGATGAAGACTGCAGTAGCTTTTCTGACTCTGATAATCCAGAGATAGTACAGCAATTGCAGGGTGGAACTAGAGCGGTCTTGAAAAACGAGCTCAATTATAAGTCTTGTCGACTCTACTGCAGAAAGACCGAGTCGACCAGCTAGCTTCAGAGCGTTGAGATCGTTGGAACCTTCTGTCTCAATAGAATCGTTATAGCAGAGCACCTAGTCGTTGTTGTTGTCAAGTACCCATTCGTTCAAGGTCCCCGTCTTGAGATGCTAGACGTCAAACGAAAGGAGTAAAAGAAATACATGATCGCAATCACTGGTATGGCTTCTTCATCCTCCTCGTCCTCGCCGTCGTCCAGCTCAGAATACATCGCCTACTCGTCTGCCCCCAATCCCCCCTGTCGCCCATTCAGAGTCATCACCCCCGCCTCGTCCCAGCATAACTCCAATAATAATAAGCGCAAGCGCGACTTGCTCGACTCTGGCCAGCAGCGGGGGCGTTATCCTGAAATGAACCAATTCCGCGTCGTGGTGCGCCAGCCGTTGGTAGCCGCCGCTCCGGGCTCGTCGTTTGGACCCACAGGAAAACTCAAGGCGAAACCGGTGAGTCTGGGTCTGGGCACCAGCTGGGGCGTTGGGTTCTTGGCCTTGAAGTATGCCAATGGGACGTATTGGGACTGCGCTGCGTGTGGAAGTCGTCGTGGAAGAGCAGGCCGACGCATCACATATGCCGCACGTCGCGCACTGTCCGTGGATGCTTTCTCTGCTGGTTACATCTGGCGCTGTGCTGGGACTCTATCTCGTCGCACTCGTTTCTACTCTGGACCAGTCTTACTGGACGGGGGCTCTCGCGTTGATTTTGCAGACGCAAGCGACGTCAGCGCGCGTCTAGGTGGCATCCGTTATGGCAGACGCGGCACCCTACTTTGCTCAGCCTCTATCGTATACGCAAAACTAACTAACCCCCTCCCCAGCCAAAACCCTACACCTCTTCCCCCGAGCTCCTCGCCGCGCTCGCAAAATCCTGCCTCGACGACCCCGAGGTCGACTTCAGCGGCTCGTACCCCGTGAGCGCGGCCGCCTATGCCTCCGACGGCGTGTCGGACAAGCAGCGCGTGCAGACGGTCACCAACGACGTGTGGAAGGCGACGGGGTACCGGTTTACGTGCGTCCATCCTTCCCCTCCTTCGTTCTTTACGAGCTAACGCCCCCCCAGCGTAAAAGACCACCCCCCCCACCGACCGCGGGCACAAAACCCGCCTCTGGTGCTCCCAGGACGAGGCGCGCCGCTCCAAGCACCGCGGCTCCAACGCCGCCGCCTCCATCGGCGCGGACGGGCGCGTGTCGAAGCAGGGCGAGGCGTTCGCGAAGCAGCGCTACCCGTGCCGGAGTCGTCTGATGATCACCTGCCTGCCTGCCGGTGCGGACAAGGACCGGGGCGGAGACGGAGGCGGAGGCGGAGGCGGGGCGCGAGAGAAGAGTGGGAGTGGGGCGCGGGACAGGGAGGGCGCGCGCCTGGTGACGGTCCGGATGCACCACTATGTGCGGCACGAGGCGTATTTGGAGTCTGTGCCGGGGGACGGGGGGGTGGGCCCGACGGGTGCGATGGGCGCGGCGAGCGGGAGCGGGAGCGGGGGTGCGGATCCGATGACCGGTGCGGGCGGTGGCGCGGTAAGCGCCCCGATGCCGCAGTTCCTCAGCGCCATCACCGCGCCGCTGCCGCCCGCGCTCCTCAGCAGCATGCACGCGTCGCCCATGCACGCGCACCCGGCCGCCGCGACGCACATCGGCATGACCGCGAACGCGGGCATGCGCCGGGAAATCGAGCTCCCGCGCGCGCTGCCCGTCGCGCCGCCGCCGCCGCCGCCGCTGCACGAGCAGGAGGGCGAGTGGGATGCGGGCGGTATCGACGAGGACGACATCGACAACGATGACGCGGGCGGGAACGTCCCGCCGTCGCCGTCGCCGTCGCCGCAGTTCGCGATGGATCCGCGGTACGAGGGCGTGGGGCAGACGCATGCGCGGCATCCCCCGCCGCCGCCGCCGCCGACGCAGATGGCGATGCAGCATGCGCCGGCGCAGACGGCGATGCAGCATCCGCACCCACATCCGCATCCACATCCACATCCACATCCACGTGCACCACAGCAACAACACCAGCACCACCCTGCACTTTCCTCCCCGCCTCCCCCGCCGCCGCAGCAGCATGCACCGCCGCACCATGCTTCCCCCCAGCAACTCCATGCCCCACCGCACCGTACTTCCCCCCAGCAACTCCCTCAGCATGCACCACCGCACCATCCTTCCCCCCAGCAACCCCCTTCAATGCCTTCAATGCCCATGCAACAGCAACAACACCAGCACCAGCACCAGCAACATCACCCGCAACAGCAGCAGCAACACCACCCACAGCAGCATCATGCCTCCCACCCGCCACCTCAGGCTCAGGCTCCCCCACCGCGCACACCGACGCATCCGCATCCCCCTCCTCCCCAGCTCCAACAGCAACAGCAACACCCTCCTCCCCCCCAGCAGCAGCAGCTCACGCCCGCCGAGTTCCAGCACCGCATGCGCACGCACATCGCGCTCATCCGCGACTTCTGCGACGGGCTCGAGTACCAGGTGCAGTTCAACGACGTGCGCATGCTCGAGGCGCTCGAGCGCGAGGCCGCGCCGTTTGTCGGGTTCGTGCAGGCGTGTTTGCGGCGGGAGGGGCGCGGGGTGTAGTTTATGTGGTGTGGTGTAGGGGTGGCGAGCGGCCGACGGTATAGTACGTGTACATACGTTAATCTCTAGCCTTAGTTTTTGTACCCTTGCAAGTGGAGCTGTACACGAGTATTAATGTATTATTTCTATGCGGGTTCGCATATATATTATTATTACTGTATGCCGGAGGACTCCAGACGCGCGCTTTGGCGAACACGATCGCCGTTTGAAATCTGCAGAAGCTACGTGTGGTTTGGGGTAAATGAGGTTACCTTCGTTTCGCCATGTATATACGTCTCGAGCACCCGACTTTCAAGCCCAGTACGAAAGCCCAACAAGCGGGGCAGGGAGTAAGAGTCTTCCACCTGCCGCGGCCGGCGCGCGTCGTATATAGACGCGGGCAGCTCGGGCTAATGATTGGATTGCATCAAGTTACAAGAAAAACAGCTTTGAGTACAGCACCAGTAGACTAGGGATCGCAAGATGCGGCGATGTTTGGACAGACCATGCGCGCACCCTCACACCGACGGTCCAAGCGACAAGGCGTTCCGCCCGGCCGTGTAACACTCCAAACACAGTCCGCCCCGCACTTCGACCTTGCTGAACGCCCACGTCGTCCCGCACATCCCGCACTTCGGCCCGGCGCCCGCCATGCGCCACTGGCGCTGCAGCTCAGGCTCAGGCGGGTGGCAGATGCGCCGTCCAGGGGTCAGAGTGCTATTCAGTGCGCACGCGCCCTTGGGGCCGCTGGGGGTGGTGGTGCCACAGTTTTGGTACGCTTTGAGAGGAGCTGGGCTGGTAGACGGAGAAATCCCCGTAATGGGCGTAGACAAGGAACGGGGAAGAGACAAAGTAGAGGGAGGTGCAGAATTTGGGCCGGTCGGCGACTCGGGAGGAGGAACGACGACGGCGTTGAGGCGGCGGCGCTTGGACGAGCGGGTGAGCATGCCATCGACACCGTCGCCGACAGCCGCGACCGTGGCAGATTTTTTTTCAGGCGCTGGCGCGGCGGTGCCGTCGGTGTCGTCTCGACCATCCAGATCGCGAATGCCGCGCGAACACAATTGACGGCGCCGATCGGTGGTTATGTCTTTGCCTTTACCGCGGCTCATAGCCTGCACTTCCGATTTACGCCTGCGCTGCGCCTGCCTCTCTTCCTTCGCCCGCAGCTTCTCGGCTGCTTCCGCCTTCTCCGCCTCATCCCGCGCATAGAGGTCGTCGAGAAAATCGGCGACTGGGGTAGGCCACGGCGCGCCGAGCGTCTCGGTCGTCGGGTTTTCTTCTTCCGTTGCGATATCGACCGTAGTGTTGGAGAGCGCTATGGGATCGGGAGGTGCGCTGAAGACGTGATGTGGCAGTCTCCAACGACTCGGACTCGGACTCGGAACCGCGATCATCACACCCGTAGTGGATCCCGCCTGCGCAGCCGACGCCTGCCCCGGCGTAGGCGCAGTCTCGGAGCCGCGATACGCCTCGTGCCGGAGACGGTGCTGCATCCACACCGTGACCACGCGTCCCTTCCTTCTGTTCTCGAATTCGCCGTCGCCGTCGCTATCCCCGCCCCCTCCCCCAGGCACGCACGTAATCCGCAATCGACTGCGGCACGCGAAGCGCTGCATCGCGGCGCGGCCTGTCGCCCCGCCCTTGAGCGGGCCCCTTCGCCGGGCCTCGTCTTGTGAGCACCAGAAGCGGGTTTTGTGCCCGTGGGGGGTATGAGGGTGGTCTTGTACGCTGCGGTAGGGGAGGCATTCACCATTAGCCTCAGCCACCAAGAGAGGTGCGGGAGGATAGAGGGAGAAAGAGGGAGGGGGAGGAGGAGGAGAGGCACAGGCGGAGAGGAAGGGGAAAGGAGAAAACACACGCACGTAAACCGATACCCCGTCGCCTTCCACACGTCGTTCGCGACCGTCTGCACGCGCTGCTTGTCAGAGACCGCGTCCGCGTCCGTGGTTGAGGATGCAGACACTGGGTAGGAGCCGCTGAAGTCGACTTGTGGGTCTTCGAGGCAGGATTTTGTTAGTGCGGCGAGGAGGTCGTGGCTTGTGAGGTAGGCTGTTGGCTAGAAGCGGGTGGTAGTTAGGGTTGGGAACGAGATAGATAGAACATATTGCTGGAGAAAGGGAAGGAATGCATCAGCGCGATGTGTAACGCGCGCGGTCCCAATATATTTCATTCACTGCTTCAAACCCCATAGAGATGGTCCAGAGTAGCAAAGGGAGCGGTATGAGTGCAAGACGTCTACAACTCATCCACATCCAACACGAGAGTCTCATCGGCATCGCGTAGTGACTGGGGTCACGGTATTCTGTGCTGCGTCCAGCCTGAGAACAGAACAGAAAGGACAGATGTCGCATCCAACGAGAAATAGCGTATTACTGGTGTCCGATGACATAGACACTGGACAGCGTCTGCAAGACCAGAGTAGAGGCGTCGGAATGCACACGGCACTGCGATTCCACGATTTTTTTCATCTCGACGGACCTACCGGTTTCAGCTTGTTGCGTTTGTTACCATTACGGGTGGATGGGCGAGAGGGAGTAGCTGCGAGGGAGACAGGGCCCGCGAGGGAGACAGGACCAGGCATGTATTCTGAGCTGGGCGGTGGTGAGGCCGAGGGCGACTACGACGTTGGCTGCTTGTGATGATGGTTTTCTTCAAGTTGCTTCTTGAGTCACTGCGGTCACCTCAAACGCTCGAAGCTCTCAAGACTCATGATCGCTGCATGCTCTGGATTCATGAATTTCTGGGACTTGTACACGTCTACCTAGACCTTGCTTAACTCGAGGACTTCAACAGCCCAATATCTCATGCACAGTGGCGGCAACAATTCTATCTGGAAGGGCCCGAGGCAAATGACATTCGGCAGTTCCTTCTTTGCCTCTGCTCAGGCTGTTCAGGCCACCTCCAAAAGGTTTGAAGATTCCATGACCGCTGGCCCATAGCCTCAAACCCCGTCTTCAAGGCTTGCAACTCTATCGAGCCACCTAACTACTATCTTCCTCTTATTACAAGGCTTTCTGAGGGTGCGCTCTTTCTACCTAACTTGACATACCGCTCATTTCGCTGACTTGGCCCATGGTTTCTCTCTGTAGGACATGGCGAGTAGCGATCCACGGAGCCTTCGATTTTCCCGACCCGAAAGCCAAATCGAATTTGCCCATTCCGACTCTCGAGGTCGTCAAGTACTACTTATGAAACTCAACGAACACATGAATCCCATACCCCAACCGCTGTTCTAAACTGCGAATCCAGACGCGCCCTCGTCGGCAGCACGCCCACTGCCTCGGCTGCTCCCCGCGGTGTACGCGCAAAACGCTGACGTCTGTTTGAGGAAGCCTGACGCAGGAGCCATAGCCATTATCGTACGGGTAATAAGATCTGCTCAGAACGACCCCGACGTCTTGATTGCACGAACCTAACCAAGCGCCCGAAGCCAGAATACTGAATAGCCGAGGATATCAACGCTCTATCCAAATTGCACAGAATGCCTCCGAGTCGATTTCCTCAGGCAAGAGAATGGGCAGAACGAAGTTATATTTAATTTCTACGGAAGAATACAAAAAGGCGCGCTTAGTGGAAAGCCCGAACCCCACGACAAGGGGGCGCCGTCGTTCGGGAAACTATCTACGAAGAGGAAAATGGGTGTGGTAGAAATGTAGTTAGGTTAAAGCGAAGAGCCCTGCACGGAAGACAGAATATCAGAAACACGAACTGAACGAGCGCACAAGACGCACCAAGATGCAACCATCGACTTGAGCGAGCGTGGAACGGAACAGCCCTAATACCTGGCCCAGTACCCGGCTAGTTGTGAGACGTTCCTGCGACTCCGAGCTGAGCGACGCAAGCGCCGCCGACCCTCGGCCTGGGGAGCATCGCTAAGGCACTGCGCGCGGAGAGACCGCACACCACGATATCAAAACGAACCAGGGACCTATACAGATGCCCAGAACGCCTCAATACGTGGCGGGGCAGACCGCCGGAGGCTCTCCCGTATCGGTACCCGTCTGGCATGCGAGGCTCTGGGGGGGATTCGGGGGAAGATCGCCCAGCCGTCTGCAAAGAGAGCGGTGTGGGGTAGAGGTGGAAGGAGAGGGGGGGGGAGGGAGGGAAAGGAAGGAGTGGAGGGATGTTGGTGGTAGAGAAGAAGGAGGGATAGAAGATGCCGAGCAAGCTGGCCGGCTTTTACAGTGTTTGGCTGACATACCAGGATGACCAGAGGCTGAACCCAGCTTTATCCGGGTTCCAAGGGCTGTGTGTCGAATACTCTACAGTTCTTGCACATCCAGCTCCAGAAACATGGCAGCGATGGCCCGTAAACAACCCGTAAATCCCGAGAGTGCGAGCAGCCAGTGAACAGAACGTTAACTGTGGATAGGAAAGTTTCTCGAGTCCCGCTAAGTAGAGCATGTAAGTTTCTCGGAAGAACAGCGCCTGGTGTGCAAGAAATTGAGAAAATCGAGTCCGAGGAAGCATTCAGCGCCACGCGCTTCGCGTGTCGCGTCACCGCGTGACCGTGTTTCGCCTCACGTGAGACCGAATTCGTCGACTCGGGTCCTCGACACCCAAGTCGCCCATGGAATATATGTAGTTCGCAATGTGGACCGCTATGCGCCTTGGTACCCGCGCTACCCATGCGCTGAACGGAGACCCCGACGGTCTGGTGGCTCTGGCTCTCTGAGTCGGTCCTCAAATGTGCAAAACTCCTTTTGAGTCCCTCGTTGGCACCGCCGTCTTTTCTGGCTGGAATTGTCTCTCCTTCTTCCTTCCTGTTCAATATACACAGAATAGTCTTTGCTTTCCCGGATCCCGAAATGGAGCAGCCAGCTTTACGAGACTCAGTGCTAACACCCAGCCCGGGCTTGGTGGCACACAAGTCCTGGGTGCCAATTGATAGACCTTCAGCCATTCCCAGTTCTGTATAGAGGTCTGCCCCATCTTTTCTTCGTGAAGCGTCTCGGTTTTCTTTTGGGGGCATTTTCCCTACGTGTGCGTGCGGCGCGCGGCCTCGAACCACTCCGTTGCTCTTGACTTCTCGGGATTCCATTGCGGTCCCTTCCACACTCCACGATCCTTACCTCTCTATTTCGCCGTGTTTTTTGTGCTCTTAGCTATGCTCCTTCCACGCCTATGCCATGATGGGCACCCGACGTCTGGAAGAGCGATCCCAGGACGGGTCGGCGGTGGATGCTCGTTGTGGGGCGTACTCGTGGGCCTGGACGGGGACGGGTTGAATGCGGAGAGCCCAACGAGGACCCGTGCGCTTTGTCGATGGTGAAGCAGGCTACCGAAGGCGGTGGAGTGCATATGTAAATATTGGAAAGTGGTATCGAGGTGCGGGATGCAAAGTGGGTGGCTTCTACTTCTTGTACCCCGTCACCAACACTCTTTCGTTTCCAGAATCCAGATCCGCCCTCGACTACTCGAGCGAGAGCGCGTGCAGCTACGACTACGTCGCTGGTTTCAGTAAGGCAAGTCAGGCTTCGCCTCTATACCATTAAGTTTGCATTTCGCTGGTCAGTCCTCTTTTTCATGAAAGACGCATCGTCGCGCGGGCGAGTATGAGATTGCGGACCCGGGACACGGTGAGGCGATCGTGCAGGTCAGTCGCGCTCTTGCTGCTCGACATCTTCTCGTCCCAATGTCTCATCCGTGTGATCGCAGATGCAGCGCACAGTTTCGACGTGCTGAGCGGGTTGCCGACGCGCTCGTAGACGAGAACGCGGCGGGAGGGGACGAGCGACGATCAGACAATTCTGGATAACAGAGGGTGATAGAGACCAGGCCGCCCGCGCTCGAAAACGGTCTCGGTCATCCCACGTCGGTCAAGGACTCCGCTATAGATGGGGAAGGCGCGCGCGAGCTGGCGTGGCGCTGCAGGGCGACAATCTTGGTCCTTCCACCCAGAACGACTGCGGGAAGTCAAGGTGGGCTTCCTCCCCTCTTTTTCCGTCCTTCGTCGCCACTTAAACGTCCCACTCTTTCGTGCCAGACCGCAGCCCGAGCGGATTGTGCGAGCCGCGACCAGGCCGTAGCAATGAGGTAGTAGTGCTCCTGCTGGGAATGGGAGTTGTACCCTGCGCAGACCGACACCTTTAGGGGGGTCTTCAAGGGTCGTGAGTTTGGCGTCCTGGCTTGGTGGCCGGATGACGCGTTTTCTCTTTGCGGCTGACATATTCAGCGGAATGATGAATTTCTTCAAATCTAAATCGTCCCTGATTGGATGCAGCGTAGGCGGAGTCGATATGGCTCAAGAAAAGACTTTTCTGCCATCTTTTTTCGCACAATTGCCTTTCTGGGACTCGGGCGTTTGGTTGTGTGTCTATATGTACTAGCGGGCTCAGCACTTCACCTATTTATTCTACAGCAAGAAGACACGGGCGGGACCCACGGGCCAGGTTGGTCGACGGCAACCGCCGACTTCCTCGACGAACTCTATGCACGCGACGACGCCGAAAAGGCGGCAGCAGCCGAAAAGCTTGCGGTTGAAGGAAGAGAGGAAGGCGCAGCGCAGGGTCGGATTGGATGAACAGAATGGTGGTAAGCCTTGCTACCACCAGTTTCTGGTCCCACACCGACTAGTTCCTGGCAGCTACGGGGGCTTCAAGTAGGGCTGCACGCCGTGCCCGTCGCGCCGGTTCGTCCCGTCGAAACAACGGCCGTGCCCGTGACGGGCACGGCGTGCAGCCCTAGCTTCAAGCGGCGGTAAAGGTAAAGGGAAGACTCCCTATCGCCGTAAATCGCGTTCGCGCAAGATTCGCGACCTCGACGGTCGGGAGAAGGGCGATAGCGGAGTCAATGCTGATGGCCTGCCTCCCGAAATAAAATATACCCCGGTCGCAGGCGTCAGCGGCAGCAGCGATGCCGATGGCATCCCTACCCGCCCGCTGCCGGCTCCTTACCCCTTCCGACTCGGAGTCTCGGACTGAATCGGGCTCTGCGCCGCCGCCGCCACTCTCTGCATCTCCCTCCGCGAGTACTGCTCCTTCCGATCCCAGCCTCCGAGCATGCCACAACTGCGGCACCATGGCAAGCTCTGGCAGGGGTGCCTACAAATCCAGCAGCGCTCTCACTCCAGGGCGCGAATTTGCCCGCCTTGCCGCCGCTACGAGCGAAAGCACCAAAGACACCGGCCCCGTGAGCTCGAGGCTCGGCGCCAATGGGAGACGTCGACTTGAAGTGCAGACCCTGCGGCACAACGTCCACCAAAGAGAGATTAGTAGGAGGGAATTGTGTTTGAGCTGCTTCATGGGTGAGCGTGAGGAGTTTTATGGTATCATCCCTCACGACACCAGAGAAGTTGTGGCCTCAGTGTGAGGCAGCGAAGCGCTGGACGGGCTGCGAGAGGTTGGATCATCAGCCAAGAAATCCGGCTTGGGATGTTGTCGAGTCGAGTGTTGTCGGCTTCCACTTTTTACTGCGGCACTGTACCATGCCTTCTCGGCTACAACTCCGAATGTTAAATGGCTGGATATCTGGAGCCTCCTTCAAGTTTTCAGCGGGCGATTCACATTGACAGAATTGTCTGCATATTTGATCCGACCAATGTGGCAATGTTTGTCTGGATTTCGGAGACCTTACATACGCCCTCCGCGTCCCAAAAGTAACACGGATCTAGAACTGCAACTCTCAGCGTGTACCTAGTATGTGTGTATAATTCTAGTTCGTAAAGAAACGGATATTCATTCGAGTTGCTTTTTTGTCCAGCCATCGCCATCGTCTTTGCTTTTCAACTCCAAGTTCTTGCTGCAGAAGTGTGAGTCGGGGTGTGAGGAGTTACCTAAAGCATCACACTACAGAGGGAGATTATAGTTATTTCTCCGATTAAGTAGTTCCGCCGTGCGGAAGCAGTTGCGCTGGGGGGAAGTCATCAGATAATAGCGAACTTTACTCACGGGCGGGCCACTAGTACTGGCTGGCTGGGGTTGTCGTTAGTTTTCTCCAGGAACTTATTCATTCTGATGCTGTGTCCCAAGTGCAACCATATAGTTTCGCCCTTTGTAAGCCATTTCCTTTCTTGGCGCCAGGTGTTGAGTTGCTGTTTGTCTGTGTGTACCATACTTTCCCACGACCACCAGTGGCATGGAAGAAAACACGAGCGAGACTACGCATGGTCCGGAGTGGTCGACAAAAATTGCCGACTTCCTCGACGATCTCTATGCACGCGACGATGCCGAAAAAGCGGCAGCGGCCGAAAAACTGCTGTTGAAAGAAGAGCGAAAAGCGCTGCGAAAACGCAAACTGGAGGAACGCAGTGCCAATGACGGTAAGCCTTACTACAAGCCTTTTTTTGGTCCTGCACTGACTGGTTCTTGTCAGCTACGAGCGCTTCATGCGGCAAAGGGCAGACTTCTACCGTTCTTCGTGAATTGCGTTCGCGCACGATTCCTGACTCGACGCTTCTGGTACTAGAAGCCACGCCAGACGCAATTGACGATGTTCACTCTTCCAAGCGCCGCCGTTCTGACGCCGCTACTCCGACGGACACGTCAGAGCCGCACATTGACTCAGAGTCTGTGCATCCCCCTACTCTCCTTGTCGAAAAACACCGCCCACCCGAGCTTGAAGCTCGGCTCCAATCCCAAATCGGACTCGGAGGCCCCAACACAGATTGCAGCGCCCATTCTGCGAGCGCTGCCACTCTCGCTTCTGCCTCCAAGCGCACAGTCGTTCCGATCCCAACATGCTCCAACTGTGGTGCCCCAACAGGTTCTCACGTTCGTCCCAGCGCTCTTACTCCCGGGTGGGGGATCTGCGAGGCCTGCGAAAATATGAGCGAAGGTACAAAGAACACCGTCCTCCCGAGTTGGAGGCTGCACGCCAGTCCCGAGTTGCGCGCCAATCCCGAGTTGCGTGCCAATCCCGAGTTATGCGCCAATCCCGAGTTGCGCGCCAATCCCGAGTTCCTGTCGATCTCGGAGACGCCAAACCACAGTGCGTGAACTGTCGCACGAGGAATACGAGCAGTTATTGGCGCAATAGCAAGCTCGTGCCCGGGAGATTGTGTTACGCTTGCTATATATACGAGCACCGGCACAAAACACCTCGGCCCCGCGCTCTGTTTAAGCGCACTACCCCAAAAAACTAATGCAGCATGTGGGAGCAAGCGTGGGGGCGGGAAATGAGATGTCTCTGCCAGCGCACTCGCAATGGACCAAGGCTCGGACATCGTAGACTCTATTTTTCTTGACCGTCGCTTTGTTGAAAACATTGTATCATGCTTCCTGATACCTCATCGCGACCCGCCGTATGAATTGTCTTTTGCTTACGATCTTCTAGTCTGGTTTGGGTGTAGTATAGTACTCGAACAAGTCTTTCATGTAAATTCAAAAATTGCTCTAGCCACTGGGTGGCACATCCTCTGAATACATTCTACATTCTCTACCACTACAACTCTCTACCTGTACTTCTGAGTTCACAACGAAGCAACACTGCACCAACGAAAACCATGGGATGCACCATTCGGCGATGGGAGCATCACATGTACCGATGGATGGACGCTTATCGCGCCGGTATGGGGACTCAAGATGCACAATTGCATGTCCGTAAATTTGGTTCCCGGCAGTACAAGGGCCGTTTTGATGGGAAGTCCCAATTTGGGCGGACTGAAATTTTATTACTTGACCCACCTGAGGGACCGCCTCTTCCCTTACGGCATGGGCCTATTAGGCCATTTAATTTGTATGACAGCAAATAGCCTAACAGGCCCCATCGAAGGTACGGTGCCCGTGCTTCGATGACGACATCTTCCCTCCGCCCTCGGCTTTGGTGCCGCCGCCCCTCCCACCCCGGTTTTGATGCCGCTCTCCCGCCGCCCGCCCCCGCCATGTCCGCCATCATACACCTAGACATCGCACTGATTGAGTACCCTCTCACAGGCGTAGCATGCTCACCACTGACCTCACTGCTGACCAGTGCGCCGCCCCTCCCACCGCGGTTCTGATGCCGCTGTCCCTCCCGCTGCCCGCCCCCGCCATGTCCGCCATCGTACACCTTGGTAGCTCCTGGCAATCTAAGCAGTGCCTGCCCCGCAATGAATAGCTTCCCGTGATAGCTTCCCGTGTCTCAATCATCGAACATTACGACAAAAAGGCGCCGGCCATTGAATTGAGATGTCTCAAAATTACCCTGCTGACCAGTGCGCAAATTCGCACCCACCTGCGGCCTGCAATCCACTTCCTGGCAATCTAAGCAGTGCCTGCCCTGCAATGAATAGCTTCCCGTGTCTCAAAAAATAATGCATCGGAGGCGCCGGCCATTGAGATGTCTCAAAATTACTCACCTACAGCCTAATTCTTGAGGTACAAGAAGTACGTGTTCCGAAAGGAATGGCTCATTATGTCTGAAATATTGAGCATTGCTTCAAAAGACGATGCACCGGAGGCATCGGCCACCCAAATCTCTCAAATTACTCGGAATGGGATGGGCGACAACACAGTTTTGTACAACATTTGTATCATTGCTCTAGATACCAATGTATGTACAACAGAGATACAGTACAAAAATGGAAACAAGAATGTACGAATACACAAGATGGGAACAGCGTAGCGATAGACAGATAGCAAGAAAATACAGCAAGATGAGCAAGAAAATACAGCAAGATGAGAGCAAGATACACGGGGGACACGAGGGGAGAATGTACAGGAGGGGAGGGGGGAAAATATACAAAAGGGTGGGGGAGGTGGGAGAAACGGAGCGGGAGGAGCGACAGTCCAGCGTAAGTCCAACAAACAATGACGGTACCAAAAAACGGGGCAGAAGAGCGACAGTCCAGCGTAAGTCCAACGAACGGTGATTACCAAAAAACGGGGCAGCGGAGCCTCCGATACGCAGATGCAGATACATAGTCCATGCTCAATATTCCTCAAGGCGGCGCTCCACCCTGAACAAGACCCGCCATGATCGCTGAAATCTGCTCCGGCCTCAGAGCGCCCAGCAGCTGCAGAACGAGCGGATCGATCGGCGCCGTGGACGAGGACGCGGGAGCCACGCGATCAGCCGGGGTGACAGGGTTCACGGGAACAACAAGAGCGTCGGGAGCCGCGGGGGCAGCGATGCGCGCATCGGCGGATGACGAGGCAGCAGCGGGGAATCTCCGAGACGGCGGCGGCGCGTGTGTCCGCGGTGGAGGCCTCGATCTCTCTGTCTCATCCAGAGTCGTGATAGGCGGTGTCGAGTAACGGGGCCTGCCACGCCCAGCCCCCAATGCCGACCCGGATGGCGGCATTGAGCTATCCCGCGACGATGAAGCGGGCGGCGGTGGAGGCGGAGGCCTCCGCCTCGGCGCGGACGAGGAGGCGACGGGCGCCGGCAGCGGAGGCCTCTGCAGCGACGCAGACGAGGAGGCGGCGGGCGGCGGCGGTGGCGGCGGCATTTCGGAGGCCGCAGTCAGTCGCTTCACCCTCGGGTGCGGGTGCGGTGGCCCAGAGGTCGGAAGCGGCGGATCCCACTGGTGTGGAGGCGGGCGTGGGGGAGGGGCCGGAGGCGCATCCCACTGATAGGCGTTGGAATCGTCGTGCTGTGAAGCCCTCCCAATCAACTGGCCGGTACCGTTGAAGAGGTGGCGCGTGTCGCGCTCGTCGTTCGTTGACTTGCGTACGGGCGACACCGGGATCTCCACGAAGTCCATGACTTGCTTAGGAGACGGCACCGCCAACTGCGTGCGGGCTTGCGGTGCTGCGTGATCCTCGGTCGCTGACTCGGACTCCGACTCGGAACGAACTGTGGTCGTCCGCTGCCTCCTGGATTTCCCCCGAATGGGGACGTCGTCCTCGTCATCCGACATGAACAGCGGCACCGGTGCGGCAGTAGCAGGTGCGGCAGCAGCAGCTGCACGCCGTGTTGTACGGCGAGGAGCAGAACGCCCACCCCCCTCCTGCACTGGGACAGTGGCACTGGGAGCCTCCGCTGACGGCGCCTCCGATGGACGAGTGGAACCCTCCCGCCGCCTCTTCAAAGGGGGCGACATGGGCTCCTCCTCCTCCGGCTCGAAGTCGGATGAGTCGCTGTCGCTGTCCTGCTTCGCCTTGCGCTTACCCTTTCCGGACTTGGAAGGCTTGCGCGAGGGGCGAGGGGCGTATTGTTTGGAGGAGTCAGCGGTAAGCGGCGCGCCTATCGAGACGATGGTGTTGGCATGGCGTAGGTCGTAATCGACCTCGTGCGCTGCGTTGTCGTCGCGTAAGCACGGTAGGAGAGAGCCGCACGAAGAGCGCCAGTGCCGTTTGATCTCTGTCGCAGGGCCTGTTGGCGGAGGCTTCCGGTAATCGTGACTGAAAATGACATAGGACCCTGAGTTATGGTCAGCGTAATGGACAATTTAAGTTAGAAGGATAAAAAATGTACCAGACAGACGCTTGCGCTTTTCGAAGCGGAGGCCCTGCTCAGGACCACCATCGCGGGCATCGAGGGCGGCGTTGAGCGACTGCAGCTCTGGATGCCTCCAGGCGCCGGTTCCCTTGCCTGCTGGGTAGAAACTAAAGAGACGTACGTCGGCCGGCCAGCCGACGCAGATAAGGTCGCTGCTCGCGAGCAGCCCAGCGACGGTCGCGGAGGCGAAGTTACTATTGTCTTTGTTGAAGATGTCGACGCCGGTATCGTCGGTGCAGGCGGTGCCGAGGCGGAGGCGCGCAGCCTTGATGTTGTTTTGGTGCTTGTTGTTGGTCACCTTCTGCTTCTCGTTCTTAGCAGAGCACGACTTGGGCTTGGGCTTCGCCCGCGACGGAGCGGGAACGTCGTCGGGGCCGGCCGCGGTACTTGCAGCGTCGTCGGCGGCGACGGTGACAGCAGCGGAGGCGGCGGTGGAAGTGTCGGCGGCGGGGACGCAAGCGACCTTGATGCTCTTCATGGAGTTCGTACTGAAGTCTATGTTAGTAGAGGGTAGGATGCAATTTAGGGCACATACTATGCGGTAAGTTTTGCGGCGGCGATGAAGTCGCTTTCGCACGAGCTGATATCTTCCAAAAACTGTGCGAGGTTAAGGGATATTGTAACGTTGCTATAATAAAGGACATACCGTTGTCATCCCGGGCGTCGTGATGACCGCCCCCAACTCAGTGTCCTCGTTGAGCCACACGCCGTTAAAGCACATGAACGCCTCGAAGTTGTCCTGTGCGAACATCTTGGCGAACTGCAAATATGATCAGGTATCTGTTCGCGAGCGGGTGAAGCACTTACGGCGTTGGCAAATTTGGCCTTCCAGCCGTGGAACTTGTTTTGCCGCTGCCGGAGGGTCTGGTCGATCTCGGACTCGTTCTTCGCCAGCTCGGCCGACGTGGTGAGGATCTCCTCCGCCTGCTCTTGCGTGTACTTCCTTTTAAACCTGGTGAAGGCCTGGGCAAGCAGCGTCGTGTCGAGGGCTGGAGTATCCGCGTCAGAGGGGGGCGTGTAATATGGGTCGACGCGGCGCCTCTCGGCAAGGCGCAAAGCCGGCGTCGAGTTCGCAAAGGACTGGTAGAGGTTCCAGAGATTTTCACCCCTCGCCTTCAGCCCCTCGGTCTGGCGGAGATAGGCGTTGAGGACGCGGGTCTGGGGAAGGCCGATCGCCGCAGCGCAGGCAGCCATCGACTTGTCCACCTCCACAAAACATAACTGGAGGGCGTCTTGCTGTGTAGAACTAAACCTCCCGCGTTGCGGAAGCACCAAATTAACCCGATCGTGGGCGTTCGGATCGGGACCGCCGTGCTGCCCGTTGTCGCCACCGTTATCACCGTCGTCGGGGACGCTGTAGTCGCCATTGTCGCCATTGTCAGAGGCACCGTTCTGACTGCAGGGGTCCATGGTACTGGGGGGTGGAGGAAGGGGCAGGTGATCGAAGCCGTGTTCTTCGTAGAAGTTGGCGAGGCGAGGGTCAGAAGGATCGGCAGGAGGAGCCGCGAAGGCGACGCGCTTGGGCGCAGGATCGTCGACGGGGGCGGCAGACGCTGGGCGCTTTTGCGAAGTCGAGCCCCAAGGCTCATGACGCGCGGGAGGGGGAGCGGCGCGCTCAAGAGGACGTGCAGGAGGGGGACCGGCGTGCTGGGGAGCGGTGACAGGAACGTGGTGGGGAGCGGCGGCAGGAACAGGGGCGCGCCTTTTGGTGGTCGCACCCTGAGCAGAACTGCGAGTGGACTGCTGCTGCACCGTGGACTGCTGCTGCTGCTGCTGCACCAAGTTGGCGGGTCTGGTGATGGGAGGCTCCGTTCCAGGGATTGGAGGCTCCGTTGTGGGTTCGCGCCGTTGTGCCAAGAACTTGCGTGCGGGAGGTGGAGCAGGCTCGGGCGGGGAAGCAGTGGCGATGTTGGCCTTCGCCTTCGCAGTGGGCCTACGGTTGGCGCGCAGACGGGTGGGGGTAAGTGTCGGCGGCGGCGTCGCGGAATAGTGCCTACGATAGCCGCCACCGATCTGCGGCGACTGCGTATCGGTCTCTGGGTCAGAACAGTAGCCCTCGTTGTCAGTCTGAAACGGGTCACCGCCGTCGTAGACGGTGCCAAATCGATCAGCAAGAGGCCGTTTTGGAGGGAATGAAGGTGCAGCCGCCCAGCCTTGCTCGACCAAGGAAGGGAAAGCAGGAGTGGCCGCCCAGCCTTGCATATTTGGGGACTTGGCGAAGGGGAGGCGAGCTCGTCGATCTGGGAAAAGGAAGGTTGGGGGAAAGGAGGCGCCGCTGTCGTCTGGACGAAAGAAGGAGTGGCCGCCCAGCCTTGCATACCCCGGGGACTTGGCGAAGGGGAGGCGAGCTCGTCGATCTCCTCGTCCATGGCACTGAGGAGGTCGCTCTGGGCGAGAGATCCGTCGGCGTTCATGGTGGGATACAGGAAGCCGTTGTCGCCGGAGAAGTCGTTGTCGCCGGGGAGGGTGGTGTTTGCAAAAAAATCGGGGTTGTCTGCGAGGTCACAGGCTATTGTGACGGAGTCTTGGCTGGTCGTTGGGCGAGGCGGGGAGAAGAGAAGACGTGGATTGGCCATCTAACGCTGAGGTTAGATGCCGCCATGGAAAAGGAGGAGAAAGACGGAATGGAAGAAAATCCGATCACTTACCGTCGCGTATCACGCGCGTCAATTGGCGACGCGCCAGAGGCTCTGGGCAACGGGTGAGCCTAGAAAAATGAACCGAAAGCAATGTATCAGCACAGAGAGGGTAGGGAAGGATTCGGACCTGCCTGGAACACGAGAAACGCGCTTTGGAGAGAAAAAAACGCGTGCAAGAACGGAGATAAAAAAAAAGAGGAGGTGGGAAAAAGGAAAGGAGGGCCGTCACGTGTACCATTTTGGAGCTATATAGTGCCGCCGCGCCACTGTTCCTCGGCTTTCCACCAGCAGCGCCTCCTGCCCGCTCCTTACACGTCAACGACGCCGCTCCTTGACTCATTTGATGAGCCAATGAGGAGCCGTATAAACGTCGAACCGTGCGTTTTATTTTTCCCTGTCCATCCCGATATCCATTTCTGCCCATTTGAATAGATCATCGTGGTTGTGTGCCGCGCCCCTACCTCCCTGCGAATTTTTGGAAATTTCCCCGTGGGTTTGAAATGTCGTGCACAGAAGCAACTTGAGTGTGGCCAAGATTACAGTGCAGCTCTTGCCGCACCTTGTCCATTACCACCATCTCACTTATGGGCCGTCGTCCCCAACACCTTACCACCGCCGAACGGGCTTCAGCAAAGAGGGAAAGAGACAAGAAGTATCATAGTACCCCAGGGTATGGCATTCGCAGTGCCGTCGCCAATCCCAGAATATATTCATAACTCCTTTACAGTGCTAAAGCAATCCGCGCAGCGGCTCCAAGGCCACCCCAGCACCGGCAGCGGTCGGCCAAGTTTGCGATACCAGGGCTCCAGCCTCCCAGCAAGCTGGTGCTCAGGCTCCGCCAGTTCTCGCTCCCCGACACTCGGCCCGCCTATCAGGAGGCGCTTTGTGGACGAATCGATGCCGCCATCTCGGACGAATTGAACAAATGGAGGCTCGAACCACCGTTCCCCCACGATTTCAATGAGCCCCCCCGATGCGCCAAACCCCTGGTCAAATGCTTACCACTTGCACACTCGACATCTTCTCTTTGTTCTCCACGGGGACAGAATGCGGGAGCTCCGTCAACGGGACGTTGAGCTCCGTACGGCGTTTGAGACGGACCAAGAGGCGGCAATGGAGAAACTGCGCGCCGAGGTGCTGGAGCTGATGGAGGCGTTCGAGAGAGTCGTCGCCCTCGGCGAACTATACCACCCGTATGATTGGGCGCGGGAATGGTCTATGTGGGAACTTTACATGCAGTGGCAGGCGCACACCATCTACCATTTGTATTATCTCAAGTTTCTTGACTGAAATGTAACCATTTTCTTGGGTAAAAACGGGTATTGATTGCAAACAGCGAGTAGATACAAAGTCTATGAACGTCCCCTGGCCGTTTGGAAAGGCAATGTAAGTATATTGTCTGTCAGTAGCTGCCGCACCGTCGACATCAGTGCCTCCGATATATTGGTGGTGTGAAAACCTCGAAGAACGGAGGCAATCATACAGAGGACCCAAACGCCGCAGTCGTAGCCATTGGACTGGAGAGGATTTCGCTGGGAGAGATGGATGATAAGCAAAAGACTCAAAGATTCAAAACGACGTACTTCGTCACAAAGCGGCCGCGCGGTCCAAGTCTCATCCTCCGTGGAGATGTACATGCGATGGCCGTAACGCCCGGCGATGAAAGCCATGCGCTTGATCAATAACATGATATCCTGTCAAAATCTCAGCAAAAATCAAACCCTCAAAAACTCGGAGCCACCTGAATATCTTGACGCCAGCCGGTACGGTGCCCGAGACTGTCGAAGAAGAAGAGGCGATTTTCTTGAACTGCGGCGATTACGAGCACCCAGTGCTCCTCCTTGGGACGATGAACTGGTATAACCCAGACGGGTTTTTCCCAGTACCGAGTGTGTGACAGATGCTCCCAAAGAACGGTATCGGGGGCGTTAAATCGCGTGCGATGTAGATCATAGGTATTGAGGAGCGCACATCCGGTCGCGCTGGGGGTATAAAGGCGGGAGGTTGGGTTATCGAAAAGGTTGAGAAGTGCGGCGGCGGTGCCGTTTAGAATGTCGCCATTCAGACGACCGGCTGGTGCGCGAAGGCGGTCCAGATCCGACATATGCACCTCCATTGTCGAACGGCCGTTAAGACCGACAACGACGCGAGGCACCGCCATTTGAGAGACTATTAAGGATTGATTGTATGTACGGAGATCAGCGAGAAAGGTCGTGTCGATGTTAAGCCCAGTCTGTAAGAGGTTTAGCACATGCGGACATGAGAGCTCTCGCCTGACACACCGCACATTGCCAGATAATCCGGGAGTTTGATGAGCCTGTCTCAAAACCAGAAGAGTCCTCCTCGTCGTCGGAGTCGGCTTGGTATGCCATGTCTTGAATGGCAAGAGGCTCGTCCATGTCGGAGATGTCGGCGGGATCAATCTCTTCGACGGTGGGTACGGTTTCTGGGGCAGGCTCATCAAATAGCGCCTCCGGCTCCGAGTCTGGGAGCAAATGCTCAGAACCGGCGGGCATGGAGGCGGTGGACGTGGAGACGGCAGCAACGGTTGACCAGGAGGCGCGTGCGGAATTGCGAGTGCGAGTAGATGCACCGAGCCTAGATCCTGCAGAGGTGCGCGCGCGACCGGAGGCGCCAGTGCGCACGGGACCGGAGGTACCCGTAGACATGGAAAAGGAGGGGGCGGTTCTGGCATCGGTAGTGGGAGTGGGAGCATTGGAAATAGTGGACAAAGTACGGGTGGACGTGGTGGAAGGGACAGCAGTGGAGGTAGAAGTGGTGGAGGTGGACGTCGGGAGGGAGGCAGACGGTGCGCTCTGGAGAAAGTGGGCAAAGCGGGTTTGTTTCGGAAGCCGCCAGGAGCTCTCCAGGTACTGGAGATGCTGCCGCCGCTGCTGCAGCGGAAGCTCAAGACAGGGATCTGAATGTAATCATCAAGTTTTGAAATTTCGACATGGAGAAAAATGCCGACCTTCGTTCGTCTCCATCGCCCGCTCAACAACGGTGAGCTCGTGAGACAGCCATTCTGTCAAGTTCCTGCGCTCTATATGAAGCCGCCGTGCCTCCTCTTGGCATCGATCGAAGGTGTGGAGGGCCCGAATTCCATCACGGACATCTGCATCGTCCAGCCATCGAGGAATTTCCCCTTCAGATGGGGTAAGCCAGACGTCCTCGTGGAGTGAGGCGTCTTCACGAAGAAGACTGAGCTTCGTTGGGAGTGGGTGTGGAATAGGAATGCTACATCCCGGAGGCCGGAGCCTCTCGAGATTGGCGCAGTGGGAATTAAACTTATTAATCGCTTTAAGGAGAGCAGGTGCACGCTTGGAGATCGTCTTCTGAGTAGCCTGGTGCAGTTTGGTGCCTAGACGACAATTGGTTAGATGTTTTCTGGCCGAGATTCGGCTTACCCAGAGGCTCCCGTCGTCCTGCAACAGCGCGATCGAGAGTCTCCCACTCGTAAAAAGACTCGATGGCACGACCGCGTATATTGATTTTGAGGTCCCTCATGATGACAAGGGTTCGCACGAGGTCCAAAGGAAGCCCCAGCAGCTCAGGAAAGGAGGTATGAATGTTGAGAGACGCATACAGCGCCTCCGCTTGGGTGCTGAGGATTTCATGGGTGGTTTGGAGACGGCGAAGGTGGGCTAGGGTGTCGGGGGACGCCTTCGTGCTCCCAGTGGTGAGGGATTGTTTGGCGTCAGAAATGGATTTCTCAATGGTGTCGATCTGCTCCTGCAGCTTCAGGACCTTGTCGAGGTTTCGCTGTAGGCGCACGGGGGCATCTAGGATCTCAGTGAGAAAAAACAATGGATTTAGAAACAGGCGCCTTACGTGAGCGCGCAGAGGTTTGTGCTTTTTTTTGTGCCGCCCACTGCAGTCGGAGCTCGGCCTCAGAGACGCCGCACTGTATGAGTGTCTCGACGGCAGCCTTACGCTTTTTGATGAGATTCTTGGTCTCCTGTCGCTTCAACCAGGCTCCGAGTCCTTCAACACCCTCTTGATTGACGAACGAAGTGTATTGATCTATGGTCCAAAGACGACGGGAATTCTGGGCTCCGTTAGACCGATGTTTCAGGATGAATTGATTTAAATAACCAACCCATTGCGTTCGTGTGAGAGGGATGAGCTTCCGGATCCGGGACCAGAAGCGCTCAACACCCTCCATGTCGCTCAAGCCCGCACCGTCACGACAACGGGGACTATAAACCAGCTGGCAAACCCAACGGTGCCCAAAGGCATGCATGGCGTTGATGATGAAGGAGATACGCTCCCGGAAACCGTCTGTCAGGATTTGAAACTGTGAAATGGGTTGGCCGGAGGCTCCGAGCGGCGACATGAAAAACATACCAAATTAAAGCTGTGATCGGTGACACAGCCCACATCGTACGCCTGCAGAATCGTTGCCTGCGGTGGAAGAAGGCTGTTTACCTCCTCCAACAGGCAACAATGTACTTTTGCTGCTCGCCGGGGGTGTCAATGTCACAGAGGAAAAGAACTTGTGAATGACGACAGGTCATCACAAAGACACCGCCGGCATCGTAGTGCTTGGTGTCGGTTTTCTGTTTTTTCTCATTTGCAGCATTCCAAGACTCCTGACAGGCGTCCAGAGCCTCCTGCGGGATTGCGGGTTTGAAGGTTCTTGGCTGCTTCTTCCGGGCCCCGTTTATCCGTTCCTCAACTCGTGCGACCTTCTCCTTCGAGATGAAATACGAAGGGTCGTACGAGATTGGACCGTCGCCTGCTGAGCGTAGGTGTCGGTAGCTAAAGCAGCCATCCGCACCAAGCTGGACGTCGCCACCGCTGTGGGGGAGTTCATGAGCCATATGTTATATACAAATGAAGAGGAAGGGGAGATACTCTTTGAGCGACCTTCCCCACTCTTCTAAACCGAAACATGCGGGGGCACCGCTCTCGTAAAACACGGGCAGCTCGTCCTGGTGTGAGCGGCGGAGAATTAGGCGGTGGCGGCGGATTTGTGTGGGGAGGCGGCAGAGATGGCGGTGGAGATGGCGGCGGGGATGTGAGCGGCGGAGGGTTAGGCGGCGTCGGCGGCGGTGCGTGACAAGGGGGCGGAGATGGTGACGGAGATGGGGGCGGAGATAGCGGCGTGCCCAATTCGTCAATGGACATTGGGGATGAAGAACGCATGGTG
This sequence comes from Mycena olivaceomarginata, assembly GCA_029378375.1. Lineage (NCBI taxonomy): Eukaryota > Fungi > Basidiomycota > Agaricomycetes > Agaricales > Mycenaceae > Mycena > Mycena olivaceomarginata. The sequence goes on along the minus strand of JARKIC010000078.1, from coordinate 319,910 downwards.
CTGCTTGCAGCAGCGGTATCGGAAACCGGAGGCTCCGGTGGCACTGGGTAGAGTGATCTGGGAGAAAGCGTGGGCGGTGGGCATGTATCCTCCCGTTCGTCAATAAACATGAGGGAGGAGGGAGGTGGAGGTGTCGTGTCACGTTCTTCAATAGACATGAGGGAGGAGGGAGGCAGAGAGTTGGTCGCAGAAACAGAAACAGGAGGCTCCGCCACCCGCGCTGGGACCGGATCTGGAGCAGGAGGGGAAAGTGCCAGCTCTGCTGCGATGAGGGCCGAGTCAACCTTGGCTTGCAATCGGACTCGGAGGTTACAGTCCCAAAGAACTGCTTGGCCGATCAACTTGCGGAAAGGATCTGTCGCAAGAAGTTCAGGGTTCTGAGAAATAATAATTCAGTGAGGATATTTGCATATAAAAGAGCAACTTACCCTCTGTGCGTGTACTGGAAACCCGAAACGCTGATATATGGTCTGGAGAGCGGACGCGAGAGCTTGTGACGGCATCACAGGATCGCTCAAAGAGTGCTCGATAAATCCCGAGGAGATCGATCGATATGCCGGTCTGTACCTTAGTTGGCGAGGCAGGAAACACTCCGTTTGGACGAGGAGGGCAGCGACCGGCATGCAGCAGCAGGTAGTCACGTCCACCAGCTGGTGATCTGCATCCAGAGTCAGTGAAGGACCATTGGGTAAAAAGGTATGAGGGATACGAACGTGATATGTAGAGGCATCTTACTTTAGCACTCATTGGGAGCCCACAAGAGGCGACACATTCGTAACGGATCGCCGAAGGTATGAGGGAGGGGCGCTGGCCGTAGTTGCTACGCAAGTACTGGGCATATGGACCTTCCAGAACGGGTAGGAGCACGTTCCAGGCAACGTTCAAACCGCTCGGCAGCAGCCAGTCCAGGTCGAGGGCGAGGAACAGGCGGCGCGACGGGTGCCGGAGGCTCCGGGTCCACGTCAATCCAGTCGTCTCCGCCTTCAGTTTCACCAAGGGGCTCAGCAGGTGGCTCAGCATGGTTGAGTTGGTCATGCGCTGGCAGGCTGGGAGGCTGATCGCGATTCAGGAGCATGTCGAGCCGGGATCGAAGCCCGCCAATAGTGGCAGCGCGCCCGGTACCGACGACGAGGCGATTCTTTCGTTCATCTCGCGCTCTGAGGGGACTGGTGAAGTGCACGCCAGGTCCCGAGCGCGTTGCAGGCTTGGAAGCACGTAAAGAACGCCTGCTGAGAGCGGTATTGGTAGGTGCCATCTGAAGAGTAGCTGTCTAGCTTTCTGGCGCGTCGGGAGACTTAAAAAAGAACGAGGACCGTGTTTACGGGTGAGATGGTGGATATTCTGCAGTTACAAGCGCTGTAAGGTACGCGCGCACGAGAGGCGGGGATGGGAGGCGGAGCCAGGAGGCAGTGAATGCCGGCAGCATCTCAAAGGGGAAAGCACGTAAACGAAGTGTTTCCGCCATCGTACCTCCGATGTGACCTGTTAGGGCCATTTGCTGTCATACAAAGTAAATGGCCTAATAGGCCCCTGACTAAGCAAAACGGAGGTACCTGAGGTGACTTGACCCAAACAAGAATCCGTCTTAGGAAAAGTTTCTCGTTAAACTGAGCATTTTGGCAAGAGGAAAACAAAAAATGGGATTTTCTCTGTGTGAGAAATAGCAGTTGTCACAAAGTAGCGGTGACTAAGTGAACTGCACCATATTTTCAAGCCCTTTCTTGGCATTAAGTGTTGAGCTGCTATAGCTATTTGTATATGTGTATCACACCTTACCCTTCCCACCACCACCAGTGGCATGGAAGAAAACATGAGCGAGGCTACGCATGGTCCGGGGTGGTCGACAGAAACTGCTGACTTCCTCGACGATCTCTATGCACGCGATGATGCCGAAAAAGCGGCAGCGGCCGAAAAGCTGCTGTTGAAAGAAGAGCGAAAAGCGCTGCGAAAACGCAAACTGGAGGAACGCAGTGCCAATGACGGTAAGCCTTACTACAAGCCTTTTTTGGTCCTGCACTGACTGGTTCTTGTCAGCTACGAGCGCTTCATGCGGCAAAGGGCAGACTTCTACCGTTCGTCGTGAATTGCGTTCGCGCACGATTCCTGAATCGACGCTTCTGGTAGAAGCCACGCCAGACGCAATTGACGATGTTCACTCGTCCAAGCGCCGCCGGTCTAGTGCTGACGCCGTTACTCCGACGGACGCGTCAGAGCCGTATATTGACTCAAATTCTGTACATCCCCCTACTCTCCTTGTTGATCGTCCCTCTACCTCTCCGTCGGCGTGCACTTCTTTCTCCGCTTCAAAAACCGCGGCCACTGATGCATGCCAAAACAGCGGGACTACGAGAAGCGGTAAAGGACCTTGCTACTTCAGCACCCTGCCCTCAGGCCGGCGGGTTTGCCCGGCATGCTACACATATGAGCGACAGCACGAAAAACACCGCCCACCCGAGCTTGAGGCTCGGCTCCAATCGCAAATCGGACTCGGAGGTGCCGACGCAGATTGCAGCGCCCATTCTGCAAGCGCTGCCACTCTCGCTTCTGCCTCCAAGCGCACAGTCGTTCCGATCCCAACATGCTCCAATTGTCGTGCCCCAACAGGTTCTTACGGCCGTCCCAGCGCTCTTACTTCCGGGTGGGAGGTCTGCGGGGCCTGCAAACGATACGAGCGAAGGCACAAAAAACACCGTCCTCCCGAGTTGGAGGCTGCGCGCCAATCCCGAGTTGCTGTCAAGCTCGGATACGTCAAACGACAGTGCGTGAACTGCCGCACGAGGAACACGAGCAATGGTTGGCGCAATAGCAAGCTCGTGCCTGGGAGATTGTGTTGTGCTTGTTATGAATATGAGCGCGTGCACAAAACACCTCGGCCCCGCGCTCTGTTTAAGGGCACTACCAAAAAAACTAAAGCATCTGGGAGCAAGCGTGGGGGCGGGAATGAGATGTCTCCGCCAGCGCACTCGCAATGGACCAAGGCTCGGACATTGTAGACTCTATTTTTTCTTGACCGTCGCTTGGTTGAAAACATTGTATCATGCTTCTTAATACCTCATCGCGACCGCCGTATGAATTGTCTTTTGCTTACGATCTTCTAGTCTGGTTTGTGTGTAGTATGGTACTCGAACGAGTCTTTCATGTAAATCCAACCTGAATTGTCGACTGCGGCCCGAGCGCAGCATTACAAAAGAGTGGTCCCAACCATTTTCGAACCCTTTGGCGGATTTCCTTTCTTGGCATCAAGTGTTGAGTTGCTATTTGTATATGTGTATCACACCTTACCCTTCCCGCCACCACCAGTGGCATGGAAGAAAACAGCGAGGCTACGCGTGGTCCGGGGTGGTCGACAGAAACTGCCGACTACCTCGACAAGCTCTGGGCACGCCACGAGGCCGAGAAGGCGGAAGCAGACGAAAAGCTGCAGTTGAAAGAAGAGCGAAAGCGCTGCGAAAACGCAAATTGGAGGAACGCAGTGGCAATGACGGTAAGCTTTACAACAGAAAGTTTTTGGTCCTGCGCCGACTGGTTCCTGTCAGCTACGAGTGCTTCATGCGTCAAGGGGGAGACTCCTGCTGTTCGTCGTGAATCAGTGCGGTCGCGCACAATTCCTGGAGTCGACGCATGTGGGAGAAGCTACATACGTCAGAGGCAATTTACGATGTTCACTCGTCCAAACACCGCCGTTTTGACCCCGCTACTCCGACGGACGCGTCAGAGTCACACATTGACTCAACTTCTGCGCCTCCCACTAGTACTCTCCTTCTCGACTGTCCCTCTACCTCTCCGTCGGCATGCGCTGCCTCCCCCGCTTCAAAAACCGTAGCCACTAATACATGCCAACACTGCGGGACTACAAAAGCCGTAGAGGACCTTGCTACTTCAGCACCCTGGCCTCAGGCCGGCGGATCTGCCCGGCATGCTACGCATACGAGCGACGGTACCAAAAACACCGCCCACCCGAGCTTGAAGCTCGGCTCCAATCGCAAATCGGACTCAGAGGCCCCAACGCAGATTGCAGCGCCCATTCTGCGAGCGCTGCCACTCTCGCTTCGGCCTCTAGGGGCACAGTCGTTCTGATCCCAACATGCTCCAACTGTCGTGCCCCAACAGGTTCTTACGTCCATCCCAGCGCTCTTACTCCCGGGTGGGGGATCTGCAGGCCCTGCCACCAATACGAGCGAAGGCACAAAAAACACCGTCCTCCCGAGTTGGAGGCTGGGCGCCAATCCCGAGGTGCTGTCAATCTCGGAGACGCCAAACCACAGTGCGTGAACTGCCGCACGAGGAATACGAGCAACCATTGGCGCTATAGCAAGTTCATGCCCGGGAGATTGTGTCACGCTTGCTATACATACGAGCACCAGCACAAAACACTTCGGCCCCGCGCTCTGTTTGAGCGCACTCCCCAAGCATCTGGGAGCATGGCTCCGAGTTCTCTCCTGCGTTCTAGAAAGAGCGGGGCGGGCGGCCAAAGAGGTTACGTTAAAGTACGACGACTCTGAGAATAATCTGCACTTAATACATGGCTTGCAAATAGTTCTGTGATTGGGAAGTCTCACGGTTAATCACAGCCGTTTTGAGGGTGTTTTGATCAGCCTTGGTAACAACAGTTATTAACATGATGTTGATTAACTTACTAATGTCTCCGTTATACACCGAACCCCTGAGCCTCACAGTTGTCGTTGTGGAGAACCATCTAGCAACGGGACGACCACCTATGTTACGATCAGCGTTGGCCTACCTACTAGTGTTCAGGTTGCACCGTGCTGCGATATTTATCCCGCAAACTTGCTAATCCGCCTCGGCCTTACAAACAGCCCACACCGGATCTGTATTCGCCGATGCCACATCCGGCCAAAATCTTTCCTGTTTCATCAGCCGCAAACCGTAGCGTCGTCAATCACTACCCTTCTGGGCTGTAAACCCGAACTTTCTTAGAAATCCCCGCTGTCCCCGCTGGGATTCAGTGGGAAATATCTTCCTGTTTCGTCAATCGCCAACAGCCCAATTACTGATCGGTGCGTTCCGGATTGATTCCAGTTGATTCTCCGCAGAGAAACTTAGAAATCTCTACTGAAATGCACTCGCGAAATGTGGATACACCCTACCGATAATCTGTGAAGACTGGAGGGTATAAAGAGCAACATTGTTTCATTGTTTATTCATACCTTCCATTTCACACATCCACCCAAATGCGTTTTTCAAGCACAGTAATCACCGCTTCAACTCTTTTCTTCACCTTCACTGGAGGAGCAGTCTGCGCGCCGGCGCCCGCACTGCTCCCCAGATATTCTGTCAATACCACCGTCCCAAATCCTTGCATGCCGCAGGCGGTCTCTCCGCGGAACCAGGAGGACATCTTCTTTGGTTTCGTGAACTCGTTTTACATCACTAAGTAAGCCACTGCCTCCCTCCATGCCGGCAACAGCCTTCAAATACTTATTATACCATTGCCAGAGACTACCAAGAAGCGTACACCCACGTCGCTGGGAACCTCATCAACCACAACCCCACCAGTGTTGACGGGATCGCATCCTCATTCTCGGTCGTGAACTCACTGTTCACCAGTCCGTCTGTTAGCATCCAGCTCATCCATCAAGTCTTTGGGGCCCCATTCGGCTGGGTGCATTACCGGGTGGATGGATTGAACCCCTTGCCAACGGCGTTTGTGGACGTGTGGCGGATGGATGGTCGTGCCTTGCGGAGCACTGGGGATGTTTATAGAGGAGCAGCCGGTGAATACAACGAATCCCCACCCGTTGTTTTGGAATAGCCGCAGCTAGACCCTTGTGCTTGCGTCGCTACAGTACACCTTGTCCTGGTTTGTTGCATAGCGAACATTAGGGGAAGTCAGAGTTGTCGATTCAGTGTCGATTCTGAGGCGATTCTGAAATCGATTCTGAACCGATTCTGATACCAGAATCGACCGAGAATCGAAACAGAATCGCTGATTTCGATTCTCGGTCCCAACAAAACCGACTGCGGCTCGATGCCGGACTCCGAAGTGAACCAGAATCGAAATCAGAATCGACAACAGAATCGACTCGGAATTCCGTACCCTGACTTCCCCTATATTGATAGGGACGTTGGTTTTTCACAATTTTCCCTTCTGTTCTCGTCGCCAATCTTGCATCGTTGACCGTGGCGCCCGCTTGAATGAGCTCGCATAAACTTTCATACCGTGGTCTGTGGAAAAGGCCGTCCAAATTCTGAGCTCTGCATCTTGAAACCATATGTACATTTTCTGTGTCGACCCTGCGAATCGCGAAAAAAGAAAGGTACCCGGAATCCACTGGAGTGAAAGCTGCCACAACGATACGTCTGCAAGGAGAGGTGGTTGATGTCCAACAAAAAGCAGGCAAATTTCTGCAGAATTGATTACTGTATGTCCGTTGCGACTGGTTAAGTCAAGTTATTGGGGCATCCTATACATACAGCCAGACAGCATTAATGCGCTCTACGTGTGAAATTTTTTGCAGCTCTGGCCAGCTCACTCAATCTTCAGATTGCTCTGACGCTCGATCGGCCGAACTTCTCGCTGTCGTCTCCCTCGATAAAGGACTGTAGATCAGATGGAGACCTGGGCACCCTTCGTCTGGTCTGGTATGCGCCCGTCTTTGTTTCGTTGTTTCGAGTTGTTTCTTCCTCTCCTTCTCCCGCTTTGTGTCTGTTCTTCCCTCAACCTCTCGCTCGACAGCAAGGTCGGGAAGGTGCTCGAGTACATGGCGGAGCTGGACTCTTCCTCCTCCTCTTCCTCAAGCCGCGGTAACTCGAGCCCGAAGACAAAGAACACCGCGCTCACCTCAAAGTACTTCTCACGCGTCCGCCGCCTCGCGCTGAACCCGATCCCGAACAGCGCCGGCAGCGCGCAGAACTTTGCAAGGGTGCTGTGCGCGGTGGAAGGCACACTTGAATGTTGGAGGTGCAGTGGCACGAAACACGAAGGTGAGTTGTTTTATCGATTTTTCAATCTTTCCTTTTTCGTTTTTTGGGAGAGGGTTTTTTTTTTACTCCCGTGTTTTTTTTTGTCGGGGCTGAGGTTTTAGTGGCGAGACGAGTGGAGACAGTCCACGAGAAGGGACGAGAACGGATGGCTGTCGGTCGGCTGTACGGCTTGGTTTTCGCGCCCGGTTTGGTGTCGTGCCTTTTGTTCGAAGTCCTGTCAATGCGATTCCTTTTCGAGGACGGACGATTTTAGTGGGAGTGGGACTCGTCCAGTCCCACTCAAGTGGACAGATTTGTGGGATTGGGTAATATTAGTGGGATTCGATGGTTCTCCGAAGTGGGATTGATCGCAAATGGATCAAATAGTGGGATTGATGCACTTTTCGGAGTCGGTGGCCGACGCATGAGGGTGGGGATGGGAAATGAGATGTCTCCGCCAGCACACTCGCAATGGACCAAGGCTCGGACATCGTCGACTCTATTTTTCTTGACTGTCGCTTTGTTAAAAACATGCTTCCTAATACCTCATCGCGGCCGCCGTATGAATTGTCTTTTGCTTACTACTACGAGAACTTGAAGTTCGGATCTTCTAGTCTGGTTTGTGTGTAGTGTGGTACTCGAATGAGTCTTTGATGTAAATTCAACGTGAATTGTCGACTGCGGCCCGAGCGCAGCATTACAAAAGAGTGACCACAATCATTTTTGAGCCTTTTGGCAAATTTCCTTTCTTGGCATTACGTGTTGAATTATTGTTTGTCTATGTGTACCACATCTCAGCGTTTCCCACCACCAGTGGGACGACGCAGGGCCGGGGCGGTCGACAGAAATTGCCGACTACCTCGACATGTTCTGGACACGCCATGAGGCCGAGAAGGCGGAAGCGGCCGAAAACTTGCTCCGGTTGAAAGAAGAACGGAAAGCACTGCGCAGCCGCAAACGGGAAGAGCGCAGTGGTAACGACCGTAAGATTTTCTGGAACAAGTCTTTTACTTCCTCGCCAACTAGGTTTCGTTAGCCACGGGTGCTTCGTGCGGCAAAGGGCAGGCTCATACTGTTCGTGAATTGCGGCCATGCACGATCCCTGAAGACGAAAATGCCCCAACTGCGGTAATAAACAGGGTGTACGCAGATGGAGATTGTCCTACGGGACCGCTGCGGAGTGAGGGTGCCAAAATTGTGCGCGATGCAGACGACAATAACAACGATTCCGCCGTCCACTCGTTCAACCACCACCGACTTGATGGCGGCACTCAGACAGACACCTCATATGTACATACTGAATCAGGTTCCGCCCTGTCCCCTCCTTTTCTTGGCAGTCTCTTCGTCGCTTCGTCTGCGAGCGCTCCTCCTTCGACGCCGGGCGAAGTCAATCTAGTTGCCACTGCAGCATGCCAAAGCTGTGAAATCATGACAAACCTTCGGGAATTCAACTGCGCAGCACACATTTCAGAGGAAGAAGATTACAAGGGCAATGGCCGCAAGAAAAACAAGTGCTCAGCGTGTCCCCACGGTAAATTGCAGTTGACATCTCACTCATTGCTCCCTTGCTCATCCTTCTGTATCATTCGCTAGAGCCTACAACCTAAAGACACATATGGCCCACACACAACCCCAACCAACTCAAACCCCATGTCTGCCCCCACCGCTCCTGCGGCCACTCATTCAGTCGCAAGCACGACCTTGGTCGTCACCTTAACAGCATCCACCGCGACGAGTTCCAACACAAAGATTCTGTTTCCCTTTGCCGGCAGCATCCTACCATGCTTCCTAATGCCTCATCTGCACGGTATGAAGTGTCTTTTGCCGACTAGTACTACCAGAAGTTTGGATCTTCTGATCTGGTTTGTGTGTATTATGTCAATTCAACGTAAATCATCTGTGCGTTGCAATACTTCCGGATCGCCATTGATCCTGATGATGATCCGCCAACCGCTTTTAAGACCTTGGGCGAATTCCCTTTCTTGGCGTCAGGTGTTGAATTCACTGCGTTCAAGCCCCCCGTAGACACATCTCCGTCTACCTGCGTCTACCATCTGTCTACCCGGGTAGACGTACGTCTACCACGACATGTAGACACATCTTAGTCTACTTCCGTCTACCCCTGTCTACCTCCGGCTACCTAAAGTGGACAGCCTTCGGCTACCTTCGGCTACCTCCATCTACCTCCGCCTCTCTTGGTAGACACACCCCGTCCGAACTTACATTGCCAATTTGGGCCCACCTAGGCTTTCCTTGTGTCCCGGTATCTCTTTTTTGCTTTGCACTAGTTCTGGCCTCTGCCTGCGTGTGCGAGCAAATATGTAACCTGTGCCGCAAATGGCATTTCCGCCGGCGTGCTGTCATTGAACGCTCTAAATTTAAGCATTCTGCATCAGCCCTGCAGATCCTCTTCGTCAGGCGTGTTGCAAGGAGGCGTGCAACGTGGTGTTTGCCTCTTTCCTTCACCCATGTCCATTGCCTTCGCTTTTTTTTGCTTGAGCTATGCAACGTAGCACTTTTCGTCACTCTCGGTCCCAGAACCAGCAGTACTCTGACAGTTATGAGGATGACTCCTATCCCGAGGACGAGCATTTTCACACCGACCTGCGGTAAACTCTTTGCTACACTATCGGTCCTCCGCCACTAACGAGAAGAACAGATCTCTTTCCCCAGCAGAGCCTGTGTTTCCGGCTCGTCATCGTCAATATGGTGTGCTTGGACGTGGTCCCGCTCCGTGAGTAGTAGTCTCGTGTGTGTCAGCGATTCCTTGACGCTCTCGGTAGAAGCCATAGGCGTTCAACGTCAATGAATCCTCCTTCCCGTGCCTCAATCCAGCCTGCTGGTCGTCGTTCTGGCTCCTCTCAGCGCTCCACCTCATACGATATCGCCGACGACGCCACTATTCGAATGTCCGACATGGAGGCCATGTTCCAACGACTTTCGATGGAGCAAGAAGAGCGGCATCGCCAACAGACTGCGGCACTGGAGGAACGCCATCACCAGCAAACCGAGGAGCTGCAGAAACGCCTTGAATCTCTTGAGGCTCGCCCCCGTCTCTCGCCATCTGAGTCCTCGCGGGAGTAATGGCAAACCGTGGCAGAGTGACACAGGCCAAGCGTCGGTCGCTGCGGTATATTCAGCGGGGGTTGCCTCCACCCGAGGCCATAGTACCTGAGCTCGATGAGGTGGGCACTGCACTCACCGCCCTCGAGGAGGATGATGAAATTCTCGGCGACGACGAGGGGGAGCCTGAGGAACAACTCACGGGTGGTAAGAAAGGGGTCAGCGATAAAACAAATCTCCAGGTTCGTGGAAATATCTGATCTGTTCATTGTTCTTCTCATCAGCGACATAGAGGTACTCCACGCAGACCTTCCGTGGTCAGTGCAGCATCAAGGGAAAGAATTGGCCGGACCCGGCCGCTGTTCGTACGAATCCCACGACTGGAGTGTCGTATCTGACTCCGTTGTTCAACCGCGATGTCGATGACCCTCAAAATCATTCTGTTTGTCTTGCCGTTGTGAAGGTGGTCGATACACAGCTGAAGGTAAGTATCAATGTACCCATCTCAAACCGAGCGGCTATATACTATGTTCAAGGGGAAGCGGCCCCCAGAGCATTTCCGATAGTACAGTATGGGATGACCACACGCTTCTTGAGTGCGCTAAAAAATCGTTTCGTAATTTGAAGCAAACGTGGAAGAGAGGTCAGAGTGTGGAAGCGAAAGAGCAAGGCGAGACGAACGATCGTAACACACGCATGTATCATCGCCGCGAACGGGTAAGTGCTGCGCCATAATCTATTGTTATGCACAGTCTTCGATCCGCGTTAACAGAAGTACGAAAAAATCGACGAACGGATCGAAGTATATGCGGAAGAAGTATTGTATTCCAGTGCATGTTGTCCGTGAGATCGTCCACGAGGATTTCGTATCCAATGAAGCATCCAGTCCGGAGGACAAAGCGATTGAAAGTCCTGCGGCCTGGAAAGTTCGTATGGCGGTACAGTACGGCGAAAAGGATGTCTCTCCAGCCGCACTCAAAGATCAAAGTTTCCTCGAGGTTCTCGAATGTCCGTGGCGTTCAGACGAGGTATTTCATCATAGTCGGAAATATCTGAAGAATACGCTACTGATAAATGTCCTCAGATGTCCGAATTTTCGCGCAGGATCCAGCAGTTGCCTGGAAAATCGGGGAACTTCCAGTACAAGCGCGTGAGAAACACACACCGCAAGTCTTCCCGTATCCCCCTCATTTCGCCTTACGACTTCGGCATCTCTCATGAATGGTTGGAGGAGCAACGCCGCGACCCAGTGGCTGCGTCTTTGCTCACGGACTGGGGTATCCATGGCAATCCGAAGGATTTCGAAGGAATTGGATCGGAGGTAGGACCCACTGATGCAGCTGCGGCAGAAGGCGAAAGGGGTGTCGATCTGCGGTTTGATTTTGAGGGCTTGGCCGATCGTAACGACTCATAGACAATTCAACCATTATTCCTCATTCGTTCTTAGCACACACACATTGATACCGAACTCGTTCTTGGCGCACTTGCAGCATACCTAATTGTTTTTAACAAATTCACAATACTCAATTCGTTCTAGTATATCTCGAGGCAGCTGCTCATGAAATTCGATTTTCTACTGAACCTGGTCGCCAAAGCCGTACGCAAGAAGAGAGGTGGGGAACTGGATTATGAATGTATCAAACCTCCCATTCGCAATGAAAGGAACTGACGTACCCGATCCATCGTGGTAGTAATCCATAAAGGAGGATTTGTATGTGAGAGTTTGCCACGGGAAATTTGGCATTGAATCTCATCCAAGGGGATAACAATCGGAGGAAAATTCTTGTCCTTTGGGTCGGCGTAGATGTCGTACTCCCATGTGTCAACCCCCAATTGTGGACTATACAGATTGACGGTGAGTGTTGCTATTGGGAGAAAGCGAAAACGCACTAGTTGTCCCATGGAAATCTCCCACCGTCCAGTGGGGTCAAGTTCGAACGCTTCATCCAGGAGACATGAACCAGGATGACCTTTTCGGACGTTGGAACCCCTGGTTGAACGTGCCGTAGGATTTGACGAACTTCTCCAGCAAAGGCTTCACCCTCATGTCGAAATTGGATGAGTGAAGAGCCGGCAGTATTGCGTCGTGAACGAGCGGTAGGTGTAAGCCTTTTACCATCGAGTAATGCAAAATCGTGCAACTCAACAACTGGAGAGAGCATCGCAGTCCCAACAATTTCATCGCGGGCAAAATGGACTTTCAACTCCGTCCTGTTGTGGTACTTGAACAGTCCCAGATACAGTGTATCTTCTTCATCAAGATGCACGGACCCGGCAACGCTTCCAGGGACAACACGGGAGCCTCCCTGTGTGTCTATGAGGACAAGTGAGTCTACCACGACAACCCACTGCCCTACTGCAACGTACCTGCACGAGCCGCATCCTGAACTGTACCGATGGCCTCGGCATCATCGGAGGCACCCAGCATAATTTTTACAAGGTCCCTTTCGAATTGCGACGGCGAGTTGGGTTGAACAGGGATCTGTGAAACCTGATTGAGCTGGCAACGGAAATGTCAATCCTACTGCCATGGGAATGAGGACTTGTGCCACGTACAACTGCATCGATCCGCGTAGAGCGATGAAATTCTCTCATCATCGAAACCTCGAGACGACCACCAGTCCAATTATTGCTATTCAGGTTTTTGAGGATTTTATTCAAGCGCTCGGTGAGAAATGCCCAAAACCCGTTCAATGGACCGTATAGGGAGATCTGGTCTGGGATATGGACGGCCCAGTGATGGTTCGGTCTCATATGACCAGATCCATAGAGCTATACAGATCAATCAGGTTTGCAATCAATGGTTCGGAAAACATACCTCGGAAAACTTCAAGAGGTAGTCCCGCAACAGCACCACAACAGTTGGAAGCACATCTGTACAAATGGAATTGCCGACGATGATTTTCAGGAAGGCAGAAAACTTGAGGAAATTGTCGTCTTCGCCTTCCTGCAACCTTACACGTGGTGGCTTCGGCGGTTTGGGCTGAGCGGATGTCTTGGGGCCTTCTTCCCAGGCTAGCTTCTTCTTTTCGTATTCCCTCAAAGCAGCTGGATGTCGTCGTTGGGCGGTCTGGAACTCATTCTTGGCTTCTTTAATAAATCTGTCCCAGACAACCGGTATCTAAGGGAAGATGAGAAGAAGAAAGGGAATCGCGTGCATGGCCAACTTACAATCAGAGCCCAAGGGTCAGTTACTGCGAATTTATACTCATCGGCAGTGAGAGAACCACCCACCGGCTCGCCAACTCGTAAGGGCAGACGGCCTGCCCACAACGGAGACTCAAACTATTGAATACTTAGTGAAATGGAGACCCGAATGATGTTGTACGCCTACAGTTTCGAGAAATTCGTGAATTGTGTGGAGCTCACGATGAAAACTAGCTGTGTCCGCCCGCAGCGACCCGCTCTTAATCCACACCGTATACCACTGGGTCTTTGCAAGACCTGAAAAGTGATGAACAATCAATCGGCTTGAACTGCTCAAGTGCGCTCACCGAGGAGTAAATTATGCATGGGGTCAACAACCGTATATCTCACTATATCGAAGTACTTCAGGCGGGCAAATTCCGTCTATCGGACTCCGTGCTCAGAAAAGAAATCGTTTTGCTCTTCCGCTGTTTTCAGGGCCTTATATTTCTCACAAAGGCTTCTATGCTGCTGGCCGCTCCTTGCAGGAAACTCTAAATGAAACACATTTCAGAATTTCATATATTCAAGCTTTATTGAAGTTTTATTACCATTTCGCAGGGACTCCTGGCTGAAAAGCTCACCATGGGAGACAGTACATTTGGGGCATGGCGCGGCATTGTGGCCATGATCTGCAAAGCCACTAAGTTTGCACATTGCGGGGTGGTCGGCGATGATCGCAACTAGAGCCACCCGCACCCGAATTCCTGATGTCAAATGAGAGACAGAGAAGATATGAATGAGAAAGACTTGCCGTCTGGATGCTCTGGCGTTTGAATCACCATTCCGTGCTCATACAATTTCACTAGGTCATCCACGACGATTTTCAAATCATTCTGCAATTGCTCAGCAGTAGGCTCGTGCGGGCCGGGCAACATCCCGTTGAGAACCAGATTTCCTGCACGATACCTGATGGCAGATTAGAGTCTCTAAAATCCAACACAACAAAGACGACGTGCATGAGTGAGTTTTCCAAGTTTTGGATGCAGAACGACATAACACCAGAAGAATGCGAGGGGCCGTAGCTACTGGTCTTTCGTCCGAACCTGAAAAAAACCATGAGACACAGAAAGGACGATGACGATTCACAAACGAGGCTTACCAGTCAAGAGAAAATGTCACCCCAAGCCTCAGCTCCTCCGCAGCACTTGGGCCAAAGAAAAAGAGCTCTCCATCGTGTCCCCGTAGTGTTCTCCACAGCTCTCCATCTTGCATACTTTGGAGCTCCCCTTCCACAGTAGTGCGAGTCTTCCACGCGTTGACGGAAGCAACCATTCCGGGCCGGGTGAAAAACTCGGCCAGCGCGACAGACAAAGACTGAATAGGAGCGATCATATGAGGCTCCCGTCGAGCATCACTAGCTTCTTCACCGTCCCCAGGGTCAGGGACAGTGGGTTTTCCATCACCGAGGGCGTCAAAGAGTCGTCGCCGCGCAGGTCGGAATAGCTCTAGGTCACAGTCGGGACAAAATGTGTTGGAAGCGGTGCCAGGTTGAAAGACTTTGTGACAATTATAGCAAACCGGATGGATGGTAAACCGGTCCTGAGCCTTCAACCTGGAAAAGACAGTTTGGAGTCTTAGAGGCATGTCGGGAGTACCTTGTAGCAAATTGCCTGGCAGTGAAGCGAAAACATGCTCCAAACACTTCAGGATGAGCGCACAGGCGCAGAATGTGACATGGTGTTGTGTGTGCAAAAATCCGACAAGGTATACAGCTCCTCTCACGTACCAGTGAGGGTGCACGGTATCCCCGATGTGGGCCGAAGAGAGCTCCATCGAAGTATCATCATCGGTGGTATGCCCTGACGCAGCTGTCCCAGATGCTTCAAGTGCAGCCGGTGCAGGTTCGGCACTGTGATGAATAAAATAGCGATCTAGACACATTCAAAAAGGCCACTTACCATGGAATGCCGTTGACATTCGCCTGGGTAGACGATGGAACAATTGCTGAGCGGCACTGACCGAATGGAGCGAACTTTCCGGCCCCGTGACGCTATTACAGTGCGATGGTCTGCAGCAGTTTCAGGGCTGTGGGACACACCTCTACTACCGCGCCCACGCGAATGGATGGAAACTGGGTTTTTACTGCGTGCCAGAGCATTGGACGATGTCTCAGAGGTGTCAGTGGTATTCTGAGGTCCACCACGGCCCCGAGTGTGGATAGAGCGCGTATTCGATGCTGAACGGGATGGGTAGGCCATGCTTCAATCAGTTTCACGCAGACTCTTTATGTATGCCCCAGTCTTGAGATGGCGAATCGGACGAAGCAAGGGAATGTCGGCGCAAAGAATTGCTTGTGGGACAGTGAAGGCTCCCTAAAACGGAGATATCTCGATACAATGTACTCTAATAACAAATCGGAGATAAGGAGAGAGGAACTTCGGTGGTTTGGAAGCCGGTAAACGCAGGACTAGTCCATGCCGAGCAAGTCATTCCCAAACCTTGTACGCGATATCAAGGATCAGAGAAGTTCAAACCAAGAGCTAGCCAATGAACGAGAGACTCGGGAGGTTTCCAAGTCCCTAGACAAGTCCGAGGAAAGCCAGAGAAGAACGAGCCAGCGACTCGGAGGAAACACGCCATCGGAATCACGGCATCGCCAAACATGTGCACATATGTTGTTGACAGCGGTAGCCATCGGATCAAAGAATCTTCAACATTCGTGGTGCCTAACTCCCTTACAGTTCACTGTGGACTTCATCAACCGTTCACTGCCGGAACACGATGTTGATGTCAGCCCGACTACGTCTACGTCGGTCTACGTTGGTCTACCTCGGCCCGGGTCCGTCTACCCCCATCTACAGGGTAGACACACAGTAGACTCAGATGAACTAGGTACGTGTACGCAATATATACTTAGGTAGCCGGACAGGTCCGTCTACCCTGCGTCTACCCGGGTAGACAGACCCTATGTCTACGGGGGGTCTGAACGCAGTGATTATTGTTTGTCAGTGTGTAACACACTTCAGCGCTTGGGGTAGGCAATGGTCTTTTCTCTGAAATTACTCCAGTATGAGGCTGTGTCCTATAGTTTCACCCTCGAAGCCATTTTTTGCAAATTTCCTTTCTTGGCATTAGGTGTTGAGTTGCTGTTTGTCTATGTGTACCGCACCTTCGCCTTTCCCACCACTACCTGCATGCCGACTTCCTCGACGATCTCTATGCACGCGACGATGCCGAAAAAGCGGCAGCTGGCCGAAAAGCTGCGGTTGAAAGAAGAGCGAAAAGCGCTGCGCAAACGCAGACTGGAGGTACGCAGTGGCAATGACGCTAGGCTTTGCTTGAACAAGTTTCTAATCGCCTACCAACTAGGCTCCACCAGCTACGAGGGCTCGGTCTGGTTTTCCTGGATTTTGGTATTGTCCTATATATCTGCTTTCTATTTTATCGTCATGACTCGAACCATACTTATTGCCAGACCTCCCTAGTTTCCTGTCGAACATGTCTTCGGTGATATTGCTATTAGCCAACAATAATGCAGAATCTTCAATTTTAGGGATGGGCTGCTACTCGCCCAGGTCTGAACACAATAGCTCGAGGCTGAACACGGTCCGTAAACGGAACACGAAAATTCTACCGCCATTCCGGATTTTCAACCCGGAAATCGAACTATGAAGGCAGCCTCCCCCACTCTATTAGATTCCAGCTCGTCGTTTGAGGTCTCTACATATCAACCGCCCGTAAAATCACGACCTCCCTGGCCGAGTGAGGAGCCTCGCCCTCAGATTCGAAGTGGGGCCTGTACCTCCCCCAGATTTTCTCAACACGAATTCCGGCATCCGAACTTGCTTATGATAACGATCCATGCAACCCGGCGGCAGTTCGAATACAACCACAAAGCCGCAAACCGAGCTGAGACTACTAGTAAAAGGAGGGTAGATAGTTGCGAGAACGAAGGGTGAATAGTTGCGAGAACGAAGGGTATATGGTGGACGGACGCGGGAGTACCTTCAAAGGTGACCCGTTTGAGTTTGGATCCTTTGGACGATCATGCCACGGGGGTGGACATCTCGCTGCCGCCTTCACCGCGCACCCTCCCAGAACCCGTTTCCGAATCGTTGGCGCGCACGCTGCAAGGCCGAGATTTATTGTGCCGCCGCTCATAACTGAAACAGTTATAGCAGAGCCTCGCCGCGACATCGGCCTTGCTGTACCCCCAATTCCCCGCCGATTTCGTCGTACCGCAGTTCATGCACTTCCAAGTTGCCGCCCCTGATTCGCGATTGGCGCCGGACCTCGAGCTCGGGAGGGCGGTGTTTTTGGTGTTGCGCTCGTATAGGTAGCAGGGCTGGCAGATGCGCTGCCCGGCGGTGAGAGAGCTGCCGAAGGTGCAAGCGCCCCGGGAGCTGGACGTGGTGCCGCAGTTTTGGCATGCTTTGGCCGAACCCGCGGTCGCGGATGGAGAGGATGGGAACAGTCGGGAGCGAGAGCGGGGGGAGGGAAAACTTCTGTTTGGGGCTCGGAGACAGTGTGCGTCGGAGTAACAACGTCGAGTCGCCGGCGCTTGGACGAGCGGGTATGGATGTCATCGGGATCTCTGCCGACGTTCAAGGCCACAGCGGTGGTAGTATGGTGTTTCAGGCGCTAGTGCAGCAGCAGCACCGATTCCGCCATCGCAGTTGCCCCCAAGTTCGCGCGCAAATTTCGCGCGTTCATCCCATAGCGGTATTGTGATGCGAGTCATCGCGGTGCCCCCCTACCAAGATCGTCGGATTTTCGTGTGTCTCAGGCATTCTGCCGGAACGTGATTCATGGTGATCGCTCTCCGCTTCGGCGTTTTTATCGGCGAATGAAGACCTCGTAGCTGATAGAACCTTAGGTCGGCGCGGTACCAAAACGGAGGGTATCAAAGTCTTACCGCCATCCCGCCCCTGCAGTTGCGTCTGCGCTGCGCTTGCCTCTCTTCCTTTAACCGCAGTTTTTCCGCCGCTTCTGCCTTTTCAGCGGCGTCGCGTGCGTAGATATCGTCGAGGTAGTCGGCAACTGCAGTCGACCACTGCGCACCGTGCGTCGTACCGCTTGGGTCTTCCATGTTCGTGCCACTCAATAGGGAGGCTGTGCTGTACACATGGACAAACAACTCAACGCCTAGATCCAAGAAAGGCAATTTGAGGGCCTGCCAGAGGTAAAATTCAATTGCTGATCCAACACGAGCAGAGGACGAATAATCACTGTAGAGGAAAGGAATGCTCTGGATACAAGATTAGGTAGTACACGGTTGCTACAGATACAAGTGGTCGAGTTACAATAAACAGCGCTGAGCGCATAGAGTGAACAAGTCGGAGCCAGTATAGCTCGTGTCACAGCTCGAAACCCACAAGACCCTGATACTGGAAGCACTACGCAAGGTTCTCGACTTCGACTTCGTCGTAGCGCAAAATCAGGCTGCGAGCGCGACCCCCTCCGCGAGGTACATGCTCAGCGTCTGGCGGCGCTCCAGGAGGAAGCTGTACGGACACGGCCGTGTCTCCGTCTCCGACTCTTCCGCCCCCTGCAATGGGACGAACGCAAACGCAGCAGCATCGTCGCACTCGTCCGCCAACGAATACCTCGTCCGCCACACGCCCTCCCCGTCCATGTCGTCGCTAATATCTTCATCACCGTCCACATCTGCGCCATCAGTCCCAATTAGAATGTGTGGACAACTATGACCGGTCCTCGTCCCGCGCAGAGTCGCAGTCGGAGTACTCCGACGAGAGCGAAATCGACACGAGCGACCTGCTGTCGTGGTACTCCGCATACACGTCGTCCAAGGTCCGAGAACAGCTCGTCCATCGCGGGCTCGAGACTCGACATACGATTCGTACGCGGGCTGGCGGGGACGACGCCAAACTCCGAGGGCGCTGATGTACCCGCCGAGACGCGCTTGACGACGCTGAGCGGCTCCGTCTCGTCAATCGGGAATGGGAACGCCTCCCGCGCCGCGCTGTTGCGGAGGAGGGCGGACACGGGCGCGCGCTTCGTGAAGGTTGCGCGCGGGGGGAGGGGGAAGACCAGCGCCGGCGCGGGCGGGATGCCCGGCGGTGTCGTGCCTGCCGCTGCCCCGCGCCCCGTGCTCAGTTTTCGTCGCCCAGGATGCCCTCCTCCTCATCCCCTCCGCCGCGTGCGTGCCCTCGCCCTGTGCGGCGCCCCAGTCCACGCCCACGGCGCCCCGCAGGCTCCGCACCCGCGCGCGATGCGCCGGGCAGCGGCGAGACCGGGAACGTGCGGCATCGCGCAATCGGAAATGCAGATACGGTAGTACCAAGTCGAAGATCGGCGCACCGCGGCTGGCGGCGCAGGCTCCCGTGGCTGCGGCTCGGGGCCAATTCCGGACGTCCTGGCACCGGCGTTCGCGTCCTCGGGGGCGGCGCCGACATCCTCGCTCTCGGGGGAAGCGCCGACGCTCGTGGGGCCGAGGGCGGCGATGGGGGCGGGCCCGTCGGCATAGGCGGGATCGGATCCGTAGGGTATCGATCCGGCGGCGGTGCATGTCCAATGTGCTCGCCGGGACGGCGGGGAGGTCCGGGTCCAGACAGCCTCCCACGGGCGGGGGTGCCAAAAGAGGCTTGGCTGAAGATGGAGACGGAGACGAAGATGGAGAAGGTGGGGGACAACGAAGGCGCCGGCGAGGCGGGGGCCGTCGGCGTTTGCAGGCTCTTATGTTTATGCGTGGGGCTGCAACTCCCGCCGCCGCTGTCGAAGTGGGAGTGGGACGACGTCGGGGACTCGGGCTCGGGGGGAAACGCAATCGCAATCTCGATTTCGTCCCTCTACGAGCGCGATGGCGTCGCGCGCCTCCTTCGAGATGTCCAGCACGCCGTCGAGGATTGTGGGTTGCAGCTGCTTTTGCTTCACGGGGCGCTTCGGCTTCGCAGAGCGCCGCCCGAGCAGGCGCAGCCGAGGGGTAAAAGTTTGAGCAAGGAATTCATGCCAATGCCAATGCGGAGGAGGAAGAGGAGGAGGGGAAGTGGGTTGCCGGTCCCAGGTATGGTATGCGGTATATATTCGAGGGGAGGGGATGTCTGAGACATGGGAGGAAGGAAGTCTGAGTTTGGCGGGTCGGAAAAAGGAGGAGAAGGAGGCGGTGCCGAGTCGGCCGACGTTGCGGAGACAGAACCGGAGTAGATGCACATTGAAGCCTTCCTTGTCTGTGGCACATGCATAAACAGTTGTACGTCCCGTTCCTAGAATCCACCCATCAAACAACCATCGAATGCAGAAACCGACATGAACGCACAACGTCCCCGAACGGATAGGTGAGAAAGAAAATTTACGCCCCGACTCCTCCCCAACGCACAAGAGGCCCAGCACGCGCGTCCACGAAGAAGCCGCTGCCTCAGTCTAGGTCTAGGACTCGTACCCGTCCGCCAGTCCGCCACACTAGCTCCCCGTCTATATCGTCGATGATATCCTCATCGTCGGCCGCATCCCCATCGGTGGAATGAAGATCGGTGTCATCATATTTGGCGTCGTCTAGAGCAAGATCGACACCATCCTCATGATACCCCGAGATGCCTTGCAGGCTGACGCTCGCGAGGGTGTCGGCGGTGCACGCGTCGACTTGGGTAGGATCTCGAACCTGGGTGCTGGCCAGGGTGCTAGGGGACGGCGCAGCTGAGGGCTGGGGCTCGATGCTGGGTGGGGCGGGGCCGCCGGCGGAAGAGGTTTAACCGAAGACGGGGGAGAAGGGGAAACCGGAGAGGCAGAAGCTGAAGTAGGCAGATGTAGGCGTTTGCAAGGCCTGCGTCTTCTGACCATGGATGCGGGTGAAACTGCCCCAGAGGGCGTTGGAGATTCGGGTAACGGGGAGGAAGTGGTATTGAGAGGCGGATGGCTGGATTCTGTACTTGGTCGCTGCTGGAACCGGATTGCCCTGGACCAAGCGAGGTTGGCCGGAAACATGCAGAGAAGGTATCGACCGAGATCTTCCCAACTGTGGAATTGCGCGACCCGGAGGCCTGCTTTATTACATATTGGTACATTACATTCCTAAAATCCATCAGCAAGTATCGCGCACGCAGAAACAGATGTGCACGCACAACAACCGTATTCGAAATTGAATAGAGGGGTGGAAAACCAAACCAAAAGAGCATCTACATCTCATTTGTGCTTTTCCGGCTACCCGGTATCGGCGAGGGCGACTGGGGCAGGACATCCCCGTTGATGATGTCCTGTATGGAGGCCTCGAGCGCGTCGACGCGGGTCGACATTTGTGTCACTGTTTGCGCGGTTCAGCCAACGCAGATAGCATAAACACAGCGACGTACTCCTGTCAAGAATCTGTGTCGACATCTCGTCAAACTTGGTATCCAGCTGCTCGAGCAGAGTTTCGACCTATTCCACGAGCCAGATCTCAGAACAACATCGGGACAACTCGGTGGGTGAGGCGTACAAAAGCGGTGAGCTCGTGGGGGCTTGAGATGTCGTTTGGGCCGACGGCGGTAGCCTTTGAGGCGGCCTTGATTGAGGGGGTGGGGGTCTTGTCGCGCTCGTTTTCACCCTTTGCGGGGGTCGACGGGGTTACCTTGAGCGGGAGCGCCGAAGACATGCTGCAAGCTTGAGGATCGACACGAGCAGGGCAGAGGAAATCAAAATGTCACAACATGACCCAACAGACCGTGATGGCAAGTTCAACTTGAGTTCAACCTTGAATTATGGATTGCGCAAGTAGGCGAACAGAAAAAAAACAGAGGTGAACTTTGATTGCCCTGCAAAACAGTTTCCTTGAAAAGAAGAGCAGGGTGATTTTATGGGGGGTTTAAGAAAAGTTCCGAGCTTCACAAGAGCTTCGTTAACAGACTATCGCTACCCATACCGCCACGCAGATGTGTTGGCGATTTACAAGCGCGAAAGCCAGAGATATACCCGTTTTGAATATTTTTCAGCCACAGGACACCGGGAGATGCCGCTCTTGATCACCCATTTAAATCCCTTCAAACCGTTAGTCGCGGCGGTCGCCGTTCTCCCTATAAGGCAAGGAAAATTGACCTGGAATATCTGTCCAGGAATGCATAAAATGCGCACTAAACCATGATCACGATTCCACTCATGGGGCCCCGTCCGTACACGAATATCCGTGGTACTCCCGGCAACACCCACCACCGCTCTCACGTTGGGAGCTCATCAGTCAGTGATCAACGCATGAAGTCTGCCGCCAAGACGGCGATTCCCGCTTCCAGGAATACCCACTGCCACCTTCCCTTTTCGTTTTTACAGTTCAGTTCAACCCGCGGATGTGTATCATATTAATATCACCCCGTCTTGCGGTGTCCAGCGGTCATGCTGCTCGGGTTCGGTAGCACAACATGAGATCCCAATCAACCATCACCATTGCAGGCGTCGGCCAGAGATAACAGTGAGCGCGGCCTTGAATTAAAGCGGCATTGATTGGTGCAACTTGACCTCGCCGGTGCTTCCGATTCGCACAATTGTGCCATCGTGCTCGCCGAGCCACGGGACCGCGTTCGATATTTGGGAAGGGTTCAAATAGGACCAGGCTCGAAGTTCTTCTCCGCAGGGACAGGCGAACGTGGGACGGCAGTCGCTGGGAGCGATACCTGCCTCGATGAACAGGAAGCCCTAGAATGTAAACATGCGGGAGTGTCGTCCTGATTTTAAAACGTCCAAGGCTGTATGTACGCTTGTACTTACTCTAAGAGGCAGCAATTGTTGAACAACAATGATGAATTTATGATGAATCAATGACTTTCCAAGTCCGACCGCCGACCCAGCCACGGGGACACACTTTAAAAAGCCTAGTCCCACCGAGTTCCTGGAATGTGATCACGAATAAACTCTATTCTTACCCCATAGGCTCCGTGGATCGAACGAAGAAGCTGACAGAAAGACGCGCTACATACCCAGGGAAAATGTTCCTGCTCCTGCGCACCTTCAGTGACGAGACCTGACAATCATAGATATGCGCCGGTTACTACCTGAAAGACGGACGGGAAACGCCGCGATCGCGATAATTGACACACGTTGGAAAATTGCTTCCTTGCTGCGAAGACCAGAAAAAATTCGGCCCATCCCGGGGCATCATCCAATGTACCGTACCAGACTCGATCCAGGGCAGAGAGAAAATAGCTAGCGGCCTCCGGCGCCCGCCGGGGAAAACGCGGAGGAATCGAAAACGCATTACTGAACGCCTCTGGAGCCCGTCGACGCAGAAGACCAGAAGTAGCCATAGTACTTCGCCATGAGGGCGAATCCGAAGCCGGGGTCTGTGGACACTGGGCTGTGGTTGGCTGGCCACTTGGACAGGCAGTGAGTGAACGCCACTGCAGCAATGAGGATGAGCGCCACTGCAGCAATAGAGAAATGGCCCTGATTTCGTTCGCGCCCTGAATGCAACCGAACCTTTTCTCCCGTCGCTTAAAAGATGCGTGTAAAACGGGAAAGAGGAAAGAGGAAAGCACAGATCTTGAACTTGGTCAGTCCACCTATGTATTTCAATTGGCGGCGATTGAGGGTCGACCAAGCCTTTCGAATATTCTTGGACTGTTCGCTGAGTCCAAATGCACAGATTGTGGATCAACTCGGCCCGGAAAGGTTATATCGCTGAGTTGAACTGTGCAGGTAAGCCTCAGAGAAAATCGGAGGCGTTTGTCCCATAGGAAAGAGCACTCGAAGACGGTGAGATGGTGTGAGTCATGCATTCGCATGAGATTTCGAGCTGCACGTGCATCAAGACATTCTGAAGTTTTCTCTCATGGCTCCCGCCCTCAATCTGCAGTCGACACTGACAGTAAGTGGAACCAACCCCGGTTCTGGCCTAATTATGTTGTCCAGCTCAATGATGGCAATCGGGTGCCCTACCTTGGATTCGGTGCGTGAGCTCGTAACACGCCAGAGCAGATCTGACCCCAATCTCCCAGGGACGTATGAGATGTCCGGCAAGGAAGCGTACAATGCCGTTACTTGGGCGTTAGAGGTATTCCATTATCCCTAAACTCCCGTGGTACTGCGCCCCTCACACCCTCCCGAGGCAGGATACCGGCACATTGCAAGTAGTAAAAGCAGATCGATGTATTTCACAGGCTCACAAATCCGACATAGGACTCGGCAACTTGGTACGAAAACGAAAAAGAATGCGGACAGGCAATTTTGGACTTCTGCAAGGCGACGGGCACTCCGCGTTCCGCAATCTTCTACACGACTAAATTAATGATCAATACCAACTACAAAGACACTCTCAAGGCCATCCAGTTCTCCCTCGACGAATGCGGCCTTGGGTACATCGACCTGTATCTCATCCATGGTCCTCTGGGTGGCCCGGAGGCCAGGAAGGAATGCTGGCGCGCAATTTGCGACTCCCAAAAAGAAGGCAAATTGAAAAGCATTGGCGTCAGCTGCTTTGGTATCCGGCATCTCCAAGAAATCCTCGCGATGGGTCTCGTAGTCCCCGCGATCAACCAAGTTCGTTGCAGTTCGTCTTCCAGCTCAATCTCCTCATCGGCCCCACAGATCGATCTACACCCGTTTATGACGCGGTCCGCCATCGTCAAGTTTTGCGAAGATCACAAAATCGCTCTCGAGGTAAGATAGTTATCGTCTGCTTCAGTTGTCGTCTCGGGTACTCAAGACAGGACGTCCCAGGCCTGGGCTCCGCTGGTTCGTGGGCTTCGATTCGACCATGCGGCCATTAAGACTCTGGCTGGGAAATATAATAAAGAACCCGCCCAGGTCCTCCTTCGCTACTCCATCCAGAAGGTGGTAACCGTTGCAGCATCGTGCGCTCATGCTGACCGCGTATCCGCTCCAGAATTACGTCGCCATCCCCAAATCGGTCTCCAAAACGCGAATTGCGTCCAACACGAACATCTTTGACTTCGAGTTGGAACCGCAAGAAGTACTTGAGCTGGATGGCTTAGATGAAGGTGAGAACCTGCTCGTCGCCGATGTATCTCCTCTGATTAATGTCCCACAGCCCTCGTCACTGACTGGGACCCTTCGGAGTGTCCCTGATCATGCTCCGGCGCCAATCGATGTATCCAGTACCTGTGTACCTAGCCATCTCAACAAGACTTAGTTCGTGTTCAACTCCTCCGGCGCCCATCCATGTGGCCGCCTCCACAGTCGGCCAATTAGGAAGTCGCCTGAAGTTCGAAGCCTTCATCGCCACACGGGATCGACGTTCATCAAGTAACTTGGAACGTTAGCTTGTCTTGCGCCGACTTTCCGTTTCAGGTTCCAGGCCACGGTGATTCACTCTGCGCCAAGCTCCCGGTTCACTTCTTACTTTCGGACCGCAGAGTGATTTGTTCTGTCCAACAAGCTTTTTTCCCGACGCAGGCGCTGATCGACATGTTTCTTCATCTGGTCATCTCCTTGTTGCTGAATGTGCACGCCCGAAATCATTTCGCTGGACGACTGGTTTATTATTCGACCGAGTTCGGCGTTTGATGGTTGAACCCATTGGGCCTGACTTCGAATAGCGTCTCATCCGCGGGCTTGTTAGAATCACGGAATCGACCAGAATAACGAGGCGCCTCGCACAAAGCACTCATAGCTCCCTTCAACAACCTCACGACTAGGTCGCCGTCCGGGTTTTTCGACTACCTGCAAAAGTTCGTATCTGGCGATTTTGAACGCACAGGCGTCCCGGTCGTGCCTATCGCCTATCGCACCCATCCAATCCTGTACCACTTGTGCTAGCTGGCTCCTCTCCGCCTCTGCTACGATAGGACACGGTAATAACTACCGCAGCTTCTCGGCCGCGGTGAACAGTTCGGTTTAGCTTTCTGTTAAATATAAATACGGGCCACGCGGTTTTCAAGATTCTTCAGATGTGACGACGAGACGCAATTCCAGCCGACTCCTAGGTGTTGCCGTTCGAATCACAAAATATCTCTGACTCGCATCTACTTTATGGGACAGTACAATGGACCGGCTGGCAACTGTTGATTTAATAACTTGAATCACCATCGAGGTCGATTATTATTGGGATGCTCCGAACCGGTTGACAGCACGGCAACGACCCAGAATCTTGAATGATTTGGCCGAGGTCATGTCGGACATCTCTGCTTGATTCTGGTGCTTCTGAGGCGGTCTCCGACAAACATACGATCATTATTTCGTTCTCGCAAGGGATCTCGTCATCTTCGGGCCGTGTAAAAGAATTAGCCCAGCGGATATTATACTCCTACACTACGCTGGCATTTCATTCTGCTTGAATGAACATTCTGCATGGCCGTTGAAGATTGTGACTTAAAATGGGCTCCCCTTGCGGCTGCGTCAGGCAGGCTCACCGCGCAACACTGCGCTTCTCATCCACGAGGATACGGGCAGATACAAGGTCCTACTTTCTGAAACGACGCGATTTAGAAGCCCAGTCAGAGTCTAGGCTCTATGGCCTTCCGCTTCACGCGAGTTTCCTGCGCCAACGGACACAAATACGGCCGCCCCTCGCTCTCCGATGACCGTATCTCCGAGGACGGAGACAGTTTGTGCTACGGGAGTTGCCTGGCATTGCAGCTACCACGCTCTCCTGAATCGCTTATAGCACACTGGCGTCGAAACTTTTGAGGAAATTTTCTTTTATTGGCCATCCTCCCCCAAATCAGCGGTACCCTATCCGAGGGTTGGCGTGTGACAGGTTGTAGCACCCATGGATCAGAGAATCATCTCCATCCTATCTCCAGCCTCTTGTCGGTCGTGGAACGTGGACCCGGAATCTGCCTCTCGGCACAATTCAGCCATGGATCATGGGGACGAATACTCGGATGGAGGTGCCCGGCCTGGTGGGGTTGCCGACATCCTGGCCGCTGGCACAGTGAGTAACGTTATGGGACCTGATTGTGTTTAACTTGCCTCGAATCCCAATTTAGATCGAGGAACGTCGTGAATGATTCATAGGAGCCTGGAAGTATGTACGGCACGTTCTGCAAGGGCATGCTGCTGTTCAGTATACTGTTTCTTGACGGTTTTTCGTTCGACGCGGGCGCACATATGTCTTTGTTCCCCTGAACCGTCTCATCCTGGCAAATTCACCTGAATGGATATATTCGACAATCCCCAATGCCGTGAGACGTGGACAGGCACTGCCCACTGGAGCGTACGTTTTGGTCGAACCTGGGGCGAGAAAAGTCGAAAAATAAAAAATGCCAACTCCCACATATGCCGACCTTGAACGGTCTGTCCAATCCATTCCCATACCTGAATTGCACAAGTACCCGACATGCACAACGCGAATCACTCGATTTGGTGAATTACTTACTGTGTAATTATTCCGTACGTAAACCAGGTCCATAAAAAAAAACGCCTCGGGCTTTATCTCCAGACAGAAATGGAAGGGCTGATGGAACGGGTGTCCTGTAAAATTGGAAACGGTCCGCCAATGCAACAGATTCCTGCTCATTCGTGAAGCGGTTTGAACATACGGTTAAATGGATGTACGGACCGATGAAGCTCGGATGAACCCGGTTTTGTGGGCAAGACCTGACATGTAAGTGTTCAGAACTTTGCTTCAGCACGGCATCTAAAAATGCCTGTCTCACACCTGCAACCACCAGCATGCCGAATCAATGACACAACGGAATCTCCGGAAGCTTCTGTTGAACTGAAAAAGAAGGCCATATGAAGAAGATTACAAGTATCGAATCGGGTATAGGCTGGAGGATTCCGGAGCACACGGGACGGTAGGAGCGATCCCAGATCTGCACAGGAGCTAAAACAACCAATTCAAAAGTCTAGTGCTAAAAATTCAATCTTGAAGAGCGCACTCGTTGTACGAGAGAACAACGGAAATTGGTTATGAGGGCAAATAAACAGCAGCTGAAAAATGTGCGTAGTGTGGCCAACGTCAGGTAAGCAAGCCTTCCGAGGTAACGTTACACGCTAATCGGAGCGGCATCGTGTATTGGCCAAATTAGGGCGACTTTGCGCCCAAAGCTGCCCAAAGCCAAGAAGCTGATCTGTTACAAGAAGACGCAAAACTGGGATAAAGGGCACAACCTCGTAAGCTCATCCCCATCTCTGATTGTCCGACAACCTCAAACTTAGCGTCTAAATGAGCTCCTCCCAGCCGACTGATGTCCCGCCGTTCTATGGTGCCGTCGAAACCACCATGAACGCCCTCCGTCTCATCCATGCTGCACGACAAGGAGTCATCCCTCGAATTACCCGGCGTTTAAACGATGCAGAGCGCAGGACAATGATCAAGAGTGGGGCTGTATTCGTCTTCAGCGTTGAAGAAAGTGGGATCAAGCGTTGGACAGGTTGAATTTCGGCGCCGCTTGCGAGGCTGGATGCTGACCCGCCATAATGCTTGTAGACGGTCTACTATGGTCCCCCTCTCGGATCGTTGGCAATTTTTTGGTGCGCCTAAAATAATTCACTCAATATCTTTGGCTGACAACGGTGCAGGTCTATCGAGAAATCAATGAGCGCACGAATAGTCGCGGGAGCCACAAAAAGTTGTACCCGACGGACGAGCCAGCTCGAGCCTTGTCTGTGCGTCCTAGCTCGCTGGCGCGGCTCCACAGTGCACTCACCGCCATCGCCGGCCTCCAGGCTAGCGAAAATGGAACTTTTAAACCCAACGGTCTAATCAAAAAAGTGCGCCCACCCGCAGAACATCGTGGTTCCCTCACTAATTAGATGTTTAGACCATTACAGTCACCATCGACGGATCCGACCTTCACCTTATTTCTTACTATACCTCGGCCGACCAACACTCTGGAAAACTCAAGGTTTGTCGACTGACGGCACTTACACTAGCTTCATTTTAACTGGTTGTTCAGAGACCCAGCAGTCGTCCAGATATCATGGGCCTCCACATGGATCCCCGCCTCTTTCGGGCCACGAATTTTCGAGTGCCTCCCAAGGTCGAGAAAGGGCCGGATGGCACTTCTCGGCTTGTGTAAGTTCGCATGGATTCGTTTCCAATCCCACCGCTGATACATTTTCACAGCGAGACTGAGGAAGTGGCATCGGACGTCGTCGAATGCAAAATAGAAGACGAACCTTACAGCGTTTCAGTTTCCCCGACATCTTGGGGCTCGGATAGCAGCCAGGGCTCACCGATTGAGAATCCATTCGCTGGCACTGCACTTTACCCTGTCTCTTCGCATAGTTCGTCCGTGTATCCGAGAGTCGGCCACAGCGACAGATGGTCGGTTCCAGTCCCTACCCTCCGTCCGGACGCGTGGCCCTCGCACTCCTCTCACTCGTCACACCATTACACCCCGAGTCGCCGAGACGCGGGCAACTCTGATTCGTGGAATCTATCTTCCGCACGTTGGCAGGGCGAGACGTACCAGCCATCCTCACCACCTGCTTCCAGTGTTTACGTTGACCGCTCGCGCACCCGATCCACCAACCCGTACCCCTCACCGCTGCAGATCCCATCGCATCGCCGGGACTCTGATAACTCGGCGACGTTGAATTCAAGATACAGCGGCCACCATTCAGGAGATTCCCGGGACACCAGTTCACGTCTGCCTTGGTTGCTTGCGAGTGACACTGACACGAAGGAAGGTATCCGTGGGCACCATTCTTCCGGGACTCCGTTTGCTGCACCGGTGGGGCAAGCGTCTATTTACGCTCCTCAGGGATATCATCGGCCCATGACATCGCATGGGTCGTACAACTCCGGGTGGTCTTCGAACACATCGAGCTCCCTCGCCATTACCTCGTCTCAGGCAGCTGCTCCATTCTCCCCGTCGTCCAGCATGAACTCCTACGCCTCCTCGTACGCGCCGAGCTCTGGCGGGATGTCCAGCCCCGAGGACTACTCGAACGCCGACGAATACGGGGATTCTTAGAGCAACAGTGTACAGTTCTTGATTGGCACACCTCGGACGGACGATTTGTTTCATCTCTTGTAAAATAGGCCCATATCTCTTATCCTAATCCAACCACTGTTAACATACCGACCTGCCGTTAGACACTGTCATGTATTCCACAATGAATTCTTGTCTAGATTTTTTGCCGGGGATGTTGAGCAGTGTTCCGCCGTTCGCGATGTCCCCGAGTAAGAACACACCACATAAACTTTCCGCGCGATTCGGGATTCCAGATTGCCGCTGCCGCATGTTGAACCCAGCGCTCTCCGAGGGCTCAACGCTGTTGGTGCGAGTCTTCATGGGGATTAATTACACGATGACAGGGGATCAACCGTTCGTGTGGGTCGGCGCTGTGGTGTTCTGGATGCCATTCATTGGTCAGTTCATAAACTTCAGACCGTTCACGTCCAAAGTATAAACCGGTTCTTGGCTCGAGAAGGCCGAGGTAACGCGTCGGAGAATAGGTATTACACCGGACCTGTTGTGTCCTTAACGAGAGTCGGGTTGGATTTCTGTGGCGTTCAGGTGTGCGCAGTTTCAAAATTTTCGTGATTTCTTAGTCGAGTTTTTCCAGAACACCGGTCAAGAGAATTATTTCCTGGGTTAATACATTGAACATACTACGCGTTTCCGCCCGTTCGTCTCTCGATGAAGTTTTTGATGTTCGCGTGTCCGTCGAGGGTGCCGAAAAAGCAGCGTTTCGCGGCATTTTCCCATAACACGACTTCAAGCTGTCTGGCATAATTCAGGACAAGCTCGTAATCGGCCGGCGAGGTGAACGCAGTATACAGGTAACCTGGATGTCCACCATTAATAACAAAACCCCGTGTAAAAGGAGTCTCCCCACCTTCTTGAGACTTTAATCGATTCTTCTCGAGCTCCCATAATCGGATCTGATCTTGCACTGTGACGGGCAGGAGGGGATTCTGGGTCGAGTGCGGCTTTACCAGGACGCGGGGAGTACGGAGGGATAGCACGTACATTTTTTCTCATTTGTGGGTGCGCATGAGCTATTAGATAACTGATGATCTGAATTTTAACGATTAGAAATTAACGTGCCTCTGCAAAGTCTAACGGGAGACGACACAGACCTGTTCTGCCGAGATTCCGTTACTCAGCGCCTTTTTAACGCTATCCCGAGTGATAGAGCCGACAACTAAGTTAGGAAACCGGTATTTCAAAGCTACAAACAAATTGAGGACGGCTGTTTGGAGGGGATTATCTTGAACGAATTTGGTCAGTTAGTGTAGGCTACAGAGCGAACGAGACCAGCACGGAGGTACCTGTGTACGCGTATATCCGGTAGTTAGTTTCCAGGACAATAAATCCCTCTTTTGGACCGGAGCTTGGACCAGTCGACGTGGGAAGCGGAGGCGAGGAAGATGTGAGCGTAGTGGCTAAACGCGTGGGGTAGAAACGTCGCGAAGAAGGCTGGAATGAAAGGAGTGAGGGAAGCGACCCTGCGCCGCTGTACATGCACGTACCTTGCGTTGCCATAGGAGGCCGTAATCGCGGAGGTCGTTCAGCATGGCCTTGTGGGTTGCGGCAACTTGTGGCGTGCTGTTCATCCCCTCTGTCGAGTACTCCTGGGATCTCCGATCAGGGGATGTTCATCAGGCAACTCTGCGTTCTTACTCTACCAAGCTCCATTGTTGATAGCATGAATAGAAAACTCAAGACTTCTACCAGATCCATATTGCGCTCCTAGTGACGTATAGTCAGAGGGTGGATATTGTAAATGAAGTTCACCTCAGCTAAACGCAAATATTGCAGCAATAGATCCCATAACTGTGCGTGTGGAGAGTGGAGAAGAAATTGGAAGCCTGCAGATGTGATTTGAAGAGAACCCCTGCAGAAATGACGTGATAATACGCAGAGGAACAGAAACGACACCTACTGAGAATTAGCCATGAGACCGCTCTGTTGCAGGAGAAATAGAACATCCTTGGAGGGTCGCATGGAATTCTGGCCAGTTCCGGAAGAGACCATGTAGTGCAGGATCGTCTGGAAAGAAAGTTCAAGGAGGATTTCGCCCTGAATCTCGATATCCTACCTCCCATCGTTCCAGGGCATAGCCATCAAGTCCGTCGATGCCCATGGGTGGGTACTTGTCATCCTTGGGGGCCGGAACACCGAAGCTGCCAGTGGTGCCACTGTTGGAGACGGTGAGGTCGGAGTCTACGGGATATACTTCTTCGCCTTACCCCCCTGTCAGTGCCTGGCGCATGCTCGTTTTGAATGTAGCACTCAAAGCCAGTTTGATCGGGGAAGTGGCCAAAATGTGAAGACGGAACAAAGGCGACAAGGCAGCGTCGTAATTTCTGCGGGCCTAGAATTAATAGAAATTGCAAGGAAGGTGCCATATCCGATACTTTTTCTCTTCCCGGACCACCCAGGCAGCCATGGTCGACGAAGAAATAGTCGATTCGAGCCAGAGAAGATTCATGATGATTTGCTGCTGAAGAGGGGCCAAAAGCCTGGGTAATTGAGGTCAGAACCGAGTTGAGGACTGGAATGGAGAATTCCACCGGAATATCGAAAGACATGAGGACGGTCTTGAGTACAATTTATTAAGGGTTTGTTGCGATTGCGACTGCAGAAACGGTAGAAGAGAGTGAGGGCTGTTTGTCTGTTCCACCGGCGCGCTCAAGTGCAGTGAAGGCATTCTGGATGTAGGAGAACTGGGCCAGAACGAGGGAGTCAGTGAAAGAGACAAGCCGCGGTAATTACATAATATCGCGACCGAAAAAACATGTGACGGTGATGGAGTGTACGTCATCCAGGTAATTACGCGTCGCCTCTCCTACTCCCATGTCTTCTCTGTCGGTACATACCGCAGCGCAGAACAGTTAGTACATGAAGTCCTTCCTGGCATCTCTAAATTTTATCTAGATCAGCTTCATGTTGTCCGTTCGCTCATTTCAGAGAATCCCAAATTAATTAACTCATTGGATGTCGTATGCACATTTGCTTGCTTCAATCAATGTAGCCTTAAATCTGTACAGGATGAGCGAACAGCGCTTCACTGGGCCGCATCTTCCGGATCCACCGACATCGTCCGCTTTCTCGTTGACAAGAAAGCCGAAGTGGACCTGGTCGATAATAGCGGATGGACACCTCTTCACATTGCAGGTGGCCAACCATTCCAGTCTTCCATACTTCCATTGATGGTCTTCAGTCAGCGCGGGTCATGACGAAATCGTTCAAGAACTTGTAGGAGCCGGGGCGGATGTGAATAGGTAACTTACTCGCCCTTCCCATCTTTCATCGCAGCGCTTCAACGGTTTCCAGGAAGAATGGCAAAGGAATCAGTCCATTGTATGCTGACCTCTTTCAACCCGATTCCCCATTGACTCCTTCCAGACATTATGCTGCGTCCAAATCTCGGATCGATGTATGTCGCGCGTCCATAGTGCAAGGCTAGCGCGCTGATCGTTTGATACCAGATCGGAAGGCTTTTAATCTCAAGAGGGGCGGACGTATGTCTTGTTATGTTGTCAACGACAACCCAGTTCATCAAAGTCCTTCAGATTAACGCCAAAGATAAGGCTAACCAAGTCCCTCTGTATGCCGATATTTCCCCTTCTCCGACGCACACTGACTTTTATCATTCAGCCATCGCGCGGCAACGACCGGATCCCTGGGGTTCGTTCGACTGCTGTTGGAATCTTCTGTACCTCCCAACAAGACGCGTCTCAACAACGCGGATCGCATCGGTGGGGCACGCGCTTCCGCCCATATTTATATAATTGACCTCGGTCCAGGCAACACAGCTCTCCATCTGGCAATGGATTCTGCGCATGCGGAAGTTGCCGTGGCGCTTATAAATGCGGGGGCTGATCGCAGCAAAGTAAGCACCGGGTCTTGAGCACTATCAGTCCATCTGACCAGCTACAGTTAAATTTGGATGGTGAAGCTCCGGAAGATGTCGAGGGGGTTGGAGGTTCCGAGCAGCGACGTGCCAAGCAGTATGTGATAGAATCATGTGGCAACCGCGACCCGTAGGCTCCATAGATTCCGAACAACGTCTAATGGTGTAAGATTTGCGCCGGGTGGAATTCATTTCGGTATTCGAAGCTCGACAAGTGGAATTTACACCCCAGCTATGGTGTAGTGGGTCCGGGTGTTAGTGAGGCCGGCGATGCAGCCCCGTCATTACCAGCAACTAACGACGCGGGCATCATTTGTTCAGGCAATGTTGGCAAACAACCTCGTTCCAACTTGGTTTGCAAGTCGTGTACCAGCTGTAAGTACATGCTCCTCATATCGACGACATTTCTGCAGGTCGCCTGCGATGCCATGACTCGCAGGTGCAAATACAAGTAACAGTGTTCACTGTTTGGTGATTGGCATACTTTTTAGCCTGCTAACCGTTGAAGTTCTTCGCCATCCTCGTCGTCCGAGAGATCCTGTGCAGCTACCATCCATTTGGCATGAACCTTGTTCCAGGAACGTGCAGAATTACCAACGATCGACACGTGCGGGGGTCGATTGGAATGGGGACATTGTCTGGGCGATAAAGGGCAATACAAGCCAGGCAGTAGGCATTGCAATGTGCCGTGTTACGCTTTCTTCCTCGGTGAAAGAACTCCCACAGAGGGCCGCGGGTGGGTGGCATTGACGAAGAAGATGCGAAGAAAAATGACGTAATTGCCATCAATAAGTCTTAATTAAGGCTTAACGGCACCGAAGCATGAAGCTAAGTCTTAATATTAAGGGGTAATTAAGCCTTAACTTAATTTAAGTCTTAACTCTTAAGGACAACACTGTTGGTGATTGACATACTTTTAGCCATGCTTTTCATTCGAGCGACGAGTCTATACTATTGGTTGATACTTGACAACTTATTCTAAAATTTTCTACTTACTTCAAACTTTGGGCGTCGGTTCGGAGGTTCACAAGAAATTATCTTGAGACGGACCATTCCGGTGATTCCCGGCGGGGTTGGCTTCGGATCAGACGGCAATTCCAATTGCGCTCAGACGTCATGCTCCCGTTTTAACAGTTCCGCCTGCTGGCGGCTAATCTTCTCCCTTGATATTCCTCATTCCTCATGTTTAATTCGACCACAGACTGCTTTCTCTGAGATTTGAATCTATCAGCAGTCAAGACTTGGGAAGTTAGGGTACTTAGTTGAACGAATTAGTAAGTGTGAAAATAACGGTTGGCACAACATTGGCAACAGATCTCAATGAAGGAGAGCCATCCCGGCCAAGAGGTATATTGACTACAAGGTAAAACGCAGTTGAGTTTACTGGCGAACTCGTTAGTACCACTTCTCGGACAACCAGTCGTTTGCAATTCTACCATGGGATGGTGGTTTTTTAGGGCCGCTGCGCTGCAGGATTACCGCTCTTATGGTCCTAAGGGCAGAGAACTCGACATTTGTGATTGAACACCAGTAATGATCCTTTCCTGGTTCCGAGCCCAGCCGACTCGGACAGCAGAACAAAAATCGGACTCGAGGCCAAGCCCTGTAAATCCCGAAACTCAGGCAGAACTACCAATTCAACTACCGCCCAGAATCCCATTTTGGCAAGAATGACACCAAACGCGGAAACGATCGATCACTGACGGCCGACCAAACATGGCCAATATTCCACGCCAACTTGTCCTTCACAGAACTTGTCTCGAACGCAATGCCTATACCGATGAATATCAGAAAGGACCTCATTGCCGCGTCGCTGGAGCTTGTCGGGACAATGTTCTTTCTTCTTCTTGGTCTGGGCGGAATTCAAGCAGCGACAGCCGAGACAATGGTGCGTCTCTGCATTCAAACTGCAATCTACCACTCAGTTTTGCCTCCAGTCGAGCGATGGCGTTACGAATGTAGAAAGGGTTTTATACATCTCGACTTGTATGGGCTTCAGTCTGGTTGTTTGTGCTTGGATCTTCTTCCGGTGAGTGCCGCTGGCATGGAATCCGCCAATTCACCGAAGTCCGCCGTTCCGAATCAGCATTACCGGTAGCCTCTTCAATCCTTGCGTCACGGTTTCCCTCGTACTGCTCGGCATCCTACCTCCATTCCGCGGACTCCTCTATGTCATCGCGCAATTTATGGGTTCTGTCTTGGCCTCGGCACTTCTGCTCGGACTCACGGGAACGTTGTCGATCAAGTATGAGTTTTATCGCTCTAAGTATCATATGCTTCTCACTTTCATCTCCAGCACTTCACTCCGGCCCGGCACTTCCGTCACCCAGGGCGTGTTCATCGAAATGTTCATCACCTGTGCTCTCGTCATCGCCGTTCTCATGTTGGCCGCCGAAAAACATCAAGCGACAGCTTTTGCACCGGTGAGTCCGATTTTGGTTATCCTCGACTGCTCTGTTACTGATGACTGCGCAGATTGGAATCGGCCTGACCTTATTCTCATGCCACCTGTACGCGTATCGTACGGTTTACATGCATGCATGTGTGAACTCATTCTTGTGAAGTTTCGCAACCTTTTACACCGGCGCTTCGATGAACACTGCTCGATCCTTTGGTCCAGCTCTGGTCTCCGGATTCCCGACTCCAAATCATTGGGTGGTACGTCACTGCTTCTGCCCGAGATCCCCGCCCTGAATGTCGGCCGACAGTACTGGGTTGGCCCCTTCCTAGGCTCTATCCTTGGCAGCACATTCTACGCTCTCTGCAAGCAGTAAGCTTCTGGTTTAAATCATCCAGAACGTCTCCCGACTCTGTTCTCGATATCCAGTTCCAAGTATTGGACGTTGAACCCTCACCAAGACACCGACGATCACACGAAATCGCCTGATAACCCTGTTAGCTTTGCACAGACCATCATCGAGGACAGAAACATCACTCTGGATCCCCGGGCGCTGGTCGGACAGATATCTGAACGACTCCCGAAACTCAGCGTTTCCAGTGGGACGTCTTTCGGGGGACGGAGCGGCTCGACCTTGGTACATGAAGGGGGTCTGACAACTTCTGTGTAGCTTAAATCGTTGGCGTAATTTCTCCGAAGCCTTAGACGCTCTTTTTCGCGACCTGTTTGTGCCATTTATAGAATTGTATTTCATACACGTGATCGTGTTGCAGTCATTTGATCAATTCAACTTCCATTCCTAAATCTAGCTATTCCTAATTGCCGTCTCTCCGTTCGGGTGACGTGTGATACTAATTTACACCAGACGACATTTCTTTGCTTAGTTGTGGGCGCGTGCCCCTCGAATTGCGAGGAATTCAAGTCATCCATCCTGTATGAAACGACATTTTATCCACTTGGTTCGGTCCGCCTGTCCTTCTTTGCCTTTTATACGCCCTTCTATCTCGGAAATTGCGACTAAAATCTGCTGTCTCAAAGAAACGGGATCCGAAGTTCCCGTAATTCCCCTTCAATAGCAGATACCGCCCTAATCCTCCTCAATCCCGTTTGGTTATACCAATGTCATATGCTCTTCCTCCACGCGAGTACCAGTCACACCGGCAGGTTTGCTACGCCGCAACGGGCCTTATAAAGGGCTCTGGGATGAAGGGAGAGCAACAGCCTGAAAGCGATGGCGTTCCTTCGCCTGCTTCACGTCCTTGCAGCTCTCTGCCTTACGATCCATGCCAACCCTGTTGAACACGAACCTACACGAACTGTCCACGTCGATGCGACCGCGCCCCCGAACTGTTTCCCTGCACTGGGTAGGGCGCACAAATGCTACTCCAACGTCCACTTGATTATGTCTTTCCAGGTTTCAAGATGCCTGCCAGTCCTCCCTCGAGCCTAACCAACTGGTGGTGCGACTACAACACCGAATATGCGTTTATGGGATTCAGTTACGAGGTTACTGCCTGTATGTGCGCTCACTCGCACCGTCGCCGCTGCGGCTGATGTTTACCTAGGCCAGAGCCTGAGCAAGCTCCGATCGGACTTCCTGGATATCCGAAAGACCTACAACAGCCGCTATATTCGCATGTACGGCGCATGCGATAGGGCGGGTGAGTGCCCGTATATTTCCGCTGAGTGAAGGTGGCTGAAATAGCTATTTTTAGGCTTCTAGCAAGTGCTATTTCGCTGTAGTTGAATTCTTTGATTGAGATGTCATTGCTCTAGCAACGATA
The DNA here is from genome assembly GCA_029378375.1 of Mycena olivaceomarginata. Classification (NCBI taxonomy): domain Eukaryota; kingdom Fungi; phylum Basidiomycota; class Agaricomycetes; order Agaricales; family Mycenaceae; genus Mycena; species Mycena olivaceomarginata. Next base: position 281,915 of record JARKIC010000078.1, on the reverse strand, counting down.
TTGTGGACGCTGCTTGGGGTGCCGGAAGTAAGTTGAACTGTGCATGAACCTTGATTAGGGTACTTTACTTAATGGCTAATGCAGTCGGCGTACATGCGCTAATTTGGGTGAGTGGCCGCTCTCCCGGCCGTAACTTAACCTAACTCGAACTATAATGCAGTTTGGTTTTGATGGCACGAATCAGTGGATGAGCCGACGCAACACATTGCTGGGAATCCTCCACTCCAATCCGAGGGCTAAGTTCGTTACTCGAGTACTGCAATTCGGTAGCGAGCCGCTCTACGATGGGGTATGGATGGTTCAATTTTGATGATTTGATGGTTGACGTTTCGGCAAGGTTCTGGACCCTCCCGTTCTCGCAGCCCAAATCACGGCCGCAAAAGCCAATTTATCAAGCCTTCAGATCCCTGTGACGATTTCTGAGCTGGCGTACGGGTATCAAGTGAGCCGAGTTCAATCACATACGACTGTAATTTATTTAAAATAGGAGCGCGAAAACGATGGCGCGCAGCAAATCTTGGACGCCGTCTCTCTACTAGATATACACAATTTGCCATTCTTTTCCACCTTAGCCTCAACCGGTGAGCTCCCTGAAGCCCTTCGTATGCATAGTTTGACTCACGCATATTGGGCAGCGAGCAAGGCGTGGCCAATCGTTTTGACGGACCTCAACTGGTTTTTCGATAATGGTCAAGGGAAGAAGATATACATGAGCCAGGTGAGGGCTGGCCTAGACTCAATTTTTCCCGTCACCTAACAAATGATACTCAGAACGGCTGGCCTTCGGTGGTAATGTGGTTCAAAAATACCTCGATCAGAATTGATGCCCTTTTAGACGTCGGATGGCGTGCAGCCTAATTCGCCATCGGCTGTAGCCAACGTTCAGAATGAACATGTCGGTTACCGCAATCCCGTCGTGTTGAATCGTCGCTGATGGTTTTTATGTCCCCTTTTTAGGATTATTATACACTTTTAGATAGTCACTGCACAGATTTCAAGACAATGCCTAATGGGGGTGTCGGATGGTTCTGGCACATCTACAGCGATGGTGAGGGCTTCGACATTCACTTACGCTGCTGCGGACTGAATCTCTTTTAGAAATGGAACCCGGCTACGGCCTCCTTTCGACCAGCGGGAGATTGAAGTTCTCCCCATTCGCCCCCAAGACGTCATGTTGAGAATTCAGATTGATACGTTTATGACTCGGGATTTCGGTTTATCTGGCACACAACTTGGCCCACACGTCCATAGCAAATTGTGTTGGACTTTGCGGTCATATTCATATTTATGTAACTTCAATCAAACCCGAAATACAGCTAGAAGAAATGTCTTGATCTAATCCAATCCTCCGGACGATATGCCTGCGGGTGCCAACACGCGTCTTGTGGGTTGAGCTGCTGCCGGTCCTCCAAACATAGACGATATCATATCTCCGAGCGGGTTTGATGCTTGACTGCGCGGAGGCGCGAGGGCAAAATATAGAGTGGACACCTCGGTCAGTGCCTACAGACAGCTCGGTTGAAATGACACCTCCAACAAAAGGAATGCAACAGACCTGTCGAACTTCAGGGGTCGCCAATAACCCGCCCCGACTTTGATAGGTGCCACACAGCCGTACCCAGCTTTCTCGGACGGCCTTGTTGCGTTCGCCTTGCGCGCGCTGGCACGTCAAGACTGCAAGCTGTGCAAAATTGACAACCTGATCTTTGACGAGGACGACTTCGACATCGCCAACTTGCAGGGGCGGGTCTGAGGCTCGGGGAAGGGCAGCTACAAAATGCGTTATGAAAGTGCGCGCGCCGAGTATGTTGCCGTTTTGTAGGTACCTGGTCAGAGTCGGTATATTGTGTGAATTGTAATGAGATAGAAGGGAAGAACACCCACGGTAGCGTTCCACGCAAAGCAAATGCGCCATGAGAAGAGGGATCCGATGCAGACCATTCGATGAACATTTCTGCGAGCAGTCGCGCACTGTCTCTCTTGCTAGACGCTAGCAAATGGGGCTCTGCAGTCTCGAAGGCGCCCTCTATGGAGAGAAATCAGACGGGCATACGTGGAGCAGAGTGTGTGCAAACCCTTGTATAGCAACTCTCCCACATAATGATGCAGTTCAGCGTCCCCTGCGGGACATGAACCGTGTTTCATCGACCAACTAATGCGGTGTCAAATTCGTTTCGATAACTGAACCAAAACCACAAGGATCGGCTCACGCAAGTGATTTATCAATTATGGTCTTTCTCCAAGCACCTTCAGAGCCGGCCAGAGCAATGAGCTGCGTCAATCTACCTGAAATGAAGTGACACTCAACCTTTCTTTCACAGTACAGAACTTATCAATCACACACCTCTGCTTTCGTCAGAAACGGTTTCCCCTTTAGCCTCATATACCTCGAGCAGGAATCCCGTCAGATCAACGCCGCTCCCGGACTGCCCTGCCTTGAATAGCTCCCTGGCGCTCTGGAAAAGAACGTCGATGGCGGTATCGTATTGTCCAGATTTCGTGTATCTGGACGCAAAAGTCCGGGCCTTCTGATGTGCCTCATAAGGAGCCGACGCGATCTGCGGTAATATAGCGTTGAGGGCGCGCGACGAGGACGCTGCTGGAGCCATGGTGGTCGTTTACGTGGTTGCTGACCAAGACTGGATCAAACGCATCAATCATAATCTCCCTTGTCCGGAACCACCATGCCGATTTGCATAACCTGCACCACCGCCGTCGATTTCCTGTACACTGTCTACGAATCTTCCTATAATCTCAGGCTGGAACAATGTGTCAGTTGGTCCACTTTCCCGTTTATTCATTCATTCAATTTCTTCCTCAACTAAGAACAATTGTGGCACACCCGCAGACCCTTACTTCGAACACGATGGGTTGACATTACTGATTGACCTTATTCTTCTCAAACGAGGTGTCTATCGCCATCTTCTGTACAACCGGGGAGCAGAACCCAGGAGATCAGTCTCCGGGGCAACTGTCGACTCAGCCGCATCCCGCAAAACAGCAACCGAGAAGGAGCAGGTAGTTTCATATCCTTTTGAGTGCCCTCTACAAAAGAAAACCTTTATCATTTGGCCTCATTCAACTCTGACTTGGCCTTGTACCTGATTACTAAACAATCTAGATGCGGTGGTTGGCTGTCCTTCGATTCGGGGGTCCGCTCATATTTTTAGATGCTTGTGCGTCAATTAAACGTTCGATCCTTCAATTACTAACTACAGTAACTGCTTGCAGTCATTAGATGGAGCCACCTGAGTATGCTATTTTTACCGGCCAATCAGCACGTTGATTAGCCAGTGCAGACCCCAACCAGCCGTCAAATGTTTCTCCCTGGACAAGAGAGACGTTGAACGCGATTTTTAGAACATTCGTTGGAGTGTCAGTTGGTCAGCGCGAACAGTTTAATCCTACGTGCCCCGAACCTCACATTCCTGAAGAAACTATAGCATTCCACGTCGGCGTGCTATTTGCGTGCTATCTGGTGTTGGGGATCGCAGACCGGATTGGCTCCCGCCCAACAATGTCGGACATCCGCCGCGAATTTCGCTTCTCGCTGATCCCGCTCACGCTGTTATACTCATCCCTAACCAAACTCTTCCTTCTGTTCCTCCTTACGATCTGGCGGCCTTCGCCCGGGTCCCCACCTCTTCGATCCAATCTATATGTCTTCCAGGTGTTCGATGCCGACAATATCGACCGTGAATGGGTTGTGCGCAACGTGCTCGGAGGAATGTCTGCTGGTTTTGGCTTACGCGGTGCGCACATTCTCGTCTGTTCAATATCCGGCCTAAGCGCTACCAGTTGTTCTGGACTTCCACCCTTTATTCACGACCGTAATCATCATCGCGGGATGGATAGCCAAGACTGCCATGTCTCAGCTTGTCAGCCATTGGGCTGGCGGAGATGAGCAGATGGGCAAGGCGTGGTTGGCATATAGCATTCCATGAATAGGGTCTAGTTGCATATTGAATGTCTCCAAAAACAGGCGCCTTTTTTATCCGCGAAACGCATACAACTGTCACTGTGGCGCATGGTACTAGAAACCTAGCTTGGACGGTCTCTGCGCATGCAGTCGTTCTCATACTTGCGAGCCAGCTCTCTCATGCAATTAGCAGCGTTGGGCTGTGCATCTTGACATATCATCAAGGAGCTAGCGTCATATTATGGCAGTCGTTATGTCCTCGGCCCAGGATCTGTTGCACGGCACAGAAATTCATCAGATGTCAAGAACGGCTACTAGTAGCCCACCCGGCACAAGCGGCCATGATTATCGTTCTGCGCCCGCACCTCCCTCTCAACTGAATGTCAATCGCAGCGGACGACAAAGTTGTCTCTGTTCAGATATCTACCAAGATGGCCTCGAATGTTTCTCAGATGGAAACTCCGCAGTACAGGCTATACCGCCAGCGTTTTCTCGGACTGGCCGGCTTTGTGAGTGGACCTTTTTATGCAGATACTGCCTTTCTCACCTCTTGGTTTTCGGATTAAAAGATCGTTCTGAACATAGTGGGCGGATGGCCCAGGCCATGGTTTGGCCCGATCGCCAACCTAGGTAAGTCTTTCTCTAAATCATTCCGGGAAGCCTCCCCCTTATGATGAATTCATATAGCGTCCAGTGAGCTTGGGTACAGCCTGGATCGCATAAACTGGCTTGGAAATATTATGACCTGTGCCTGTGTACCTGTCATCCTGTCCATCCCCGCGCTTGCTTCACGTTTTGGGCTCCGGAAATCTGTGGGTCCATGTATCTGCTCAAAATTGATGGTCTGACAACATCCGCAGTGCTTCATCGGAGCGGCCGCTATGGTGACCGCGTCATGGATTAGATATGCCGGGACCGTCCGCTCGCTGGCGCCGAATCAATCCTACGCCTTGGTCATTTTGGGCCAGCTATTCAGCGCGATAGCGCAGCCTGTTTTCCTCGTCCTCGCCCCAAAATACTCGGAGACGTGGTTCGACCTTAGGGGACGAACCGCTGCCACGATGGCGATTTCGATAGGTTCACCATTTATTTTATGCGGCTTTCCTTTCAAGTTGATTCCGTTGAACGCCCCATATAGCTAATCCGGTCGGCGGCGCCATCGCTCAACTGATTTCTTCCCGTTTTCAATCAGTTCGACAGTCGGTGAGTCTTGCCAGCCCATGCATAACATGTATCTGAACAATACTCTCGCCCAGATTTTAGGGCTAGGTCAAAGTTCCGAATTCATACCAAGACCTTCATGTGGGCTGACTTGAGCCTGAAGCTATCATCTCAACGGCTGTTTCACCGTTCGTCATTCTCATAGGCGATGCCCCTCCTACGCCTCCAAGTAAGTCTTCCTCTTGGTCGCCTGCCGAATCCCCTTGACTGTGTCTTTCAGCGCATTCTGGCTCGACAAAATCTCCACCACTCGTCGTTCTCATCAGAGCGCTGCTTGGCAAGGAAACCTCACCAGAGTCCCACATGGAGTCCCGGGAACGGATAGACTTTACCGTCCTCCTTCTCATTTTCGGCACATTGGTCGCATCGTGAGTTGCAAACATAATCTTCAGCAGGATAATCGCACATGGGTTATTTCTCAGAACCAACTCGTTCTCGCTTCTTTCTGGCCAAATTTTGGTTCGCTTACTACACTTTTTACTCGTTCATGCTGTGTGTGAACTTGGCCTCGCAGGCTCCGCAGGGATACTCGGACCACCAAGCCGGACTGATGGGTGCGACACTGTTGTTGTGCGGGATTGTGGCCGCAGTGGTGACCGCGCCGCTATTCGACCGGGTCTTCACGTTAGTCGATCTTTTTTTGTGTTTCAGCTTCTGATGAATGTCCATTAGTTCACACTTGGCCCGTACCATTAAAACTCTAGTCCCGCTCATTGCCGCTGGATGTAAGTGTCGGGCTTTCGTGCTATACGCTCCGGTTTATTGAACCTGATCAGGGTTTTCGTTGATCTGGGCTGGTAAAGGCCTGCATTGCACAAAACACATATCGCTCATTCCAGACCACCAGTCAGACCGCACAACACCGCCGCTCTTTTTGTGATCATGGCTGTCATCGGAGCAGCGTCCGTAAGAAAACAACGACTTTGCTCTCGAATACCGCTGACAATTCAACGTTATTCAGCTTCCGCTACTTCCTATGGCCCTCGAGCTCGGGTGCGAGGTAACACGCAACGCCCAAGGAAGCTCCGCACTACTCTGGTTCACGTATGTGCATTTCCTCCAACCTTCTCGCTGTTGCATAATTTCTCCCCCAGCGTAAACTTGTTCGAAGTTATTTTCGTGCAAGGTCTGTAGTATTCCTTTTTTTTTGTCTTTTTGGGAGTATAATTTCAACGCGAAATATTACAGCACAAGGCGCGTTACGCGCCGGAACCAACGGCAGCCCTCCGCTCAACATGCACCGCGCGCTGATATTCAACGGGGCATCCGTCGTTGCAATCTCTTCGTTGATCTTCCTCGTCCGCGGAAGGCAGGTCCGCAAGGAGCTCGACGAGCAGATGCAGCAGAGGTCTCGTCAGGTGGAGGTACCCCTCCAGCCCGTTTCACCCACAGACGTCGATGAGAAAACAATATCTGTATAGTAATGTAATTATTCAACACAAGTGATGTAGTTAATTAGTGGCGCAATCATTCAACCTGACGTGTATAGACTTGAGCCCGTGCTTCATTTAGTGGGTAACAGCCACTAGGATGAATTTGTTGCTGCGGAACTTCTGACCCGGTTGAGTCGGAAAACGAAAATCAGGTTCTGACAGGTGTCTCAGGTCTGTCCGAATAGCAACATAATTGAAACTGGAGGTGTTGATAGACGAGGAGATACCAAACCATGGCGCAACGCCAACTCAGCCGGAAGTTTTCTCTTCTGCCTTTATCAAGCAAAGTGTATTTTCTGGCTCCTTGATCATGAAGCTGTGGGTGAGAGATCGGAAGAGTGTTAATTCGTTCAAAGTTGAAACGTCCGGTCGGATTTTTAATTGTAATCACCTAGTCGCAGCCTGCCTGAACTTCAGTGTTTTCTAGACAATAATACGGTGCTGATGACCTCACCTGCAGAGCCAGCAACTAGTTCAACCTGGGACAGATGCTGCAAACATGGAATGCTCGTACCTTGCATTGTTTTTAAGTTCAACCAAAGCTTAATTCGGTCCTTGTAAGGATCTTTTGTGTAACTTAAAGCTCACATTCTGTATGCGGCAACTTTAAAAATTTCAAGGTACGAGCATTTCATGTTTGTAGCATCTGTCCTAGGTTGAACTAGTTGCTGGGTCTTCCGATGAGGTCATCAGCGCCGTATTATTATTTAGAAAACACTGACGTTGAGCCAGGCTGCGACTAGGTGATGACGATTAAACTGCAACAATGGCAAAACGATGGCTTGAGTTGAGAGTCGAGTCGAACGTTCAACACTCGGCATTTTGTGTGGCGCCGGGAATTTCCGGCGATGAGCAGAGCCCCATTTGGCTTTGTCTTCACAATTTTTCAAATTGACGCGTCACCACCACCCGTTTCGCGAATGGCCTCGTCTTCCGTTGTAGGCTTCACATCTCTCGGACAGCATGGCTACATTCGAAGGCCGGCCTCTGCTTCCCCACCTTCGACCGATCCAAGGTACGTGCAAAGTCAGAGCTATGAAGGCTCCGCAGTGCTCGCCTATTAGTATAAGTACTGAGTCGGACTTGGATAGTGTCATCCTCATATTCGGCTGGATGGGTGCCGAGCTCTCCCATCTGCACAAATACACAGCAACTTACAGTGTACTCTACCCAACCACCACGATAATCCTCGTCCGCAGCCCGCTTTCGTCTTTCTGGAGCTCTTCCAGCGGTCTGGCGAGTAGTTTCCGCTTATTTTCGACACAAAGACGCTCATTTGTTTTTCGACGGTAACGCACTCATTGTGGATAGAAAGCACGCTATGCGCCTGTGATCGCCGCGTTAGAGGCACTCGGATGTCTCGATGACCGACAGCGTATCCTGACGCACAGTTTCTCCAATGGTAATTAATATGCGAAATATATTCTCCTAACCGATATCTGACGTGTGCTTCAGGCGGAGCGACTCATCTTATCGCCTTGGCTGGGATGTTTTCGCCCAAACCTACTCAGACAAATCTTAAATCTCCGAGCGCACTGATAATAGACTCAGCCCCCGGCGGCGCCACCTTAGGCAAAGCAATGCGCGCGGTGACCAGTCCAATTCGAAATACCTTGGTCAAATTCCTGGCAAGCGGCGCCTTCGTCTTGGTCTACGCCCTCCTCTGGATTGTTGGTCACATTCTAAGGAACCCGAATCCCATTCTCGCCATGATGGCTGCTCTGCGGAATCCGCATGTCCTCCCCTGGATCGATCAGCGCACGCCCAGACTTTACATCTACTCCAAGGTGGATAAAATGGTTCCGGCGGCTGATATAGAGGGGCATGCTGCCCAGTGTGCGAGCGAGGGGCTAGATGTGAGGAAGTTGCGGTTCGAGAAGAGCGCACATGTTGCGCATGCACGAGACTATCCCGAGGAGTATTGGGCGGCAGTTAAAAACCTATGGGCGGATGCATCCAAGGGAACGAGGTAGATACTTGTACGTTCGTCGCTTGAATTGAACTACGACTCACAGGTAAAGATATTGTGCCTAGTGAGTCTTGGCGTCCTACATTAATGTAATGGTCTGCTCAACTTAAACCCGTCCATCACATGAACTGACCCCGTGGGGTTGAATCCCGCCAAGGTTGTTGCTCCAGAGCGCCCACAATTGACGGCAGGTTCGTCAGCTGGAGTTCGAATTTGCAATAAATTGAATAAAAAAGCGATAACGGCCCGGCAATACTTCGGGAATTTACGTTTCTTCGGGCCGAAGTCCGATACAAAAGCTCGTTGCAAACTCGAGGCGACTCACCACCATGCCAGCTGCACAGCTCCCTCCCAGATTCACCGAAATCAAGCGCGCGATTGCCGCGACTAACCCCAATTTTGAACAGGACCTCACCAAGGCTTGGAACGAGGTTCTTGCCGAGTTGGACAAGGTCACAAAGGCCATTGCGAAGGGGGGCTCTGCCGTGAATTCAACTTCTTCACCTTTTAATAAATGATAACCGTCGCGATCCAGTACATTCCTCAAGTGTCCTTTGCGGATCTGGACAAGTTGAGTGAGGCCCAGATCGCGGATATCAAGCGCAAGGGTACGGTGGTCATCAAGGACGTCGTAGACGACGAGCAGGCACGAGCGTGGAAGACCAGCCTTGAGGAATTCGTCAAGGCCAATCCACAATCCGATGGTTTGCTTATGCTCACTTCTTCGGCGTTCGTTTCAATAATCAACCCTACAAGGGTTCCCGGAGGATAACAAACAATTCTTCCATCTGTAGTGAGTGGTGGGATATGCGCGTCCTCGTGTATTATCTGACGCCCCTTCCGAAGCTGGACCAAAGCCCAGATCCAAGCGCGTGCGCACCCCAATATGCTCGCGGCGTCGACTTGGCTCAACAGCTTGTACCACGTTACGACTGGGCAGAAGATAGAGGGTGTGGACCTGGCGACGCCTCTGAGCTACGCTGACCGCTTCCGCATCCGCCACCCGGGCGTCGCGTGGGATCGTCATCCACCCCATATCGATGGTATGTTGTGGAGATAATATCAATATATGATCTCCGCTCATTTCAGTTCTTTGCCAGGAGGCGCTATTGAGCGTTGGGAGAACGAGAATTTCCGCGCGTGCTTTGCGGACATTTTATCTGGAGCATGGTCGAAGCACGATCCCTACGCGCTCGAGCCCCGCCTCGAGGCACGGACATCTATGTATCGCAGACCCAACCAGGTACCTTCAGTCTTACCTGCCGGAAGTCCTGTTTCATCATACACTATTCCGACAGTCGAGTGTGTTTAGGACATTCCAGGGATGGCTCGCTATCAGGTTCGTCGTTTCACCCGTTGTACCATTGATTTCATTCATCCTCACCCTGATTTTCAACAGCAAAACGGGACCTAGCCAGGGGACGCTCAAAGTCTTCCCGGACGTTCTCCTCTCGAACGCATACATCATCCTCCGTCCGTTCTTCCGCCCACTTGTCCCATTCGACTCCAAGGACATACTTGACGCCGCGAAGTGGGAATTCGGTACGCATTTACGTCATTATAGGTTGGACAACTGACCACAAGACGCAATCAGACATCTCGACACCCGAGTTTCCCGGTATCTTCCCCCGCGACACCGGCTTTGGGGGCCCGCATCCAACGAACGAGCTGCATCCGGTTCGTCAATCATTATCGCCGTACCTCCTGAAGTAAAGTTTTCTTATGTATTGAACCAGCACCTGCTCCTCGATGCCACCATGATATCGGTCCCCGACGTCAACCCCGGCGACACCGTGTTCTGGCACTGCGACGTCGTGCACTCCGTTGAGCAGGAGCACACTGGCGCCGAGGACTCCGCCGGTGCGACTTGCGCTATTTCTTTGTTCCGCTCTCCAATTAACTGAACCATGCTCAGTGATGTACATTCCGGCGGTCCCACTGACACCGGCAAACGCACGCTACGTCGAGGCGCAGAAGGAGCACTTCTTGAAGGGGGTGCCACCGCCGGACTTTCCCGTCGCGACGACCGGGGTGGGGCTGGTAGGATTGGCGAGCGATGAGGATGTCGAGGAGCCGCTTGGGAGGAAGGCGATGGGGTTGCCTATCTCTGTCGCTTGATGAGTTAGTCAGTGGTTCAGCCCGAAGATATTTTCAACTCTGTGTATTATCATTTTACGGTCGCGAACTTGCGCGAGAATGCAGTTGATGTCTGTCACCAAGGTCTCTGGACTTGATGTAAGTTGCGTGCCAAAACTCTGCAAAATTTTGGAAATTTTTGTAAAGGATATCGTTCATATGCGTATGTAAGTCTGGTTGAAAGTTCGGAAGAAATCGGGTGTTCGGAGCGCGACAAATGACCATCACGTAAGGCTGCATTCTCACCTCTGCACTTCGTGTTCTCCAGACCCCAGCGATCGGGCTGGTGCTTGAAGCTTGACCGTAGCGCAGCTGTTGACTCTTTTATTCCAACCTGAAGCTCTCAGCCGGAAGGATTTCACTGGATTTCACCCAAATTTCCCAGAATCTCCTCTTGCTCAACATCTTATGTCTCTGATTCATATCTGACATATACGGATACTTACTTGTTCGTCATCCGTTTCTGGTCTGTAACAGAGACTACATATCTGAGGTTTCCATGGCAGGCACATCGAGATTAACCAAATATTTTTGACGACCAACAAACCTCGTGTTCCTAGAATTTCTCGAGTCAACTTGCCGACTCCCCTCCGACTCCTGCTGCTCCGAATGTCCTGGACCTGTGACCTGTAATGCTCAAAGTGCGAACTAACAATGGCTCTTTCGCTAAGAACTGCGCCATATCTTGCATTTGTCTCGAATACCAGGGGCCAACTACATTTGCCAGTTATTTTTCTGGGATCTGGCGCACAAGTGCATCCTTCGCGTTAAATTGAATGTCGTCCTCGGTGGCTCCGGATAAACTTTCAGACAATGGTGCTCTGGAGTGGCTCAGTCAAAGCCAACCGCTCCTTATTAGGAATGTTGGTTAGCGCTTTGGTCTTTAAGCACTAAGCGGCGAATCCTATGCTTCATTGTTCGTCGCATGCTTAAATACCCCGCATCCTTAACCTCCCTCCCCCCTCCATCCAGCTCGCTTTGGTCGAGTTTATTAGTTGTTGCCACTCACTCGAATTGCCACCCACCTTGCCTCACCTTCTGATGTCGCCTTCCCCCATTACTGCAGACCACGTCATCGGATATAATACCACCGAATCAAACCGATTTGTGGACTCTTTGGAAAACGTTGAACCGTCGAATGTCTATCGTCCGACCTCCATGGATGTGTGTGCAGACTTTTAACTCATCCCCCCGCTGTTGACATGGCCTTTCTTCTAGTTCTTCGGTGGATCTTCTTCCTTTAACACGAATTCCCTATTCGGCTTGCCGGCCCAGGGAAGCTTCAGCTTCGGCAGCTCCGGCTCTCAATGGGGTGCGGTGAGCGAGGCGAAGCAGGAGCCGCAGCCTCGAGATCTTTCTGGACCGTCGCGCTGCGACTCTTTCACCTCCACATTCACCAGCATGACGGACGACGAGCTGGGCGACGAGGTGGAGCCCTGGGCCATGGGCACCGACAGCCGGTTCGATTTCGGATTCAGCAGTGCCCTTCGCGACTCGTGCGTGTACAGTGTACCCCGCGAGTACCTTCCTTCGGACGACGATGGCGATACTGGTGATGGGCTCGATACGTATAACGCCATTGACACTGAGACCGAGACGGAGGAAGGGGTGGACGAGGACCAGGACGTTTCCGATACAGAGACAGTTTATGCTGCCGACGACCCTGCCCCACAGCCCACGTCTGCAGGTTGAGGAACAACACGATCCTGAAACCCTTCCGTCCGCTCCCGCTCGCTCGGAGTTCCTCGATCCCCCCCAGTGTCCCCCCGACACCTGGTTATCTCGTACGCACGTCCACCTCACTGGTGACTTCCCTCGTCGCTCTCCCCGAGTTCTCCGCTCCTCTCGGGCCAAACTGGTGGAACTCGAGGCGTCCCAGATGCCGACGAAGCGGAGGCAGCCCGCTCCCAAAGGACCAGTGTCCAAAAAGGTCGCATTTGTAGATAAGGAGGATAAACCTTCTTCCCAACCCCCCAGGAAAACCGTGCATCCCGCAACGTCAGCAAAGCAGAAGGGGAAAGCAGTGAGGCAGCGTGTTATTCTTAGAGTCTGAGGCCTGCACCTGAGCAGTATATTTTCCGCTTCCTCTGGCGTTAACAACGCCCATCCACTCCTTGTAATACTGTTTGCAAAGTACAACCACCACCTGCCACGCGTTTATTTGCCATGTCACTTTATTATCTCGCTAATGGACCTGTAGAGCACTAATCGCAATGTTATTTGTCGCAGTCAGAGCTAGGTCTTGAGAATGTTCAATTACTTAGACCCCTATGAAATTTCTTATCTTATCGTCTCTTATCGAGTGATGTAACATATGTTGTGATGCGCCGATCGCGGCGGTCATCTAAGCCCGACTATATCACCAAAAGTGGGAGTTTGAAAGGCCTTGCAGACGACCAGATATTCGTTTCCGCTTCCGCCCGGAATGCTCATCTCAGGTCTTAGACTCGTTTTTCTCGCGTTATCCTTCTCAACTCCACCTACGGCCGCTGTCTCCCTTCCGAATCCCGCCCACTATGTCCAGCCATTTCCGATGGACGTTTGCCATGGCCACCGTCTCGAGGACGCGGAAATTGCTCAGATTCAGAGCTGGTACGACGGTGGGGCACTGACGGTACGACAAGTGGTCTCTTGCTATCTCTCCCGAATAGCGCAGATCGACCCTTATGTGAAGTACGCAATCCTCTCTCTGCTTGAATCGCCATTGACATTTTGTGCTGGCAGCGCTGTCATAGAGCTAAATCCCGACGCCCTGGAAATTGCCGATGACCTGGATCGAGAACTCAAGGCAGGGAAAAAACGCGGCCCCATGCACGGGATTGTTGTGCTCGTCAAAGATAACTTTGCTACCGCCGATAAAATGCAAACAACCGCTGGTTCTCTTGCGCTCATAGGGAGTATCGTTCCCCGCGACGCCCATGTAGTTCATCTACTCAGAAAAGCTGGTATAGCTTTCTGACTCAGGTTAAATTTTGGTTGAGAATTTCACGTTTTAGGTGCTGTCATCCTCGGTCATGCAGGTATGAGTGAATGGGCAGACATGCGGAGCACTTCGTATTCTGAAGGGTACAGCGCCAGGTATGTGTCAAGAAAATATTACTCCTTGACTCCCGTTGAACAATGATCAGAGGCGGCCAGGTATGTCTTGGAAAATTATCTTTCTTTATTTCGGTTCGACCAGGTCCACTTCTAGGTTCGAAACTCCTACAATCTTACACAAGAACCTGGAGGATCCAGCTCCGGGTGTATGCCTCTTTCCGTCCCGCAGTGCTTAACCTCATATAACTTCTTTAGCTGGTCATTCTGTGTCCACCAATATGGTAACGGTTGCGTTTGGAACTGAGACCGACGGGTCCGTCATTTCTCCAGCCGAACGCGCGAACATCGTTGGCATCAAGCCCACAGTGGGTTTAACGAGCCGTAGCGGCATTATACCCGAGAGCGGGCACCAGGACACGGTTGGGACGTTTGGCCGAACCGTCCGCGATGCCGCCTTCGCGCTCGACGCCATTTGGGGTTTTGATTCGAGAGATGACGCTACTCTGGAACAGCTAGGAAAGACACCAAATAGTATGTGATGGTATATTCCGCTACCAAGTTTTCACGGTGCTGGCTTAGACTATGTTCAATTCGTGTCAAGCAAGACCGCGCTAAAAGGAATGAAGGTTCGTAATGGCAGTGTCACATTTTTGACGACACAAAGCTAACTTATCTGTCAAGGTCGGAATCCCATGGGAGCGTTTATGGTATGCGTTTTCCATGGATCTCCTCGGATTTAGTTTGGATTTGCTGCAGGGAAGGAACCACGACCAGCCACCAAATTCCTGCACTTCTTGAGGCCGTTGAAATCCTTAAACAGGTGATTAAATTTTACTCCATCCTCTTCTAACCTTTGCTCATAATTGGTTGGCTACGCTCAGCACGGTGTCGAAGGTAGTCAAGAGTTGAGCATCGAGAAATTCCTGGCTGACCGACGCTGATATTTAGTGTACAATAATACTAATTACAAATACGTGAAGGTAGTGCGACGCCCCCTAATGAGCGGCCATTGATGCTGATTCATATTCCAGGAAATTGTCTCTCCGTCTGGGTTGGTGTTGTATTAATATTGGTTTTGTTGCAGAAGGCTGACAGCAACCACAGATGGGATTGGTCGTATGGACCAGCAAATCAAAGCGAAATCACGGTCGTTAACGTCGGTGTTCCTCGACCTTATCGTTTCACCTCTCACCATCGCTTCCACAGGTTGACTTCTACAACAATCTCAAGGCATACCTCTCGGAGCTCGGAAACACCACAATTCGCTCCGTTGAGGACCTTGTCGCCTTCAACGACGCCCCAGCCAACCTTGCGAACGAAGGTGGAGAAGCCGTGTGTTATTTTGATCTCATGTATTTATTCATCAGGTGAATGACATGGTCCGACAGGATATCGCAGCCGCCTTTGCCTCAGGGCAAGACGGTCTCCTTGCGTCATTGGCGACAAGAGGAATCGAAAACTCCACGTACAAACAAGCTCTTGTGCGTGCCTCCGACATCGGACGCTGCTCCCATTGATTGTTTGAGTAGACTTGGTGCCGTCGCACATCCCGCGCAGAAGGAATCGATTATGCACTGAACCCGGTCATGTCCGATGGACGGGTCGTTCATTTGGACGCCTTGCTCATCCCCTCAGATGACAACGGGGCAGGGACCAACATCCCTGCGCAAGCAGGGTACCCTATCATCACCGTTGTGAGTCCGCCTTCATGAAGCACGCCTAGAGTCTCTTCTGACAATGAACGTAGCCGATTGGAATCGACGAATGGCGTCTGTCCCTTTCTTTGGTTAATTCGCACAGTGGTTGACATGTAGTTCTTCAGACACGCCGTTCGGCCTCTCGTTCGTCGGGACAGCCTTCAGTGAACCAACACTTATCAAGCTGGCATCCGCTGCTCAAGATGCGCTGGGAAATCGGAGAGTCAAGCCCACGTTCTACGAATACAACGCCACTAATATTCCTGTGAATTGGGCTATTGGTACCTACCTTTGACGTGTCAAACATGTTAGCTAAACATTCAGTTTCGTCCCTAAAATGTTACCATTCGAGGAGTTTGCGTCCACTAGATCTATAAAATAATTAGACTCAGTTCAAGATAGTACTCACATTGAGAATCAACGTTGCGCATTAGAGGCGGCCCCGAATTTCTGGCGACAAGGTGGCGTCCAGCAGATTCGAGATTGTCGAAGCCACAAGACCAGGTACCACTTGCAAAATCTTTGAGACAGTCAGCGAAGAGTACCATTTTCTCGTTCAACGTACTGTGTGCCCGCCAGGTATCCTTGTAATCGAAGAAACCTTTCGCCCTTTGGCTTCGTCCACAGCACAGTCATGAATAACTTTCGGCCTATGATCAAGAACAATTAGCGACAGTTGGGGCAAACTCATAAATTCCAAGTACGCGACTGACATAAAGTCGGGTTTCTCTCCAAAAATGACATGGATGGGAACGAGCCCCGATAACCTCGATATTTGCTCGGTACCATCCCAATTAGCTTTGAGGTTGACATGAACGCCGACGCTTCATGGATCGTCGGACATGCTCGTACAACACAATCCTTGCCTTCGTTGTCTTTCGAATTCTTCAACGCGTACTCCTATCCAGCAGTGGTAAACGTCCAGTTGAACGTTGAGCCCAAATTGCGCCCCAACGTACCACAAATAATTCGACTATTCGTGGATCCCACGATTTGTATGGGGAACGGCCTAGGAAGTACTTTCGGGCTGCTTCCTTGCTCTCCCAAGTATTGCGTCGGTGCATGACTGCTTTTGTCACCATTTCGAAGCCCGAACGAATTTCTTTGTGAGTGTTCCAAACATCTTCGTCCATCAATGACGGTTCCACCAAAATAAGCCCGATATAAGGGCATTTGTCGAATTGGCGCATTGAATTCATTCTGACACTCCATATAAGGTTTGATTCACACCGTGTGTGGTTGAACATTAAACTCACAGGGCGATAGTTCCTGAAGAATAGCCTATTCCGACCAAGCGGTGGCCTTTGACAACGTCGGATTTTATGAACCCAGTTATAGCCGAAGCCCACCTCTCCACCGCTACTTTGCAGTCAGGCTAAATTTCACAGTTAAAAACGACTGGACATACGCGCAGAATCAGGACCGTCTTCCAGGGCTTTCTCGTTCAGAACGGCGGATTCGCCGTGACTCTGCCAATCGAAGGACCACGCTTCTCTAATTTGTGAGGAGCTGGCGGTATCAGATCTGAGGGCATATAATTTCTCGATGACCGGTTCCCATTGCTCCTTGTCTTGATACAGCGTCAAATCTAACGAATCAGGGGTGGTTGAACTCTCACGTTGTCCCAAGCCGTGAAACATAAGGAGGGTAACTCCATCTCTGGCCGCGTCCCCATCGCGATACGTGTACCGTTTTGCAGCCATAGTTAGAGACTTGCTGCCTACGACGGAGGGAGTTTCTAGCAGGAAAGTTTCCACATCCATCGGCTCAGGTGTTTGAACTGGGGTGAACTGAAGTGAGGGAGGTGAATGCACGGCGTGTCTAAGAGTGACTACCTAGCGACCGTGCCGTGTACTAATTCCCACCACCAGACTGCCGTACAAGTGGTTCGGTGCCGTGTGACCGGAACGATCATTCATCGCAGGTTATTCTCATGCCAGGCTGCCGGTCGTTGGTTCCGAGATATTTGAACTAGGCAATACCTCAATAGTTTATCGATGGAAAGCAAATGGCTTTCGGCTGGGACCCGTCCTTATAATTATCCACTGTCGAATTGAAAACCAACTTGAACGCGTCAGGACATTTTCAACAGATAATTTCGAATATGGATGCCACGGGGCTCAGATATCGGCGACTGGAAAAGGGTAGGCGCGGGAGGCCATAGCCTCTGCGCGTGGGGGATAGGCGGTCGAGTGGACAAAGGCGGCGGCGATCGCGACATAGGCACGGGAGGCCCTCAGGCCGTAGCCTCTGCGCGTGGGGGAATAGGCGGTCGAATTGACAAAGGCGGCGACGATCGCGACACAGGCGTGGCGGGTTGAGGCGCAGGCGGCAAGCGGGCGGAAGACGAGATTTGCAATTGTGGGGCGGCAAAATTCACGAAAACGGGACTCGGAAGCGCAGAAACCAGAGGGGTGTTGGTGGAAGGTGAGAACTGCGGGGCGGCAGATAGAAGCGCGTCTGCTTGAGTACCGACCTAGTCTCTTGCACCGACTTCCCACTCGCAACCTCGTTCTGAAAGTACCGACCTCAAGTCGACGACGCGTCGACGTGTGGGTGGAGGCTCCACTAGTGCTGTCAGTGCAATCGATATCGCTGTTAACGTCGTCGCGACCGTCATCCGGATCGCATGCAATTTTGGCGCCTTCGCTCTGTAGCGGTCGGCGACCTAGGACAGTCTCCGTTTGCGTACACTCTGTTCACTACCGCAGTCGGCACATTCTCGTGTGGGTTCGACCCAGGGATCGTGCACGGCCGCGATTTGGCACGACGAACAGTAGGAGTCTGCCCTTTGCTGCACGAAACACCCTTAGCTGACGACACCTAGTTAGTGTGGAACTAAAAAAGTAAAGGCTTACCGTTGTTGCTACTACGCTCCTACAGTTTGCGCCTGCGCAGCGCTTTCCGTTCTTCTTTCAACCGCAGCTTTTCGGCCGCTTCCGCCTTATCGGGCTCGTGGCGTGTCCAGTCGGCGACCGGGTGAATGACTGCGCGCCCCCGTATGCGACGCCACTCCCGCTCGTCCCTGTCTTTCATAACTGCCTGTCGTGGGAACGCTAAACTAGTACACGTGCACATAGACAAACAGCACTGAACTCAACACCTGGTGCCAAGAAAGGAAATTCGCCAAAGCCACTCTTTTGTAATGCTGCGCTCTGGCCGTAGCCGGCGATTCGTATTGAATTTACATCAAAGACTCGTTCGAATACTATACTACACACAAACCAGACTAGAAGATCCGAAATTCTGGTAGTAGTAAGCAAAAGACAGTTGAGATGAGGCATTTGGAAGCATGATGCGGTGCTGCTAGAAAAACGGCGAGAAAAATAGAGCATACGATAAGCCTATGACGTCCGAGACTTGGTTTATTGCGAGTGCGACGGCGGAGACATCTCATTTCCCGTCCGCGCTTGCTCCCCGATGCTGCATTCGTTTTTTGGTAGTGCCCTCAAACAGAGCGCGGGGTGGATATGTTTTGTGCTGGCGCTCATATTCATAACAAGCGCGACACAATCTCCCGGGCCCGAGCTTGTTATAGCGCCAACAACCACACATATTCCTCGTGCGGCAGTTCACGCACTGTGGTTTGGCGTCTCCGAGATTGACAGCAACTCGGGATTGGCGCGCAGCCTCCAACTTGGGAGGACGGCGTTTTTTGTGCCTTCGCTCGTATCGGTTGCAGGGCCCGCAGATCCCCACCCGGGGGTAAGAGCGCTGGGACGGACGTAAGAACCTGTTGACGCACGACAGTTAGAGCATATTTGATGCGGGACGACTGTGGGTCCAGAGGCGCGAGCGGAAATGGCAACGCTTGCGGAAGGGGAGGCAGAGGAGCTCTTGAACTCTGGGTCGGCGCCTCCCAGACAGACTTGCGATTGGAGCCGAGCCTCAAGCTCTGGTGGGCGGTGTTTTTCTCGTATGCGTAGCATGCCTGGCAGATCCGCCAGCCTGAGGCCAGGGTGCTGTTGAAGTAGCGAAGTCCTTCAGAGCTTCTCGTGGTCCCGCAGTTTTGACATGCATCAGTGGCGACGGTTCTTGGAGCGGGGGAAGCAGTGCGCTCCGACGGAGAGGTAGAATGACAGTCGACAAGGAGAGTAGTAGGGGGAGAATGTGAGTCAATGTGCGAGTCTGACGCGTCCGTCGGAGTAACGGCGTCAAAACGGCGGCGCTTGGACGAGTGGTCATCGCCAATTGCCTCTGACGTGGCTTCTACCAGAAGCGTCGACTCAGGAATGATCGTGCGCGACCGCAATTCACGACGAACAGTAGGAGCCCCCCCCCTTTGCCGTATGAAGCGCTCGTAGCTGATGGAGCTTAGCTGCTAGGTGATTAGAAACCTATTCTAGCAAAGCTTACTGTCATTTCCATTGCGTTTCTCCAGTTTGCGTTTACGCAGCGCTTTTCGCTCTTCTTTCAACTGCAGCTTTTCGTCTGCTTCCGCCTTCTCGGCCTCGTGGCGTGCCCAGAGCTTGTCGAGGTAGTCAGCAGTTTCTGTCGACCACCCCGGACCATGCGTAACCCTGCTCGTGTTTTCTTCCATGCCACTGGTGCTGGTGGGAAAGTTTAAGGTATGGTACACATAGACAAACAGCAACTCAACACCTGGTGCCAAGAAAGGAAATTTGCAAAATGGCTTAGAAAGGGCGAAACTATATGGTTGCACTTGGGACACAGCATCAGAATGAATACGTTCCTGGAAAAAAACCATTGCCTACCCCAGACGGTCAGTTATAGTGGCCCGGGAGTAAAGCTCGCTATTATCTGATATGAACCACGACTTTCCCCCAGCGCAACTGCTTCCGGACGGGACTACGTAATCGGAAGAAGAACTATAATCTCTTTGTGTGGTACTGCGGTGCTTTATGTAATTCCTCACACCCGTGGTTCACACTTCTGCAGCAAGAACTTGACCTTGAAATTTGAAAGCCTCGACGACGGTCATGGTGTAGCGCGGGGTAATACCTGATAATTTTTCCATTGAAATGGGCTCGGACCGGTGTTACTTTATCCATTATTCAAATAAAAACGACCGAACGATCCCGAGTCGGGACATTTTCAACAGCTTCGCGGCTCCATCCAGATCATCTCGAATACGAATTCAGATCTCTTAGGGCTCATATATCCTCGATTCGTTGGCAATTGAGGTGTGCGGCAGTGGTGTCCAGGAAGATAGAATTTCTGTGCTTATACAATTAAACATTCGATGGGTTCAAAGTTCGGAAAACAATTTCCGATTCGAGAATGCATTCAAGACACTGCTGGCGTTAGAAGTGCTCCTACAACGGGCACAGTCAGAGAAGCAAAGTAGACGATCACATGTTCTTACCTTTGCAAATGAAAAGTTGACTGTGGCCCCGCTATTTTTCTCTGTAGCAGCTTTGACAGCCTTGCCGACAGGCCCGGGTCCACAGAAATAAGTCTGCGATACGTGGTCAGTAATATGACGCAAAGCAACAATATTACTTACCCCAACTTTGGTCTGCAGCTGCGCGGTACTGCCGGGCAGATAACGACCGCCCTCAATTGCCCACCGCAACCGATCGTAAATGGACATGAAGTCCGGGCGCCCGAACATGGTCCGCGTGCGGAGGAGGGTGAGAGGATCGTAATCTGCACCGGCGTCGTTTACTACGATGTTCCACAGCATGTCCTCGTTTATCTTCTGCGTGAGGTAGATGCTGATACGGAGGAAGTCGGCTTTTCAAATGGTTGGTTGAACTGAGTGTTTGTTTTAATTGAGAATCAAGGGCAAGACTTACGGTTAGCTTGCGCGGCCTCGACTTCAGCGAGGACGCTCTGGAACCATCCGAAGGACGGGGCATCACGGCAGATCCAGAAGAATTCGACGCGTTGCAGGGACCCAAGGCGATTCTCACGTTGGCGATAATAGATATCCTTCAGGATCGACGCGAAGGGGGTGACGCCTGCGCTGCACTCAGGAATCACAGCATCCACATAAAATACGTTCACAAACCGATACCCGCCCCAACCAAAACAGCGACCTGGTTGTCGAACACGTCCTCCGCCGGGGCGCCGAACGGCCCGTCAATCCGGACCGCAGGGAGGTTTGCGTTAACCGCAAGGTTGAATTCAGTAAAAGCACTACGCGACATCTGGCCTTGCTCCTTGTCGGTTTCAGGATCGGTGCCTCTCATTGCCTCCGCCGTCATCCGAGCGACGACGTCTGGGCCTGCGCCGAGGCGCTCACCCAGGGCATGCGTAAAATCGCCCACTTGGCGGATGTGTAGGGAGATGTACGGGTCCTTCGGGGCCGAGGTAATGGTGAACTGGGCCGTCAGAACGCATCAGCGGTCCCACCACAAAACGAATTTAAAGAACGAGACTCACAGGATGCCACTGGAAGCGTGAGATTTCCGGTACCTGGATAAACAACCACTGACCAGGGGTGTATTTGAAGCTCGGCTTTATAATACGCAACTCCATAGCACCTGGCGCCGTTCGCTCAGTGTTCGACTTTCTACTAGATTATATAAATACTGTGTGAGATACGCACCGCTCGGGTGGATGAGGACGTGCGAAAGCCGTGTCGCACGCCTAGCGCGGAACTCGCGGTACGAGCGCTCGCCGAAGTACAGGATCCCCGGCCAAATGGTGAACCGCCAACTCATGTACCCGAGACAGTGGTTGGGGTCGTAAAATGGGAAAACGTGCGTATAAGCAGGATCGACGCCGTCGCGGACGAAGCAACCTGTTGCGTGCGTATACAGCCCGAGGGCGAAGAAAAAGGCGAGATGGTGCGTGTACCAGAACGCTTCGAAGCACTGGTGGCGCATTTTTCGACTTGCAGTTGTGTAGATGAGGAGCATGATGAGAAGCATGAAGTGTCCGGTGATGCCGCCGGGTTGAGTGTAGTGAATTTGAAGCGCGGTTTGCTTGCGAATCTCTGCCTCGGGCGTTGGAATTTTTGTGGGAGAAGATGAACTTGGCTCACGGGTGATCTCGACGTTGATGAAATTGACGTAGTGGGCTGTGGTGTGGACCATGGCCCAAAAGGCCATCGAGTACGCGACTTGTCTGTGGAACCAGATATTCTCGTCCGCCGGGAACAACCAAGCCAATTTGGGGCGAACGACACGAATGATGTTTCGCAGCATGGGTACGAGGATAAGGGCACCATCGAAGGCCAGGACGAGGCCTGCTCCACGGGAAATCCAGACGGAAAACTTGAGGGTGTTGAGCGCGCTCAAGCGCGAGTTTGTTTCCTATGACCGAATGAGCGGAGTGTTCAAGGGGCGGTGAATGCACAGGCCTGAGTAAACCACCCGTAAGCGAAGAGGAACAGGTGCAGACCGTAGAATATGGCGTTGAAGACCAGTCTTCTGGGGGTCAGAAACTCTCTCCGAAACCAGTTTTCGGCCATTGTCTCTAGGA
Source organism: Mycena olivaceomarginata (assembly GCA_029378375.1). Classification (NCBI taxonomy): domain Eukaryota; kingdom Fungi; phylum Basidiomycota; class Agaricomycetes; order Agaricales; family Mycenaceae; genus Mycena; species Mycena olivaceomarginata. The sequence continues at coordinate 259,109 of JARKIC010000078.1, read as the reverse complement.
ACAAGAAAAATGCAACCGGTGCGCCAGCGAAAGAAAGAAAGCGGGGAAGGGTAGGAGGGAGTCCCAGAGGTCTGTCTGAAATATCCCGGGTGCTATTTATGTGTCTCCAGGCTAGGAATCGCGCGAAGATTAGTTTTCTGTTGGTGTGAACATGTCGGCACCTCGCCGGCGTGGAGACATGTTGGTCAGGCGCTATTCATAAATGGTCCGTCAACGTCAGTGACAATAATTAACTGGAGACCGTTGCCGTCTTGTATTTTTAGACGTCAATTGTCGCGGTGAGAAACCTAAGACATTTGAGATTCTTCATGACCCAGTCGGCGGTCGCTGAGCAGTACACTTGGAAGTCTCGATCGAGGTATGCAAACTCAGCACAGGCTGTTGAGAATGAGCTTGAAGCTTCGTCGAGTTGAGGATCAAGTCTGGGCCATGGAAGGAGATAGCAATCCGCAGCTGAGCTATTGTAGGAGTATTAACTCGCCCAGAATAGCTCAGGATGGATCAAGTCTGGGCCATGGAGGAGATAACAATCACAGCTGAGCTATTGTAGGAGTATAACTCCCCCAGAATAGCTCAGGATGGTCCTTGAATACTCCAGTGGGCAGACACCCTGACGGCTGCAATACGTAAAAATCCCACCTGCTTGTTCCTTATTGGGACCTCCGTAGTAATACATCCTTCCTTCCTTCCTTCCAGGAAGTTGGCGTCCAGCGCTGCGTTACCGTGCAGGTGCGTAGTACCGCAGTTGGCATCCGGCGCTGCATTGCGGTGCAGGTGCGTAGTACCGCAGTTGGCGTCCAGCGCTGCGTTGCCGCCGCCGTTGCGGTGCAGGTGCGTGCTACCGCATTTGCGGCGAGAATGCTTGGGGAAGCGCCGAAGTCTCATGATCAAGCAAGATCAAAGAGGAAGAGTTCGGCGCTATCGGACATCCTGACCCGAATTTCAGTCCCGATTTTGTCCGATCCAAAGCATCCCAACATTCGATTCAATTGCCCAAATTAAAGGCCGTGCGTGGCGGTCATATGGACACATTTTACTCTGCGCCATACTGTCCGCCGTCCGAAAGCTTCACCTTATTACCTGCACAGTGGACGACTCCTTGCTGCCCATGAAATTTTGATCCAATTGTCCCGGTTCTTATTCAAGCTGAACACCGGCTTTCAGAGCGACCGATATATATATATATATATGTCGCCCTTTTCTTTGGATTAGCACTTAGCTGTTTGAAGTTTGAACTGAAGGTTCGGCTTTCGGCCCGTTGATCCTGGGGCTGATCGTTGATCGCAAAATCAATCTCTTCCGCCACCAAGCAGCGTCGCCTTTGCCAACGTGTCGAGGAACCACCAGTCAAAAGTCGGTATTAATCTTCTGTCTCGATGTCGCTGCCTTTGTGGCATTATGCGCCCCCATCCCGCTCGTCGTTTTCCGCAGTAAAGCTGATGAGACATAGCAGACCTCTTACGCTCTTTCAGATCTTATTTCGTCCAAGAGGGACGCATATCGTACTACATGAGCGACCAAAAGGGTGCCAGGCGACGTGGCGTCAAAGGCGCTGCAGCGACGCCCGACTCGGTCCCAATACTCGACGACGGCGGGAAGGGTATCACCGACAAGCCCCACGCAGGGCAGGTGTACCAGAGGCCAACGGGGATTACGCCGGTGAGTAGGACTATTGTAGACTACGAGCGGATCTAATTGCCGCGCCCCATAGAGAGACTTCCTTCTCCAGTATCAGGACCATATCTTTGGACTCGTCTACACCCTGCTCTCATTCTGGACGCGATTCTACCGAATCGGCCATTCAAACCATGTCGTGTGGGACGAAGCGCACTTTGGCAAATTTGCGTCGCACTACCTTAAGCGCGAGTTCTATTTCGACGTCCATCCGCCGCTCGGCAAGATGCTGGTCGCCCTCGCGGGATATCTCGCCGGATACGACGGCTCGTTTGAGTTCAAGAGCGGAGAGGTGTATGAAGAGACTGTGCCCTACGTCGCGATGCGCATGATGCTTGCGACCTTTGGCGTGGCGATGGTGCCGCTGGGTTGGTACACCGCAATAGAGCTCCATATGAGCAGATGGGCGAGCCACCTGGTTGCGCTCATGGTTCTCCTTGGTGCGTCACAAACTATTATTGGGTGCCCAGTCTTAATACACGCTTTCAGATGTGGGCTGGCTCTGTATCTCGCGGTTCATTTTGCTGGACTCTATGCTACTGTTCTTCATTGTCTTTACGGTATTTTGCCTAACTAAATTCAACAACCAAAAATCCAAGTATGTGCTATTTCCTCTTCACCAGAAACTCAGATTCACGTTGAATTAGACCATTTTCTTTCGGCTGGTGGTTCTGGCTCATATCGACAGGTTTCAGTATCGGATGCGTAACTAGGTACTATTTATGCTGCAGCAATCCCGTAACGCTGATGCTGGTTCAGTGTCAAGATGGTTGGGATGTTCGTCACGGCCCTCGTCGGTCTTTACACCGTCGAAGATCTCTGGGAAAAATTCGGCGATCTCAAAATGCCCCTTGTAAGTCTTTCATTCTCTCGCCCAGCCGTTTTCTAACTGCTCTACAGCGCGATCAAGCCAAACATTGGGTGGCTAGAGTTGTTTGCCTAATCGTCCTGCCCTTCCTTGTCTTTATGGCGACTTTCAAAATTCACTTTATAATTCTTAACGAAACCGGCCCTGGTGACGCCCAGATGAGCTCTCTTTTCCAGGCCAATCTCCAAGGAAGTGAATTTCAAAAAAACCCTCTTGGTTAGCAAATCCCAACACCGTCCATTCACATATCGCTGACTTGTTCCAAAGAGGTCGCCTTCGGCTCTCGTGTCAGTCTCAAGAACATGGGGTTCGGCGGCGGTCTGCTGCACTCGCACCACCACGTTTACCCCGCCGGCTCCGGGCAGCAGCAAGTGACGTGCTACCACCACAAGGACAACAACAACGAGTGGGACATCATCCCGCGGTGGGACGAGCCGCCGTACGACCCCGAGAGCCCCGTCATCCGCTTCGTGCAGCACAACGACGTCGTGCGCCTCTCGCATAGCATGACCACGCGCAACCTGCACTCGCACACCGTCTCCGCGCCGATCACGAAGCTCAACAACGAGGTGTCGTGCTACGGCAATTCGACGATTGGGGACATCCACGATTACTGGGTGGTCGAGGTCGTCGACGATACGCTGCGCGGCGGAAGGGCGAATGTGGATCGCATCCATGCGCTGACGACGCGGTTGCGGTTTAGGCATCAGGTGCTAGGGTGTTATTTGTACGCGGGGACCGCGATGTTGCCGCAGTGGGGGTGGAAACAGGTTGAGGTGAGCTGTGTGCCGGAGAATAACCCCAAGGATGCGCACACGTACTGGAATGTGGAGGCGCATTATAATGATAAGCGTCAGTTTTTTTTTTCACATCGTTCGGATGTCCCGCTCACATTTATTGTTGTACTGATAGTACCCCCCGCTGATTCCCGCCACTTCAAGTCGCCGTTCCTGCGCGACTTCTGGCACCTCAACGTTGCCATGATGAACTCGAACAACGCGCTGATTCCCGACCCGGATAAGGAGGACATCCTCGCCTCCGTACCCTTTGATTGGCCATTCTTGTACCTCGGCCTCCGGATGTGTGGGTGGGGCGACGAACAGACCAAGTACTACCTCATGGGCAACCCGATCGTGTGGTGGGGTGGCGCGGGAAGCCTTATCGTCGCGCTCGGCACGTTTGGGGTGTATTTGATGCGGATGCAGAGGAAGTACTTTGTCATGAGTGAGCGTAAGTTGTTGTTCATTTTTGTGTGTGTCTGGGTTTGGGATTGACATGGGCGCAGAGGATTGGGACCACTTTTTGTACGTGGGGAAGATTGCATTCGCTGGGTGGACTTTGCATTATGGTGGGTTCAACTGTTTGTTTTTGTGATCGCCGCTGATGTCGTTGCCAGTTCCCTTCATCATCATGGGCCGTGTAACATACATTCACCACTATGTTTGTCTTTCCACGATTTGAGTTTATGCATACTAACAGATATGTCTGGTGCAGCTCCCAACCCTCTACTTCGCCGTGCTCAACTTCGCACACATCCTCGACCACTTTGTCTTCTCCTCTCGCCGGCTCGGGCTCCCCGTCAAAAGCGCCGCATTCGGGGTCTGCGCGGTCGCCATCGCAGGGACGTTCTGGTGGTTCAAGGGCGTGGCATTTGGGATCGATGGACCCATTGGGGAGCATACAGGGCTTCTGTGGAGGAAGGTGCGTTTCAAAAAATTATCTTTCAACTCTAGCAACGAATTGACGGATTGCTGCAGACCTGGAATATATACAGGGTGTAGGGAGGCGAGGTGGTTACTTAAATAAAAATGCTACTGTAATTTATTGGAGGGAGCTGCTAATATATGCGCGTAGATTCGGACTTTCCTGAGGCGGATTTGTGTGAAACAAAACAATCTCTTGCATGGTTCATTGTATGTAGCCAATTCTGAGAGAGTGGGGGTGTGCGGTATTGTGGGAAAAAAAATGACAAGAATTTGGGCTGTTTGCTACTCTTAGCACTGTGCGTTCACGCCCACAACTGACGATCCAGGACTCCGATTGAAGCGATGTTGAAACCTTGTTTGGATGATCACGTGAACTGCGTTCAAAAAAACGTTTAACTTGGGAATCGGAAGTGATCGGTGGCGGTTTAAGTTGAATCTCAACCATGCGAGCAGCATTCTACGCTATTCTACGGGTAATGAGAGATATTCAGCTAAGAAATAACTAGTCTTTCAAAAACTATCGCGTTGGTCTTTCTGCAACCACGGCGAGAGTTGCAAATTGCAACTTCTGCGTTTTCAGAGCTTCCCTTTGCTTGATTAAACAAATGATGTTATATTCTGAATTTGCACTCACCCTTGTGAAATACTATGGATAAAACGAATAGAATAGGATCCCAGACTTGTCAATCCAGCAAGTTGAACGATCACGTGAAACAAGTTCAAGTTGAAGGCGCTCTTTCAGGTCCTCGAGACATAATCGAATACATATATTAGGCATCGCCCCTACAAACTGAGGCGCCCCTGATAGTATCCGCTCGAACCTGCCCAACACGGCAGAAACCGGAGCTCGGTTCAACTGCCCTCCCAAATTCAACCATAGTTGAACGGTCACTTGGGAGCTCGATTGTCATCGACGGGACCACAATACCCAACCCAATTCATTTATCTGGAGTCTTTGTGTTCGATACAAACCACTTCCCTGCATTGTGAGCATCTGAAGAATTTCTATTTTGTGATTCTGATAATCTAAATCGCCGTTCCTTGGCCGTCCACCATTTCTCGGCAACTTCCAGGCCACCGCGTTGGAACGTTCGCTATGCTAACTCCGAACGTGCGTAACTATAGATCTGCACCAGCCCGCCACTAGCCATAATCAGACATAGTCTCACAGGCCTTGTTCCTTGAACACAAAAATTCCTGACCACTTTGCAATTTGGATCCTCAGCCGCGTCACCGATTCTTTTTCCCGCAGAGACCGAATGCCAAGGGTACGATGAAATCCTTATCGACTTCGCTCGGGCTTGTTCGGTGTTGGTGTGTCGGACCGTATCGGACCGCCTTTACAAAAGTGATGAATATCGTGACGACCACTTTCTTTCCTCAACCACCATGTCCAACTTCACCTTCCCCGTAGACCTCAAAAACTTCAAGAAGTAAGTGGATCTACCTCTAGTCAACATCGTTACTCAGCGATTACACTTAGATTCAAGCTTGATCCCACCAAGCCCACGCTCACAGACCAGCAAAAGTCGGATTTGCTCTCCAACATCCAGCTTTTGCGCGATGCGATTGTCTTTTTCACCGCTACGGGAGCTGCCCGCGGTGTGAGCGGCCACACTGGCGGTGCATACGACACTGTTCCCGAAGTCTGCATTTTGCTCGCCCTTTTCGAGGACGCGGAGAAATATGTCCCCATCGTGTTCGACGAGGCCGGTAGGTAATCGATCTTAGAGGTCCACTACCGTCTCATATCGCGCCAAGGCCACCGTGTCGCGACTCAGTACATTCTCTCTGCCCTCGAGGGATCTCTCCCGGTTGAGCATCTCCTGCACTACCGCGAGGCCAATGCCAAGCTTCCTGGACATCCGGAGCTCGGTCTCACACCTGGCGTCAAGTTCTCGTCCGGTCGTCTTGGACACATGTGGTATGCGGGTTTCGGGTATTATGTGGCTCTATTCCCTATCATGATTTCTCAGGCCTCTCGTCAACGGTGTCGCCCTTGCCAACCGCGGCAAGACCGTGTTCTGCCTTGGCTCCGATGGCTCACAGCAGGAGGGTAATGATGCCGAGGCAGCCCGCCTCGCTGTCGCCCAGCACCTCAATGTCAAACTTTTAATCGATGATAATGATGTTACAATTGTGGGTCCTCTTCAGCCGCGTTTTGAGCCCACGCTTATCCGCTTATTACAGGCAGGACACCCGTCGGAGTATCTCAAGGGATACGACGTGACCAAGACCCTGGAAGGACACGGCCTCAAGGTCCTCACGGTCCAGGGCGAGGACATCGACGCGCTCTGGGGCGCTATCAGCTCCATCGTTACGTACGATGGCCCCGCTGCAGGTACATTCGTTGTTTTCGTATGCACAATCTCTCGCTGACTGTACTTCCCAGTCATCGCCAAGCGTGTTATGGCGCCTGGTATCGTTGATAGTAAGTATTTATGTGGCCATTCTTTCAAATTATCTCGCTGACGGAAACGTAGTCCAGGGCAGCCCGCACGGGCATGACGTCATCCCCGTCAAATCCGCCGTTAAGCATCTTATCTCGAGAGGCTACCCGGACTTCACCGACTTCTACGCGGGGATGAAGGCCGTCGACCAGGCGTACCTGCACATCGGCTCTACCTCTGAGCGCGGCGCGAACCGCGTCGTGTTTGGGGAGGCCGTCAACCTGGTGCTCGACAAGCTCTCCAAGGAGGAGGCCGCGGCCAAGGTCATGGTCATCGACAGTGCGCCTGCTCTTTGTTGTTCTCGCTGTATCTAATGCTGATGAGGGCCTAGGCGACTTGGAGGGCTCGACGGGGCTGAAGGTCATCCACCAGAAGCACCCCGAGGTGTTCATCCCCTCCGGCATCATGGAGCGCGGCAACTTTTCTGCTGCGGCAGGCTTCGGATTCGACCCGGAGAAGTTCGGTGTCTTCTCGACCTTCTCTGCGTTTTTGGAGATGGTCATTTCCGAGGTGACGATGGCGCGCTTGAACAACTGCAACGTTCTCTGCCACTTTTCGCACTCGGGTGGTGAGCAAACTTTCAGTACATTGTGACGTGTATGTGCTCATGATATGTCCTCTAGTTGACGAGGTCTGTGTCCGTACGATACGCAGGGTTACTGACCGCTGATACACCTAATTCTCTTCACAGATGGTGCGTCTCGACCCACCCTCTTGCACGCGATGCTGACACCCATACCAGGCTGATAACACCTGCCACTTCGGGCTCAACTCGCTCTTCGCCGACAACGGCCTCTCCGACACGCACTCCTTCCTCTACTTCCCCGCTGACCCGCTGCAGATGGTCGCTGTCGTGCAGCGCGTCTTCTTCGAGCGCGGGCTGCGCTTCATCTTCTCCACGCGGTCCAAGGTGCCGTACATCCTCAAGGAGGACGGCAAGACCAAGTTCTTCGGCGACGGGTACGAGTTCGTGCCTGGCAAGGATGAGACCATCGTCGAGGGCAAGGCCGGGTATGTGGTGTCGTTCGGGGAGATGCTCTACCGCTCGTGGGATGCGGTGCTGCGGGTCCGCCAGCAGGGGCTGGATGTGGGGCTTATTAACAAGCCGTCGTTGAATGTGGTGGATGAGCAGGTGAGATTTGAGGAGGTGCTAGAGTGCCAGACACTGATAAATTTATCTAGACGCTGCGGAAGATTGGGGCGAGCCCATTCGTGCTCGTTGTCGAGTCCTTTAACCAAAAGACTGGGGTGCGTCTCCCTCTGTTTTCACTCTCTATTTTCACTCTCTGCACCGTCGCTAACTAATTCGCTCTTCAGCTCGGCTCTAAACTCGGGACGTGGCTCCTCGAGCGGCAGCTCACCCCGCGCTACGGTTACATGGGCACGACCCGCGAAGGTGCGTCGCGCGCCGCGTATTTTGTTTATGCGTAGACAATACTGACGTCGGGTGAAAGGTTCTGGCGGGCTGTGGGAGCAAATCCCCCATCAGAGCCTCGACCCGCAGGGTACGTAATATCTTTCTCGTCGCCGCTTTCTCCGAACCCCGCAACACGCACTGACGGGGCTGTTTCTTCTCAGCGATTGTGCTCAAGATCCACCAGCTGTCGCAGTAGGGAGGAGAAGAAGGGGAAAAGAGATATTTTGTAAAGGAAAAAGGCGTGTAAGTTTGTATGTATCATTCGACGACACACGACGCGTCGTGTATCTACAATAAAAGAAATACTTTTTAGACAGCGGCGCGTCTCTGACGACGGTCTGTGTGTCTCGCGGGTATTGGATTTGGCGCAAATATATATGCGTGAGCCGCCGACGGACCTCCTGACCCCACCGTGATTGAGTATAAATACCCCGCGGCGAAGCAGGCGCTTCCCCACATCCACCTAGCTCTGAACTACCAACTACCATGGCACCTGGAGCTACCGCGCGCACTGCATTTGCGACCAAGACCTCGGAGAAGGACCCCTATCAGTATCAAGTTGGGTTTGGGAATCGGTTCGCGAGTGAGGCGATGTGAGTCCTTGGCGCTGGTTGGATGTGTACGAGCGAGCGCTGATGGAGTATGTAGCCCGGGTGTGCTCCCCGAAGGACAGAACTCGCCGCAGAAGGTCAAATATGAGCTATACGCAGAGGGGGTGCGTCCACAGCTAGACTTTAGTTGAAAGCTACTGAACTGATGTCTCCGTTGCGCAGATGACGGGCGCGTCGTTCGTTGCTCCCCGCGCGCAGAACCTGAGCGCGTGAGTATACTGTACATGTTCCGTCGGTGCCCTGTTCAATCTATTCATAATTCGTCTCCCACTCCAGGTGGCTTTATCGGGTTCGTGCGAAGGCGCCCTAACAGTGGCCTCGGCTGTTGTTGACATAGCTGCTTAGATTCGTCCGTCAGTCGCACACAAGGGATTCAACAGGCTCCCGGACAATAATGACGTCAGTTCTCGCCGGTGCTTTTTGTTTGTTCGAAGATACTAACTGTTGGAGACAGTTGGAAGCGAACTTCCTTCCGAGTAATCCCAAGGTCCATGTGAGTCCGACCCAGCTGGCGTGGCACCCCTTCGACCTGCCGCCCGACTCGGCGCGCGTGGATTTCGTGGACGGACTGCACACCATTGGCGGCAATGGCGACCCGACGCTGAAGGAGGGGCTCGCGATCCACATCTACACTGCCAACACGTCGATGGAGAACAAAGCGTTCTGCAATAACGACGGGGACATGCTCATCCTACCCCAGCAAGGGCGTCTGGACGTCCAGACCGAGTTTGGAAAGTATGTTCAACCACGGTGATTGGTGCTTGAATCCCAGCTTATTTATTTTTGCAGAATTATGGTGCGGTCGGGTGAATTGCTAGTCATCCAGCGTGGGATGAAGTTCAAGGTTCATATTTCGTCTGCGGTATTGAATTCGACTAACGCGCTTGCCAGGTTATTTTACCCGACGGCCCGTCCCGAGGATGTAAGTTGGAAAGTTTGAATATGTTCAACATTGGTTTATTCCCGGGAACAGACATCCAGGAGATATTTGGAAGCCATTATGAACTTCCCGAGCTTGGTCCGCTCGGAGGATATGGTCTGGCCAACGTCCGCGATTTCGAGAGTCCTCTGGCGCACTTCGATATCGATCAAAGTCCTTGGCAGATTACTTACAAGTATGCTTGACTGCTTGTCTCTCTGTGCCAGGCTAACAGCAAGATAGGGTCTGCGGTCAACTGTTTTCGTGTTCACAGGAGCACACGCCTTTCGATGTGGTTGCGTGGCATGGAAAGTAAGTGGTACATTACTTCAAAGATTACACCATATTAATCCCCTCACCTTTCCAGCTATGTGCCCTACAAGGTACTTGACGTTTCAGAACGCATCTCCTCCATCTCTAATCCCTGAAATAGTACGCGATGGAGAAGTTTATCAACGTCGGCAGTATATCTAAAGACCACATCGATCCTTCCATCTTCTGCGTCCTCACGGCCAAATCGAAGGCAGCAGGTGTGCCCCTTGCCGACTTCCTGATCTTTAGTCCACGATGGGACGTCGCACACGAGACTTTCCGCCCACCCGTAAGTCGGTTTCTGTATCAACATATTCGGTTCACTCACCTTGAATAATATTCAGTACTACCACCGCAACTCGGCCACCGAATTTATGGGTTTGCTGTATGGCGTTTATGGAGGAAGGAGTGATGGGTTCCAGCCTGGAGGTAATTAACGCGTTCAAGCTCCTGAACATTCTTTCTGATCGCACTTCTTCCAGGCGCCAGCTACGAAACTGGGTTCTGTCCGCACGGAGTGAGCTACGATGAATGGAAGGCTGCGTCGGAGGCGGATCTCAAGCCAATGCGGATTCACGAAGGCACCATTGGTACGAAACCTCAGTTTGAACAATTCAACCATTGTGCTCATTAGACCCAACAGCATTCATGTTCGAGTCGAGTATGATGTTCACTCTGACTGATTATGCGATGAAGCGCTCTGGTAAACTCCACGGTACAGTGTCTTCCGTTCGACTTCGCGCGCACCGCTCATTATTTTCGCAGAACACGAGCCGAAGATGTGGGACAATCTGAAGGCGCACTTTATCACTCACCTCGACGAGGTGAACGCCGATTTGAAGGCTGCTGGCCTCCCGGATCTGAACAGCCGCAATAACTGAGCTATAACATGACATTGCAATACTTATACTGTACGATATCTATGGATGCAGAACAATATAGTGTTCTATTTTGTTTGCCAATCAACTCTTTCCGCTCGATTTTATTTAGACCGTGGTCAATTGAGTCGAAGTCAATCCGTATTGAGCCGGTTGGTTTCCCTAGTTCATGGTCAGAATAGATTCAAGAACAAAGGATCGGACGCACAGGTGGGCAGTTTTTCGCGGTCTCAACGACAGCGAGGTATAGACCAGAGCCAGCCGCGTATCCCGAAAGGTCTGGCGCGGTAAGCGTCGGGGGTGGCACTGGGTTTGGGCCGATCGGAGGCAGTCCTGAATTAATTTGTTTGAATATCGCAAGGTTCGAGGTTCAGTAAATTTCCAAGCTCACCGAAGTTCCCGATAAGGAAGGCGCCGAAATAGTACGCAGCATCGGTGAATTGACCCGTCGCGTTCAAGTTGGCGGTGGTCGGCGCGTAGTCGAGGAGCCACACCGTGATGGGGCTGTATCCATCCTGGCACCAGTCGGAGGCTTTGTAGCCGAACGGGAAAGTCTGCTGGGACGAGACGAGGGTCCCGATCGTGGGCGCCGTCAAAGTTCCATGGTTGGTAGAGATCACCCGAGGAAGGTTGACTGCAGAAGCAGCAAAGCCAGCGAACAGAGGAGCGAGGAGAGCAAGGCTGAAACGCATTGTAGGCGAGCTGGGGATGGGGATTGAGGATTCATCGACGACTACTTATACCCCCAGAAATGGCTGTGTCAAGCATATGGTACAAGGCCAAGGCAAATATAGCGGCGTCGCGGCTTTACGTCGCCGAGACGTGGTTGAAAGAGGGCGATCACTGAATGGAACGCGTACTCGACGCCTACCTGACATACGTGAGAGCTCAATTCAGTTCGTTGAGGCATCCTAGGCGGCGCCGGTCGCTGCCGTTCAACGCCGTTACATTCTGGAGGTATCAACGTACCTGAGTCCTTCTCGGATGTCAGAACGAATGAACGTTGAAGGTTTAACCCCTTTTTGATTCACTCCCGCTACTGAGTATCAAGTATGAAAGCGCTCGAAACTTGCCCGGACGTCTCCAAAAAATTTGAGAAGCCTGTAAGTTTGGATGGACGATCATGTTGAACTGCGGGCTTTTACGAATTTCCGTCGAGCAGACTTTAGAGGTTTTTTTTTGGGGGTGGATTCGACAGGCACATCAGCTTCTTTGGTGGTTCGAAACCATTCTGAACAGAGAATCAAAAGGTTCACATAGATGTAGGTTTTCCGGAAAATCGGAGCTCCCTAGAGTTCCAAACTTCCAGAATCTAGGCTTCCAACAGATCCCAGACGGGCACGCCGAGCTACACCGAGCCCAGTCAGCAGTACATGAATGCGGTTTGATTGACCCCGACTGTCGGCCTCACACAGCATCCCGACTTTGTCCGACCGTACCCAATATTCGGTTCGACGAGTAACGTTACAACTTCTGTGGCTGGTGCTTGGGCTTGTGGTCAAGAGAAGATCTGTAGTATTGGTCAGCTTTTCTTATGCGGTTGTGACAAATGGTGACATCACAATCAAAATATCCTTGAGCGTGAATTCGACCCCGTTTCCGGCTTATACCCTTTCACGATGCTATCGCGGGAAATAATCAATCTCCAGGAGAGTATATGGCTTCTGACATTCATTCGCCTTCTAACGGGGCATTCTCTTCCAGGTCGGACAGGCGAGTGGCACCAAACAATGATTAAGAATCGGGTCTAAATCTGACTCCATACAGGCCGGGAATCAGGTCGGGGAGAGCTTTTGGCAGGATGTGTTAGCGGAGCACGGGCTTGATCAGACCGGGGTCAGTTTGGTACATCCTCGAGGTCTGCTAAGGAGACTGAAGCACATGGGTCGCGCGACAGATTTATCAGGGCACCGATCCAGTCCAACTGCAGCGGGTGCGAATCGAGACTGCAAATGCCCATTATTAGTATAACCCATCTTCTCCCTAGGTCGGCGTTTATTTCGCCGAAGTCAACGCTGGTTCGCAGCCCAAATATGTGCCTCGATCTCTCCAGATTGACCTCGAGGCTGGCGTATGTGATCGCGTAGGGAACCTAATTTCCTCCTCCTTCCACTTTTGAAACTTTTATCAAGGTCAAAAGCGGTCCGATGGGTACGCTGTTCAGTCCCGAGACATACCTACATGGCGAGGCTGGTGCGGGTAATAATTGGGCAAAGGGATGTACGTGAAGCCCCTTGGTTCTTAGTCTTCAATCTATTGATTTTCGCTCGGCAGTTTACACAGAGGGCGCCGAATTAATCGACCCCATCCTGGTATGCGTTCCTGCAATCTTACGAGTCTTTTCTGCACAATCTTTCAGGAGGTGCTGAGGAAGCAAGCGGAGCGGTGTGATGTGTTGCAGGGATTTCAAGTTATCCACAGCATCGGCGGCGGAACTGGCTCCGGCCTGGGATGCCTCCTCCTGTCAAAAATGCGAGAAGTAAAAGCTCAATTCAGGTGTTCGCATTCTATGTTTGACAAGTTTTTGTTTGGCAGGAATACCCTGACAGGTTGGGTTAGGTTATATTACACGGCACGGTCCGAATAACGAACCCTGGTTTCAGAATGCTCGCTACATTCTCTATTCTACCTTCACCCAAAGTGAGGAACAGCTTTACGTCCATTACAGTCGCTCAAAGAATATCTGCAGGTGTCGGAGACAGTCGTGGAGGTGAGCTATTTTTCACGGTTTCCTTCGGGCTCCTACTGACGCAGAGAAGCCATACAATGCCATGCTGTCTGTGCATCAGCTTCTCGAAAACTGCGATTTAACAGTCTGCATTGATAATGAAGCGCTGTAAGGGGTTTCCTCTACTACAATAGTGGACCGCTCAAGCAGTTGCGCCGGTCTAGATATGATATAAGTACCCGGGCGCTCAAAGTCAAGAACCCCAACTTCAAGGATCTCAATGGAGTAAGTACATGTCATTTTTCTAGACAAGTTCGCTGACTTGGTACAGCTCATTTCCAGAGTGATGTGTGGAGTTAGCACCAGCTTGCGTTTCCCGGGCCAACTGAATGGGTTTGTATTTTTGCTTTTCTTCACCTGTCTTGTAACTGACTGCAATGTACAAGCGATCTCCGGAAACTGGGAATGAACCTTATTCCTTTTCCGCGTGTGCGATTGAACTTGATTGATCCCCAGTGTTAATACTAACCGGAGAATCTTTCAGTTGCATTTCCTGATGCCCAGTTACGCACCAATTCACGACCCGAAAACCCAGTCGTACCAGGGATCCTCCGTTCCCGAACTCGTCCAGGCGTATGTTTATTGAATATTTATCTTTTCTGAGGCTTAGGATCCTACGTATCTTGCAGACTTTTCGACCGAAGGAACTTACTCGTCGCCTGCGACCCTCGTTTTGGGTAGACCATCTCCCTCCGCTGCGTTCGACATGAATGCCTCATTGTATTCTAGCCGCTACCTGACAGCAGCCACTATATTCAGAGGCAACATTGCATCCCGAGAGGTACATTGCAGCCCGTTCTGCGCAGAGGAATTCGCTAATATTTTTGTATAGGCTGAAGTACGTCGTAAATGAGTCCAGGCTTCCGAAGTTGACACGGTATTAGATTGCCGTTCGTGATTTGCAGACGCGCAACTCCAACCAATTTGTGGAGTAGGTTGGTCAACTAGGCGCTTGAAAGACTACTGACGAGCCGCAGGTGGATTCCCGACAATGTTTCTGTTACCCTTGTCTCAGTCCCGCCGGTGGGCCAGAAACAGGCAAGTGATTGCCAACGGCTGTTTATTTTGCTTGACGCATAGTATACAGGCTGCAGTAGCGCTGTCGAACTCGACATCTATCCAGGAGCTGTTCCAGAGGACTCACCAATCGGTGAGTCCAGATTGATGATTATGTGGGTAGTTGCTGATATCATCTTTTGCAGTTCGCTGCTATGTTCAAAAGAGGGGCGTTCCTTCACTGGTAACTCACACCTCCCCTATCCTCCTCCCAATATTAACAGGGAACCTATAGGTATACTGGCGAGGGCATGGATATGATGGAATTCTCGGAGGCGGAGAGCAACTCTCAGGATCTGATGTACGTACGCCGCACGCACCCCTGTTGAACCCCGCTTATAGTTTTCCATCTCAGCGCCGAGTATCAACAGGTCCGTCTCGTTCTCGTCGTCCTCACCCTCTACTCATTGTGTGGTTACAGTATCAGGAAGCGAGCGCTCGGGATGACGAGGACGAATACGACGACGAGGAGGATGTTGGGTCTGACCAATAATCTCGATGCCACTAACGTTTTCTGTCGCAACTAATTGCATGGACGAATTCATGATCATGATACTCACGCCCGTTTATTAATCTATTTGCTCTGTTTCGCTGTGGGGATATCCCGTATTCCTCGCACCGAAATGACAGCACCGTCGACCGAGTTTGTGGTGAGTTCTGATTTTGGTCTCCGTTTGTCACCGAAAAGGTAAGTACTTCTCTGCTTTTTTTGTTCGAAACAGCACGAACCCCGGATCCCCAAACTCGGCCGCGTTCAAGAAGCTGAATTCGAGTTAACAACCTTTGCGAAAGCTAAAAAGCTGTCATAAAGATCATCCGCAGTCTGCGCATTGCCGCTCAACACACCCCGCCTGACGTCACGGCAGCCTCAAGCCCAATTCCCGCAGCCTGTGAGGCACACCTCAAGGGTGTCCTACTTATCGTCAGGGTAATCCTCGTAAACATTCTAGCGCAACAACCACGTACCGAGCCGCTGTTGTGGGCGCAGGCATCGAATGTGAAACCGCAATCGGAGAAGCAGCCGTACTTGGTCACCCCGCGCGCGCCTTTGTCTGCAACAGTGGCCAAGTTAGTGCAGGGGTTATCCCAGGATGAACTATGCTGACCATCGGTGATGGGTGAGGCACTGCCCAGGCATCGAGCGAGAGTCACAGGATCAGGGATTCAGAGGCGGAGGGACGATTTGAGTTGCATTTGGGAAACAGGGAACAGCTGCTGTAAGTGCCGCTTTAACACGGGCGCGGGCCAAGGAAATGGTATGAACCTTTCTTCGGGGACTTCGGAGCAACATGTTTGAAACAGCGGCTTCCTCGGGATCAATATTATGAATATTTGAAAAAGTCGGGAGGTTGAATATGTGATATGACAAGGTTAACCTTGTTCAACGGACTTGGACTGAGGCTCGTCGCTCAGTTCCACTGCATTGAATTGGTTTCAAACGAGAATCAGAAGGGGGGGAATAGGACACACGACAGGCTACGCTGAACCCCCGAGCAAGTGGCTGACAACTGCCGGATCATTTTCCAATGGAGGGCACTGTGCAACCAAAATCCACGTCCGCTTCCTGTTTATCGTCACGGTAGCGCGTGATCTTCTTGCCCAACAGAGGTACCGAGCCGTTGCAGCCTCCGCGCTTGGAAAGTGTGCCTTTGTCTGCCACAAATAAGTTAGCGCTGGCCCCGACGGGGGTGAACCATGCAGATGAAGTCTCACCATCAGCTATAGGTGAGGCGCTGGCCAGGGCGGCGAAAGAGAGCAGGATGAGGGAGGCGGGGAAGTTGAGGTTGAGTTGCATCTGAAGATCTGGGAGCCGAGATGGGGGGTGCAGCTTCTGCGAGTACCGCTTTTATATCCAACAGAGCCGTTAAACGAGTAGAAGATTTCTGTCTCGTTCCGCAGCAAGGATGAATTTATTTTCGGGTTCCACTCCATTGTTTTCGTCCCCGAACGTCATTCAAGAGGACCAATACGAAACATGGCGGACACATAGGTGATAAAACATGCGCGTCGCGGCAATTATTACCGATACCCGTAGCCATGTGACCGTGTCGGTTGCTCTAGAATATGTGATGGCGACGCAGTGACTGACGGTCGTCTTACATTGCCTTGCGTATTTCTTCTCTTCGATGAGCTGGCCTCCCCGTCGTCGTTCATGGCCTCTCACAAAACGGAAATGAGGATAACAGTCGTGGATAACTTTGACTTCGACGACTGGCCCGCTCTCCAGGTACCTATTTCTCCAAAAAAAAAAGACCGAGATGTTTACCAGCCTTGCAGGAATGCTCCATCCTGACTCCCCATTCTCTTTGCCCGCGGGACGTTACTGTGGATGGCGACGAACTTTCAGTTTCACACTTGACCCCGAACAGTATCTCTGCCAAGTTTGCCTGGGACGAGTGAGAGCTATTCTCGAAAAGGAACCAAGTCAGGAAGCTCACATCTCTGCAGTAGATCCAAGACGCCCACAACTGGCAATACGTTCGGTTTTCCCCTTGTCTCCGGCCTCAGCCGTATCCAAATTTCCGCCAGAAGCCCAAAGCCCTTTCGAAAAGCACAAACGGCGACTTCGGCGCTATACCGCCGCTGAATCCGGCCTTGCCCGACTCCCCGCTCCTTCTCCTCTTTCTCCGTCTCAGCTTCGCAATAATGCGGTCCAATACGCCGCATCGTCTGTGGCAATACACATCCGCGAGGCCCGCCAATCCCTCAGGGCCCTCCGCAATTCTGGCCGGCGAGATAGCACCCGCTGGATGGCAGAGCACCGTCTCACAGCACTGGAATCTCTCCAGGCTGAACTGGTAGCGTCCTCTTCTGCGCAATACCGCGAGGACGCTCGTGCTAAACGCGAGGAGGCCAATCTTGTGCGCTTCCTCGGCGTGCGCAAGGGCGACGAGCTCGTGCCGGTATTTACCCGCAAGCACGGCTTGCGGCGGCCGCCCTCGACGACGACGACCACCGGACCCGAGCGTCGACACATAACGTCGGGGTCGCCGATGCAGCTGCAGGCGGAGGTAATGCCTGTGCGGCACACAGCGCGGAGCGAGTGGCCTTGGGAGACGCGCGTGCGCTCAGTGTTGCTGAATCCCACACCTGCGACGCCGCTCAGGATTCACACTCCCACATCCTCCATGGCGCTGTCGACGCCCACGAGCGGGATCTTCAGCTCTATCGGCGATCCCGAGACGCCGCTGACCGAGGTCGAAAACGACAGCGAGGAGGAGGAGGAGGAGGAGGACGAATACGAGGACTACCCCACCTTCCGCGTTGACTCCGCGCGCTCCGACTCACCCGACTCACTCGAGTGGCATCGTCCCCGCGGACCCCGGCACCGCCCGCCATCGCGCAGCAGCAAGCTGCCGTTGCCGCCGCCCGCCCCCGCACCGCAACGCCCGCTCCCGCCGCTCGCGACAAACCTCACCCCCGACTCCTCATACGCGTGGCTCGCGGACCCGTCGACGTGGGCGTCGCCCGGCACCTCCGCGTGGCGCGGCGACGGGTGGGAGGTCGTGCCCGTATCCGCCACCGCCAGCGCGTTCGCCACGCCCACCTCTGCGTCCCCCACCTCCGCGTCGTCCTATGCCCCCTTCGCACGCACGCCCACGTCCGCCACACTCCCCGCGACCCCACCCCTCCCCCCCGCGCCCGCGCACCGGTTCTGGACGCGCAGTGGCGAGCGAAGCGCGCATAGGCGCCTCCCGTCGCTGCGGCCCATCTCAGAGGCCGCGCGCGACGCCGCGCTGTACGCCGTCAAGCCCCTCCCTGCGCCTCCTTCTGCCACTTCTGCCACCTCTTCCACATTCCCTTCCACTTCCTCCACTTCATCAAACAAGTCGAATTCCAATCCCAATCCCGCGACACCCCCCGCCACGCCGCAGCGCAAGGGCCGGCACTTCTTCGCGGGGCTCGTGCGGCGGCGCCTGCCGCCGCCACCCGCGATGGCGGACGTCGTAGACCGGCAGATGGAGGCGGAGCGGGAGAGGAATAAGCTGCGGAAGAGGGGGAGCGTGCGGAGCCTGAGGAGCGGGACCGTGCCGCTGAGTGCAAGGAGCGAGCAGAGCTTCGGGGTGGAGGACTACTAGGACTGGTCAGGATGGTGGTGGGTGGACGGAGGCGAGTCATTTGGCATCTCATCTGGACTTGACATTTTTGCTTTTATCATCTTGCATATCTCATCTTGTACTCTATCGCTACATACGAACGGACGACATTTGGTGCGCCGTCTCTGGGGATGGATCGCTAATTCGGGTAATGCCGCGCCTCGGTCGCAATGATTTTGGAGCGGTGTCTTGGGAAGAAAATTCGATTACGGGCGAGCGCGGACGCCGGCAGCTCTGCTGCACGCTCAGCTTTTCAGCATGATGAGCGGGGTCTCTGTTTCTGCTTATGCTTATCCTCCGCGATTCGTCAGAGTCTTGCAGAGGATTAAAGTTTTTTAATAATTATTAAAGCGGCCAGTCCCAGTATTTCACCAACCGGATCTACGGCCCAAGTACGGCGTCCGATGTCAAGAAACCATACGAATTTGCACATTGAATATTTGGGCCCTTCAGACGCGTCCCTGATGCGTCTGAGATGTATAACATTGGGGGAATCGCCGGCAGCCGGATAGCGGCACGCGTGCGATGCTAGAAAGAACATCAAGGTCGGCATTGTTCAATATATTCGAGGGATTAGAATGAACTTACTACAGTGGACCGCGAAATCTCGGATGGAGAGCTTGGGTGTCCATAAGATGCATCGAGGACATCGCTATGACGAGTGATCAAATGTGTCGCGGACGTCGCGCTCGATGGCAAAAAAACGAGACCTCCGGCGGCGTGTCGCCCGCCTCATTGGGTGTCCAAAATATTGAATATCAATTTGCAGAGAAGATTTGCACGATGAGGACTAAAATCTGAAGTGAGACGTGCTAGAGAGACACGACGCACCAAGTTCACAAACAGTACGTTAGTATTGTTGTGCACTAGACAACCAAGAATGCCGTCAAAAGCGTGACGCGATTTGAAATCAAGCTGACGTGTTATCAAAGCCCATGGTCAGACGCATTAGCCTACCTTTGCAAAATATTTTTGATGGGCATTGTGTGTGAGAATCTCACCTCGGATTTCTGCAAATTTTGGGATTTGCAGAGCCATACATATGAATCCTTCACTTGAATATTTTCAGGCATATTGGCGACCTGTAGAGGAAGCCACGATGTTGCCGAGTCGAAAACCTCAAAACCCCACCTTTGCAAAAATGATGGCCCGCCAAATTGGCAGACCATCATTTCTGATGGATTTCATCAAAAATCGACTCTCAATTTTCCTTTGGACTCCCATCCCCGTCGTCAGCTCTAGAAACCACATAGGAAGGCTCATCTAGGATGTATAAGCATACCATCTTTTTCTTAAGCCATTTGACTCAAAATTGCGAACAATAGATCAATTTTTTTGTAAAGGTAGGCTAATGATAGTACGAGCCGCCGCGAGGAGTCGACCGAAGGTCGACGACGAGCGGCGTCTTCTGGACCACTCTGCTCTTTATAATTTACAAAATGTGTTCATGAACTGTTTGTGCCCCGCCGCTTGCCGGCCTCTTACCATCATCTTAAAGAACGGTTAATGTGATCAGTCGCGACTTTGGAACAACGCAAACAAAAGCACACAGGATACCTGCTTGGTTCAATTTTGGGTTATACAATTAACACTAATGACATTCTCATCCAGAATTTAATGGTATCTCCGTTAGACTCGCTTGATATCTATGCGTTCTTGTTGGCAATTTACCAATTCGATCCAGTAATATGCTGAACATATCGCTCCGCGCGTCCGCGGCACCGACTTTCACACGGCACGGTCTAGAACCACTTGTAAAAAGACAGTCCATGGAAATGCAGAAACGAAGGCGTTCAGACATGACATCGGCATAATGATTCCGTCTCGGCTGCTGATCTCAGGCTTCGCGGACCCAGGTAGATTCACAGTCAAATAAAAGCGTTCAACATGGCAGCTGGCCATCCAACAACTCGACATCGTAATGGTCTTTGGCAGTGAGTCGCACTGTTGCTCGGAGATTAATTGTTGAACCATACTTTAACTCGTCGACCCAATGGCAGAAAACGGCGTTTATAGTCTGATTTGCATCCGGCAGACTTCTCCCGCCTGAACCATTTACTTGTTTTGGGAATCTTCACCAGGCATCTCGTTGTCCTGTCGTGCTTCTCCCTGGAGTTCTGTTCCCTTCCCGTATTCCGATGCACTCGTTCTTGTTGTTATTGGCAGCTTTCTCCGCCACCGTCTTCACTGTATTGTCACCTCGGCGGCCACGCTCAGGCACGAACCAGGCTCTGTGATATTAGAACCCAAGACGTCCTCCGGCGAAGGTGGCAGACCCAACATCGTGGCGTCGCGACGTCTGTTTGGTTAGGAACAGCATTGCACAACCGCAGCCGTCGGTCTATATTAACCCAACTCAAAGTAGGTTCCCGCGCAGGACGCCGGCTACACTCTCGTGTGCTCTTACCATGAGCACAGCGCCACCGGTCACAGCGCCCATTCCCGCCTTTAACCACTTCACGACCATCGGCTCGCTCGAGATCGGCATCGTTAATGCGTTGTTCCTCTCTGGAATATTTGCGGTTCAGGTTTTCTTGTACTTCCAGCGCCACAGAGAAGATAGATGGGGGATACGATTCCTGGTGCGTGGAATGACTCGTCGGGTATGCCATTCGCCTCACATGTACTCAGGTAGGGCTCTGCGGCGGCCTCGATGTCCTCCACACAATCGCTCTGTGCCACGCACTTTACACGGTCACGGTGACCCAGTATGGCAACCCCGCATCGCTCCTCATTCCGCCAATGTCACTGGACTTCAGCATCTTGCTGAGCGGATTCATCGGCCCTCTTGAACAGGCACGCACCTCCCCCGCTGACGTTACTCACAACTGGACTCGGGAGCTCACCTTTCCGAACTCAAGGGATGGTTCACCTACCGCCTGCACAGACTGACCAAACGCGTCGCCCTGACCTTCTTTTGCCTCGTCCTCACACTTGCGCGCTTCGTCGGTCTCATCGGCCTCAGCGTCGTCGCCCTGCATCAATACCCCCTCTCCGAGTACAGCGAGCGCGCGAGCTGGATCATCGAGTCCGTCGTCATCGTCAGCACCGTCTTGGATTTCAGTGAACAATTATTATTCACGCATCCGTGCCGCCTTGAGCTTACCGCAATCCTTTCCTTGCAGCCCTGGTGACCGCGCTGTGCTACCACCTGAGCTCGTGGCGGCTGGAGAAGTCCTTCTTGTACGTTGTGCCTTCTTCCCAAATCCCGATTCCACCCAGGGCTGATTAGGAATGCTTAGAATGCATAAAATTGTCAACCAGATTATGATATGGACCGCCGAGGCCGGCGCCGTGACGATGTGGGTGTGAGGACCATTCCGGCATCGAACACTTTTGCTGACGCGGAGTATCTCGGTCCAGGTTTGGTGCCTTGGGGATTCTCATTACGGTAAGTTGGAGTCAGCTTGACCAAAAACCTTTCGTTCTGACTCCCGTTCAAAGTACCTTACGATGAAAAATAACTGTACGCACTTTGACCTGTGCTCATCCATTCTCGCACTGAGCCATACATTACAGACGTCTACATCGGCTTCTTCGTTGTGCAACCCAAATGTGTGTGTCGATCGAGATTAATATTCTTCCTCCGACGCATTTTCAGTGTTCTCGAACTCCCTCCTCCTCTCGTGCGTGCTCCTCTTTGTGACGGGATCATGTTCCTCCCTAACCATACCTACAGATTGAACTCCCGGGCCCGCTTCTCCGAAATCATCCGTTCCACCATTCGAAACTCGCGACCCCCCGCGTCGATGGTACGTTCTGAGCTCTCCCCCCATCCAATCTCGGTGGATATCTCCTTTTCCCCGCTCTCCGTGGGCATGCTGAAATAAATGATGTCTGTGATGTAGATGGCGCAAATGGAAATGTCGATGTTCCCGTCTTCCCCCACAAGCGCCACCGCCGGGCTGCACTCGAACCCGGAAATCCTGGGGATCAAGGTGGACGTTAGCGTGCACTCTGGCTATGCTGACGAGGGAAAGAGCGGATATGGAGAGCGGGTGCCGCGTGCGATGTAGGATGGCGGGATATCGGCAGGATGAGGAGGTAAAACGCCATGGATGTACAGACTCAGGCGGACATACGATGGGGTTCCATCCCAGACAGATCGTGGAGGGTCGGGGAAGCTATCGAATACCTTAATTAATTTCAGTTGTATTTAGGATTTAGGCTAGCGGGAACTTTGATTGTATGAGATACCAGCACCCACGCACAAGACAGACAGAAGAGTTCGTGAGATCTGAAAAACACTCGTCCATCCTTCCCGGCCCACATTCGCATTGCGTCAGAGCCATATTTACAGGTCAGTCCCATGCCTATCGTTATCATTCCGGTCTACCTAAACTCAGATCAGATTCCAACAATAACCCACCGAGCACGCGCCCGAGAACCAAACTTACCACCGTCTCTCGTCGCTACCGACTACAGTACACCCCAGCCCTCGAGACTTGTCCTCGATCTCTAAGCTTCATGCTCCTCCCGTGAACCGTCATTCTTTCCGTTACCGCCCTCACTCAGACGGACGATTCGGGATCGCGCGAGCAGCGCTTGAGTATCGGTTATATTCAGGCTAGGCGGGAAATCATGAGACGCCCGCCGACGCGGACTTGAAAAAAAAAGACTCGCGGTTGAGTTCTCAGGATCTCAGATTCGTTGTGCTCATCCTTCGGATTGCATCACAGTCAAGGCCATATTTACTCATTTGTTTCGTTACGTCTCGGCTTCGTCGCTATTATTTCCAGCAGCCTCTCACCCACATAAACTCAAGTCAGTCGACGACACTCCGCACGATGAATATGAAGGAAAACTTACCACCGCCACTGCCCGCTCAGTGTCCTAACAAAGGATGGGAACTCATATCTCACGAATTCTGTCAGTCTCACAGCTTCCCGCCTTGCGTAGATAGAACTAGAATCAATTGATGATTCAACATCGAAGCACCGTGATCGGTAGCGGCGGCAAGCGCCGATGCCCTACTCTGATCCCCTGAGAATGCCGAAATATGATTAATGTTTGTTCCTCTCAACTCTTCAAATTCCTCATGGAATTTCATCGCAGCTGTTGGATGATATGTTCGATTTTGACTTGGCTGTGATTTCCTTTTACGGTCCAATCCTAAGACCTGCCCAGAAAGACAAGTTCTGGATCCCAACCGGTAGAGAACCACTAAATATGTTTCATGGAGGTTCCTTTCAACTCTCCAAATTCCTCGTGGTATTTCATCGCGGCCATTGAATGATATGTTCGATTTTGACTTGGCTGTGATTTCCTTTTACGGTCCAATCCTAAGACCTGCCCAGAAAGACAAGTTCTGGATCCCAACCGGTAGAGAACCACTAAATATGTTTCATGGAGGTTCCTTTCAACTCTCCAAATTCCTCGTGGTATTTCATCGCGGCCATTGAATGATATGTTCAATTTTGACTTGGCTGTGATTTCCTTTTACGGTCCGATCCTAAGACCTGCCCAGAAAGACGAGTTCTGGATCCCAACTGGTAGAGAACCACTAAATATGTTTCATGGAGTTCCTTTCAACTCTCCAAATTCCTCGTGGAATTTCATCGCAGCCGTTGGATGATATGTCGACTTTGACTTGGCTGTGATTACGCCTGTGCAGAAACATGAGTTCTGGATCCCAACCAGTAGAGAATCACTAAGTATCATTCATGGATGTACCTTTCGACTCTTGAATTTCTTCATAGAATTTTATCGCGGCAGTTGAATGATATGCTTGATTTTAATCCAGTGTCATGAACTGTCTTTTCATTTTATTCCAGAACCCGAACAACCCGAACAACCCGATCATTGATCAGATCAACTATCTGATCAATCGAACCAGGATACCGTTTTAGGATCCCTAACGGTTTCGATCGGTTCCCCGACCTTCGGGTTCCCGATCGCCCCTCTACGTTCATATACCCCTTCATTTACTTTGCATTAATCTTGTCCGTTGCCGTTGGACACTGTACCTTAATTTACAACCCCTAGGGACTTTAGTATATAAGCTGTAGTTAATTCCCTGTACTTTACACTATTCTAGTCTAAACTCCAGGCTTATTCGTTTGGAACTCTTCGTGCTTCAGTTGCCCTCGTCACCTCAGAACCCGGAATCTGCTCTGTGCTGACAAAAGAATAGTGTCTCTACACAGCGTACCCGACTGGACGTAACACGATGAGCAACGACTATGTGCTCCCCTCGATGGAGAGCTTTGGCGCCCTAACCGGCGAAGAGAGGGACAGCGTCTTGCTGCAGGCCCTACAACATGCGGGAGGGCAATTCGGAGTGATGCAGGAGGAACTGGGGAACTTGCGCGGAGAGAATTGTCTGCTCCGCGAGGACAAACACCCATTCACAACAACTCTTGCGCGATGCCCTCGTTGCCTTGGGAAGAGCCTCTACGGGAGGGCCCAGGGAGACTAAACAGGTGAAGACGGCCCGTGTCGCCGCCCCTACCCCGTTTAAAGGAGACTCCGAATTGGTGGACTCCTATCTGGCGGAGTGCTGGTTGCACTTCCTGGACAACCCGACGTACGAGAGGGGCAGCGCGAAGATCGCCTTCGTCCTGTCCTACATGAAGGAAGGATTGGCAGCGGCATGGGCCAACAACATTGTGCAGGCCATGCACAACCCGAGAGATCCCGATACCCTGCTGTATCGGAGTTACGAGGTCTTCGAGAAGAACCTCATTGATGCCTTCAAAGGAGGGGCACAGGTGGGAATCGCGCAGGCTAAAATCGAGAAGCTGCGCCAGGGTGCGGGAACAGCCACGGAGTACTTCACGCTCCTGGACACATACAACAACACCGCGGGTTACAACGAAACCACGCTTATCCGTCTCCTCAAGCAGGGGATCCTGAAGCCGGTTCTGCAGTCCGTCTACGGACAAACCGCACTACCGATCACCTATGCCGACTGGAAGGTGGCGGTCATCAAGCACGACGGGTTGTGTCGCGCCTTCCACGTTATGGATGGCGCACTTCACGATCGTCCCGTCACGGTGCCTAAGGTGCAACAGAACCAGAACCCGGGGAACTTCTTTCGCAGGAATGAGCAGCGCGCTCCAACGAATCCCCCTGCGGCCGTCGTCCCGCCCCCGGTCGCCACTGGCGGGGCCCCTAGCGCAGGGCCCGCGCCTATGGACATAGACCGGACGGTCAGCAAGAAGCCTGTTCCCCGATGCTACCAGTGCGGAGAAGTCGGGCACATGGCCCGTAACTGCACTACCCGAGGACCCACCAATCCACAATTCCGAGCTTTGATCTCGGAAATGATGGAGGAACGCCTTGGGAAGGAGGATTTTCCCCAAGAATCCGAGTGAAGACTGTGCCCTCGGATTCTCGTATACCCCCCCCACCTGTAACAACTTCGAACAATTCATTCTCTGTTTTGACTATTGAAGAACCCGGTGTGGAGGAAGACACAGTGGAAATGGAAGAAGAGGGAGCGAGGACTCCCTCTGACATAGAAGAGAGTGAGGGAGCCGTTTCTCCCTCTAACTCTAAGCGAAGGGGCAAGAAACCCCGGAAGCCCGAGCGGGAGAAAGCGGAATGGCGCAGATGCCCCCTCAGAAGCGCGCGACGAGTTGCAACCCGAGCGCGGGCACAAGAATGGAAGGCGTGGGAGATCATCGCCAAATGGACTCACCCGGCCAGGAGACAAGAGGTGGACGACGAAATGGTGGAAGAAATCTGAACGGCTTACTTCCCTGACGCTCTGGGCATACTGGATAACTTGAAAGAGCCACCCCAGTATATCTGCGCTACGGGGAATTCCATGATGGTTCCAATGACTCTCGAAGGGCTGAATAACCTTAAAGGTTATACAGTGGTCGGGTTGCTGGACAGTGGGGCTACCAACAGATTCATGAGCCAGCAGTTCGTCGACGACAACGAGATCGAGGTGGAACCCCTCGCAGTAGTGGTTCCGGTTTACAACGCGGACGGGTCCCTCAACAAGGGGGGACGCATCACCCACATCGCGCGCATGCGCCTCCGAATGCAGGATCATGCCAAAATCTTCTTTGCGGTAACGGATACCGGAAAGAGCGATGTCATCATCAGGTTCAACTGGTTGAAGCAGCACAACCCGGAGATCAACTGGCAGAAACAGACCATTCGTTTCTCCAGGTGTCCTGCCGCTTGCAAGAGGGCTCGCTTATGGGAAGAATGGGAGGAAGAGGATAATGCCGACGTGGAGGAAGGGGACCGCATCTTTGTCACGAAGATGTATCCCGAAGACGTACTGGATTCACGGGATGCCGAGCACCTCTGCGCTATGGGTACCGTGGCTACTAAACTAGCAGCCGCGGCTCATGAAGCAAAGGGGGCGAAGACGCTTGAAGAAAGCGTCCCCGCTCATTATCTGGAGGAGTTCCCAGGGGTCTTTGAGAAAAAGGATTTCGACAAGCTACCCAAGCGACGGAAATGGGACCACGCGATAGAGCTGAAACCCGGCGCAGAACCCGTGAAAGGGCGAAGCATCCCCTTGTCGGTCCCGGAGCAGGCGGAGCTGGACGCGTTCATCAAGGAGCATGTGGAAAACGGACGTATCCGCCCCTCGAAATCTCTGTGGGCCTCTCCCTTCTTCTTTGTGAAGAAGAGGGATGGGAAGCTACAACCCGTCCAGGACTATCGGAAGTTGAACTCTCTTACCATCAAGAACCGGTACCCCCCTTCCGCTCATCTCCGAGATCATGCACATGCTCCGTAAGGCAACCTGGTTCACTAAATTGGACGTTCGATGGGGATACAACAATATCCGGATCAAGGAAGGAGACGAAGAGAAAGCCGCGTTCGTCACAAACCGAGGGTTATGGGAATCACCGGTGATGTTCTTCGGTCTTATGAACTCGCCGGCGACCTTCCAATCCATGATGAACGACATTTTCGCGGACCTTATTGCGGAAGGACGGGTTATCGTTTACCTGGACGATATCCTCATCTACTCGGAACACCTAGAAGAACATCGCCTCACGGTCAAGGAGGTTTTGCGGATTCTCCAGGAAAACGAATTGTTCCTGAAACCCGAGAAATGCGAGTTCGAACAGAGAGAGGTTGAATATCTGGGAGTCATTGTTGGGGATGGGAAAATTCGGATGGACCCCATAAGAGTCGAGGGCGTTCGACAATGGGCAACCCCGAGGAACGTTAAAGACGTGCAAAGCTTCCTCGGGTTCCTCAATTTCTACCGACGGTTCATCAAAGGATTCGGCGATTATGCGAAGCCGTTAACTCGCCTCACGCGGAAGGACTACAAGTGGAGATGGGGAGAACTGGAGAAGAACACGTTCGACCAATTAATATTGGCCGTAACATCGGAACCCGTTCTGCATTTCCCAACGGATGTTGGGGAATGGCGGGTTGAGGCGGACTCCTCGGATTACGCCACGGGGGCATGCTTGACGCAGTGCCAGAACGGGGTGTGGGTTCCAATTGTGCTTATGTCCAAGGGACTAAACGACACCAAACGAAACTACGACATCCACGACAAGGAAATGCTGGCGATTATGCGGGCCCTCTACAAGTGGCGACACTATCTGCAGGGCAGTCAATTGAAGTTTGAAATTTGGACGGACCACAAGAATCTGGAGTACTTCACCACCACAAAGAAACTCAATAGACGACAAGCCCGTTGGTCGTTAGAGCTCAGCGAATATGACTTCGTGCTCATTCATAAACCCGGGAAGCAACATGCGAAAAACCGACGCGCTTTCGAGACAAAGCGGTCATGAGAAGGGGGCGCAGGACAATTTGAATCTGGTGCTGCTTCCAGAACAGTACTTCTGGAGGATGGATGGTGAAGAATTTTTGAAAGCCATGCCGGCGGTCTTGGACGACACGGCGGGTGATCAATTCATGGAGGACATCAAGGCTGGAAAAGCGGACTGGGAAGATGTGGTGAAGAAGGCGCTGAAGGAAAAGGCTGAGGGCTGGGAAGAACACGAGGACGGGTTCGTAACCCGGCATCGAACCGTATACGTGCCTCCAACTGGGGATCTACGACATCGGATTCTACGGGCACACGACGATTATATTTCAGGTCACCCGGGACAATTCCGGACGGCGGAACAAGTAACCCGAAACTACTATTGGCCCTCTCTACTGTCGGACGCCAAGCAATACGTTTCGGCGTGCCCCATGTGCCAGAGGACGAAGCTATTTCCTTTGAAACTCCGAGGACCCCTACACCCTAACACGGTTCCAGAACGGGTGTGGCAAAACGTCTCGGTGGATCTGATCACCAAGTTACCCGTTAGTAACGGATACGACTCTATCGCCGTGATAGTCGATCGGCTGGGGAAAGGAATCCGGGTGGTGCCCTGCACCGAGCACTTGGGAGGAGAAGGGATGGCGCGTATCTATCGCGACCATGTGTGGAAGGACTTCGGGTTGCCCGAGGTGGTGATCAGTGACCGAGGGACGCAGTTCGTGGGACACTTTATGCGGGACCTGTTGAAGCTCCTGGGCATAAAGTCGAACACTTCAACGGCCTATCACCCACAGACTGATGGTCAGACCGAGCGCGTCAACCAAAACATCGAGCAATACCTTCGGGTTTTCACCAACTTCTTGCAAGACGACTGGGCGGACTGGTTGACGCTGGCGGAGTTTAACCACAACGACCAAGTCAGCAAGATGACGGGTTTCAGTCCCTTCTTCGTCACTATGGGATTCCATCTGCGAAAAGGCACTGAACTGCGACTTGAGGTCCCGACCGAAGATGCGACTAAATTTGCAACCCGGATGTCTAAAGTTTGAGAGGAAGCGGGGGCTGCCATGCGGGCAGCACAGGAGACGATGAAGAGGTTCTATGACTCCAAACGGCAGGCAGACCCCGACTACAAACCCGGCGATAAGGTGTATCTGTCCGGGGCGAACTTGGTCACTCATCGCCCGACAAAGAAATTCGAAGCCCGGCGTTATGGTCCCTTCACGGTCGTCCGGAAGGTTGGAGCCATCTCTTATGAACTGAAACTTCCAGATTCTTGGAAGGTTCATCCGGTCTTCAACACTGTATTCCTTCGTCCCTGGGTTCCGCCTGTCGCTGCCCATCAACACCACGATGACCCTCCCCGTCCAGACGTAGTAGATGGGGTGGACCTCTACGAGATTGCAGAAGTGCTGAAGATACACTTCAACAAAAAGCGTAAGCGCTTGCAGTACCTGATCCGATGGGAGGGTTATGGACCCGAGGATAATACCTGGGAACCATTGGAACATTTGGGGGATTCTACCGAATGTCTTGACGACTTCTACGAGAAGTACCCGGCGGCTCTGAAGGAAACCGCCCATGGGCGAAAGTGGGTCATCACGGGTGAAGACCTATGGAACAAGAAGCGGTGCCGATCGTGAAACCCGAGGCGGGTTTCACCTAGAGGGGGGGTAATGTCATGAACCGTCTTTTCATTTTATTCCAGAACCCGAACAACCCGAACAACCTGATCATTGATCAGATCAACTATCTGATCAATCGAACCAGGATACCGTTTTAGGATCCCTAACGGTTTCGATCGGTTCCCCGACCTTCGGGTTCCCGATCGCCCCTCTACGTTCATATACCCCTTCATTTACTTTGCATTAATCTTGTCCGTTGCCATTGGACACTGTACCTTAATTTACAACCCCTAGGGACTTTAGTATATAAGCTGTAGTTAATTCCCTGTACTTTACACTATTCTAGTCTAAACTCCAGGCTTATTCATTTGGAACTCTTCGTGCTTCAGTCGCCCTCATCACCTCAGAACCCGGAATCTGCTCTGTGCTGACATCCAGCTCTATCACCTCTTGCAGTCAAATGCTGATGGCTTCTCAGAAACATCGGTTCTGGGTCCCAACCGGTAGAGAACCACTAAATATGTTTCATAGAGGTTCCTTTCAGCTCTCCAAATTCCTCGTGGAATTTCATCGCGGCCGTTGGATGATATGTCGATTTTGACTTGGCTGTGATTGCCTTTTATGGTCTGATCCTAATGCCTGCCCAGAAACATGAGTTCTGGATCCCAACCGGTAGAGTATCACTAAATATCATTCATGGATGATCCTTTCAACTCTTGAATTTCCTTGTAGAATTTTATCGCGGCCGTTGGATGATATGCTTGCTTATGTGAAGCAGGTTGTGGAGCAGAGATGGAGCAGAGTGGAGTAGAAATCATTCACAAACAGGATTTATCCTGTATGTGCCTATTTGGGGGGTTTCAAAGGGGGGAGGACCGAGAATGTCGCCTTTTCGTCACATGACTTGCATTTATTACCATTTGGAGCTATGAACCAAATAAGGTACAGCAAAGTAACACTGCTTCAATTCCAACCGTGCCACGGCTGTTTGAAGCTTCATATCCACATCCTCTAAAATCATAAAATAATACAGGGGATGTAAGAAAGAATATGGAAGCTTTCTATGTACTCAGAATTTCAAAAACAAGCTTGGTACTTCTCAGGACTCAGATAACACGGTATGGTCTGCCATCCACTACCAAGTCGGCATTGTTCGGCTTGTCTATGACACTCCTGCATCTCACCTTCTGTGCTTGGACTCCTGGAGTACTCAAGGCATCTCCCGCTCTTCTTTTGCACTTTTGGCCATGGGATTCAGGGGAAACTGACCAGCAGACCAATTGGGAACCCTCTGCCCAAAATTGTTGTGGGCAGACCAAAATTGGGCTCCAATGTGCACTGTTGACTACCCTCCTCAGATTCCATTGCTAACTACTTATGCAAAACTGGCCATCTTCAGCTCGGATATAGCAAATTTCTCCGCTTTTCTCTGGTTCTTGACTTGACCACTAGCTGGAGTGGTGATATGTGACTTTGTGAGCTGGAACAAGGCTGGAAATATTATCCTGGGTTGGTATGTGCATGTGCTGTCTTTTAAACGACTCAGGTAGCTAACTCGGCCATATTTCTCATCTTCCTTCCACAATCCTGTGTCAACGGGTCCTGGAACTGAACATTAACCTCCACAGTTGCAACAGTGGGTCAAATGGCCAGTGGAACCATCAGGGAAACCCCCAGAATATTTTCCAGTATTTTCGCATAAAATGTTCGAAAATATCAATAGTTTCAACAGTTTCCAAATTTACTGAAAATATCTTCCCGGTGAAGAAAATTGTGAAATTTCTGCAACTTTTGAGCACAAATTACCGAAAGTTTCTGCACATTATGCCACTTATTTCTTGGAGAATCTGACTTCAATGCAAGGGAGGTAGAGCAAAACAAGTTGTATTGCATTCAAAGTGTAGCTAGTGTATATAGCTATTAATAATAACTACTGGTTTGAATATCACACAGCTATGATAGCTGCAATCTGTTGCCAAAACACTTCATACCTGCGAGTTCCACCCGAAGACAAGACAACCATTACCACCACTTACTGTGCTGTTGATTGAAGTCAATATCAGTGATGGGGTGTAAACCCGGGTACAGTGAGGATGCCGTGGAGGGCACGGAGGTGAATGTATGGTTCTGTACAAACTGAACGAGTAAGCGGGCCGGCACAAATAGAGATAAGGAAGACAATTGGGACGAGCTTGACTGCTGGAATGCACACCTTACATGCAGTCTGTTCACCCTGATCAACTTGGACACCAATGCCATATACATGGGTTTTACATAACTTCTGGAAGTCCAAAGTTTCTTCAGCACCGAAAACAGGTAGTGATAGGACATAAGACTTACATGGTAGTGAACACAACATTTGATGTAACAGCCCGTGTTGCAGAACTCAAGTAAAATAAAGGAAGGCAGTCATTTATCATACATTTATCAGATTATAGGTCAGTGCACAAAGTTGTGCATGCACCTTGAAAGTGCTCCCTGATATGGGTAGGAGACATAGCCATCAATCTGATCCCTCCGGGCATGGGTGACTATATAATAACACGGCATCGACACAGCGTGAGGTTCGGGTTTGGCATGGTAGACATACCGAGGAGAGGTGTGTCGAGTTAGACTCCATGCTGATTGCCAAGGTGGTGTTAGAGATCCTGTCAAGCCAAGTCATCTGCCATACAAGTCAGTCGAACAGTCACAGGATGGTACAGCAAGATTGGATGGTACATGCATGGTTGTGGTGTGGAAGAGTAATTGTACAAAGAAGAAAACATACCTGGAATGCTGGTAGCCATGTTTCAACTCAGGGCTACACGGAGATGAGTTGAGATAAAACACAGATGAACAAGATGACACACCAACTGAGACGCACTGAATTGCCTACGTTGTAAATGCTTCACATGTCCCAGAAGACACTGGAATTTTGAATCTGGATCATCACCACTATAGCTGAGTGTGGAGTCTGCTGCACAGAGATGAGGATTAAGACAATGGTAAATGATAAACAAAGGGTAGTCTGGAGCACCAGGAGCATGAGTGAATGATCTTGCGACTTTTTTATTTTATTTTAAATCATCAATTTGCTCCTCACTGCAAACAGCATGTTAGGCATACTTCTACACACTGTGTGCTACGTATCTATCAGTCGGGAAGTAATCTAGACTAGTGCTCAGGGGTAAACAGTGTCCATAGGATGGTGTGACCTCAAAAAACATATCCGACCATCAATATCGGCTAAGTCGGATGGCTGTGAATATATGAATCGCACAGGGCCCTGTGGGGTAAGGTAAGTGGGCGGAGGCCATAAAATAGTTTGGGTGTAGGCCCCCTGGGGGTGGGCACTGGTACGTAAGATATAGAGAGGAGGGGAAGGGAAAGGAACAACGTAAGTAGAGGGAACCGGAGCAGACAAGCTGTCGGGCGTGTGCTTGTGTGCTGGTCGAAGTGCGCGGGGCGGGGGGGTCAGTGGCGGGGTGGTGGGGACAGTGGGGATGAGTCAGGAGGGCCCGTTGGCACAGAGGTCGGCCTGGAGTGCTGCCCAATCCTCGAGGAAACTGGGAGGGCCAACCGGGTTTCTGAATGGGTTGGTGCCACTCGGCGGAGCGCAAGTGGGTTGTGGTTGTGGGCATACGGAGGTTGTTCAGCAGGTCAACAAACTCGCAGCGCAATAGGCAGTCAGGCTGGGGGTCGGGCATGGTGGGGAGGGAGCCATGAGCCATGAACGGAGCGGAAGTGACCAGTGCAACTCAGGTAGCGGAAGAGGTGTGGCAGGAGTTTAGGGTCGCCAAGCAGCTTGCAGAGGACATGGGCATCGGGTCCAGCGGCGCTGTAGAGCGCTTGGCAGGCACGGAGGTGCTTGGGGCAGTGCAGGAGGTAATGGGCCACTGATTCATCAGCTTGGTGGCAGCAGGGGCAGATGGGGGAGTTGGCCCTGTGTATGCGGTGTAGGTGCTTAGCGAGTGCAATGTGGCCAGTGCAGAGCTGCAGGAGGAGTACTGCATAGCTCCATGGGAGGGTGTCGGCGAGGTCAAGGTACGAGCCTTTGAGCAGGCAGTTGTTGTACTGGGCAGTGCGAGGGTACCAAGCCATTGCCCTCTACTGCTTCTTCGTAGTCAGATTGCGACTTTCTTGAGTGTGTAGATGCACAACAGTGGGCAGATCGTGACAAGAATGAGGCAGGCTTGCAGGAGGAAGGTGGGGGGGAAGGAAGAGAGGTGTTCGGTCATTGTAACAGCATCAAAACCAACCATGTTTCATGCTCACATGGTTGCCATACATGGCAAAAACAAGTCGCCAAAGCCCAGCCAAGTGCCATACTGGTGCCATATACTTTAGGCTTTAGGGTGGGCTGCTGTTTCATGTTGCCTCTTTGCTGATTTTGCTCACTGCTGCTTGAAATCCAAACTTCGAGATTTCTTCATGGGAGATTGCAGATGGTGGGTTGTGCTAAAGTGGTTTAATGTATTTTCTCCCTCATGTTGGCAACATGGACACGAGCCTTGGAGACTTCAAAGTTCAACCCTCATCAGGGTTAAATTCCTACATATAAGGCAGGGTATCTGGTGAGCAAGTTTGTGTTTTCCTTGTACATATTTTAGCTGCTGATGTATTCTAATCTATTCCAAATCTCGAGGTCCCACTGAGTTCTCTTGAATCCTCTCATTTTTTTCCTTTTTTGTATGTTTTTTTGTGTTTTCTCATCACAAGACCCTGTACAATGAAATAAAAACCCCAACCTGTTGCACCAATTTTAGAGGGTTTTTCAATGTCGAGCATCTACCTCCGAGTCACGTAAACGTCAAACAGACAACTTCATTAACTCAAACATGTTGCAAAGTCCTCGGAACCGTACAGTCTTGTGTGAATGACATGGATATAGACCCGTTCCAGTTTCTAGATGAGGGTTTAGAACTTTTGTATGCTTGTTGATGTAAACTACAACTCATAACTACGGTTATGTAACTGTTTGTGACCCGCCAGCTTGCCGGCCTCTTACTATCATAGCATAAATCGCTCCGCTATCAGTTAGATTCCCCATGTCCTGTGGGTGGTGGCGCATACACTTACACTGCCCGGCTACACTGTGATGCCCACAAGTGAGATGTAAGACCATTTAAGAGCGCACATACCTCGTTCACGCACCCCTAGCAAAGGTATATTGAATGCAGTGCGAGTTTGCTCAGGCAACTGACTCGGGCAAGTTTGCAGCGTGATATGATTGCTGCGAAACCAGAACCGGCAGCGACGAGGAATACAGGAGAAGTGCCCGAGTACAATCAATGAAGATGTAGCTCAGTTCAACGCAAGATCAGAGCACGACAGAACAAGGGCGAGCAAAGGGCAAGTCGAGAGGGAGTCCATGTAACGGATGGGCCGACAGCACCCATGCCCGAGATACCCTGGAAAGAAGTGTTTATTTGCGGACAAGGTCGCTACTGCGCCCATGTCCGGTTTCTGCTAGATCTTTATCATATAAAGGGGCTTACATTTGTAGATACAAGGTAGTAGAATACAAGAACATTAGAATACTATTTATTAGCTGGTGTGTAGGTAGTTCAGTAGTTTTCTGGAATTCAATACCTCACCCACTCGCTTCTGTGTGACTACTTGGCTTCTTGACGACTCTTGCGGGGTCCTTACCTCCAAATTATTGGCGGACCTCACAGTCCACGACTGTCACCTCCTTCCCCAATACCACCACGAACTGTGGACTCGAACCCACTGGCCACGGGCTCTACCTTATCGCTCATGCTACTGCTCCTCCTGGTCTACTACATCGGACAGGCCACATTTGTTGGCTCGCGTCCCATCGACAGCGACAACACCTTCCCTCCCTCCATCGCAGCACGCGCTTCGAGGTCTTCCTGTCCCGATGCAGAGAATTGCAGGACGACTTGGAATATTGTACAGAGCTGCCTTGCCACAATCTTCTCGTGCACTTGGGTTGCAGTCCATCCGAATATCCCGAGGCCCAGTCAGCACATGAGAAATGTCACTGGTGCAGCGGTTGCGGCATTCCTTCTGGGAATTTCTCTCCAACCGAATGTTATTGTTTGTAATTGCTCTGCTTGTGCCAGAGTATATCTTAGCATGGGCCATATGGCAACGCCTCAGGGCTCAAAAAATCGCCCAGAAACATAAAGGTGTGTGGATTAGTACTTTAATGCTTTGCATGGATTATCCGACCCACTTTCCCTTGTTCCTAGATTCGAATTGGACAGTCACTCATGGATTTTTCGTCATTATGGGAGGGTTTCATCTCTTCGAACCTCTTTCTCGTACACCGGAGGAAACTAGGCAACAACTACAACAGGCCTCCGTTGCTGATCAACCCAACCCGTCGATATCCACGGGTACATTCCACCTACTTCCACCTAAACCGATCCACCATCCACACGAAAACTATAAACCCCTCCGCATGCTTACAGCACAGGAGCTTGTTCTCGCCACACAACGACTACCAGTTCATTGTGCCCACCGAGGACGAAAATAAAGGACCGAGGCAAAAGCGATTCGCTGGCCAAGTCCATCGTTCTCATTCACACAACTTGGTTTTTGACGCAATGCATTGCACGGGGAATCCAACGTCTTGCGATCACCGAATTGGAGATCGTCACGGGTGCCTACGCGATGATGAATTTTGTGATATACTTCTTCTGGTGGAAGAAACCCTTGAACATTGGGTGTCCTGTTCGAGTGATTGATACTAATAGGCAGGGCGAAACCCCCACAACAGATCGCAAGTTAGGCGGCATACAGGGGAGACGGCCTTGGAATATGCACTTCATGTCATACTAGGGAATCAGGACAGCAGATTTGACTGGAGACGGATGCCATCGGCCTCCATGTTCTGGTCAGACTGCACAGACTTCAAGATCATTGAACGTGCCGATATCATACTATGCTCATTGGACTCCTTTTCGGCGCTATGCATTGCGTTGCATGGCCCTTCTCATCCACCCTCTGGCGGTTTTCCAGTGTAGCCATGACTGCTATTCCTGGGTCATGTTTTGATTGGGGCGAGTGCAGTGGCTATTAAAGCGGAGCAAGAGCAAAAACCAATATCTTCGCAGACAATCCGGGTATTAATTTTCTGTGCATTTCTCTATATTTTTGCGCGGGTCATCACATTGACACTGGCATTTACGACCCTGAGGTCACTTCCGGCTGCTGCCTATGAGACGGTCCAGTGGACAGCATTTATTCCACATGTATAGTGTATCTAGCCATACATACATCTACTAGCTGGGTTGAGCCGGACATGTGTGGCACATTTTCGCATATTCTTACACAATGTTTGTTTCTTCTTCTTTCCCTTCTTCGCTTTGAAAAATGAAAGGAGGAGTATTAGTATGGCGACCGAGCTCCCATGCCTGGGTGAATGCCAGTTTGACAAATCGTCTTGATTAAATGGTCACAGAGCCCTTCTCTGAACGCCAGCACGCCACTTGATCTGCATCAAATTATTTCATTGCATTGAAATATCAATTCTGGCAGTGACTTCGGCGAGCTGGCGCCAGCTCACTCAATATCGCTAGATCAGCCAACCTGTACCAGATGGAAAATGAGCTTTTCAGACTGTCTCCAAATCCCAAAATCCAAAAAGAAACTCGCAAAACAGCACTGGTGTGACTCATTAGTAACAAGTTACTGATAGTAATAGTAGTATGGCTAGGGCTGCCTGCCCACTGTCCCTTTGACAGGGACATCCGTCAAATTTGACATAGGAGAGGGTGCGCCCCGTCATAGAGACGGCCATCTCTCTGGTTCATAGGATCTAGGGACGGGACAGCAAAAACACGGCCGTTAACCGTCCATTTACGGGTTGTGGCTGAGACACATATCACAGCCAAAATGTGATGACATTCAGTGTTAATTGACTTCTCAACATGGCAAAGAGACTGTTGCAATGTGAGCCGAGACCCAATTGCTGTGAAGGAAAGTAGGTGGAAGAGCTGCCGAACTGCCTCACGTGAAATATTGAATGTCTTTCCACCAAAACAAATGAATGGGGCCGGGGTATGGCCACATTTTGGTGCTTATCACTGCGTTCAACTGGGTCGTAGAATGCCAAATTCTAGCCACGCCGAGGTGATGGCTATGCCTAATCGAGGCCAGTTGAGGCGCCTAAACTTACGTAGCCGCCTCGACCCCAGGACAGCCGAGCCGTGCTTATCCCTGCTGGACATGGCCGAGCCGAGGTGGTGCGGCACAGCTCAGTAACCCCTGCCGAGACGCTGATAGCCACCTTGCTCGAGCTCCACTTCGCCACGGGACGGACAGCAAATTTGCCGGCCCGTAGCCATGCCGTCATTGCCCACCGAGGTGCCGAGGGGACGGGCAACGGGTCACATGAGCAACCTGGTCTTGCCAAGGTTGAGTCGACCTGGAAATTCCATCCTTTTAATTCAATCAGATTCATCCAACAGTCCTCCTCTTCTAGAAGCAGCTTTCAGACTTGATGTCATATCAATACTGCCGTAACCCCTTTCCCGGCACAAATTTGCTATGACGGCCATGACCTCATCGTCCCCGCTCC
Source organism: Mycena olivaceomarginata (assembly GCA_029378375.1). Classification (NCBI taxonomy): domain Eukaryota; kingdom Fungi; phylum Basidiomycota; class Agaricomycetes; order Agaricales; family Mycenaceae; genus Mycena; species Mycena olivaceomarginata. The sequence goes on along the minus strand of JARKIC010000078.1, from coordinate 220,529 downwards.
ACCCAAACTCGTCAATTTTTGGACGCTGGATTATAGCGCGACCGCAAACGACAACGACTAGGACTGCCTTAATACTTGCATAATTGCTAGCCTGGTACTCGCCTAATCGCCATGTCCGACAACGAGCACGACAACAATGCCGTCTCCCGTACCCGCTCCCGCTCCCGCGCACGCACACGTTCTCCTCCGCCTGCCTCCAGCCCACCTTCGCGTTCCCAATCACGCGCTCCCTCTCCCAAGGGTGATTCTGCCAAACGTCCGGCTGCGTCTCGCAATCTCTCCTCCTCCGTCTTGGCTGAGTGTCGACGTCCACTCTCCACTGAGCCACGACCCTGATAACAATCGACCGCATAACATGTAGAGAAGGAGCGCCAAGTGCACCACGTGTCGAATTTCCTGAGGACTCTTCTCAATCCCGTTCTTGCCAGCTCCAGCTCGTTTGTTCACGAAATTTCCTCGCATGGAATTCGGAAATGCTTACAGGTGAGCGGACTCCGCTTGCGAGAAATAGGATTGTGTTGGGATTACAACATGAACTCTCATTTCAGATTCATCGAATAAGTACTGTCAAGTTGAACTTGAGTTGAACACCGCCCAAGCAACTTGAAACCTTGAACTTGCAAACAAAAATGTTGAATTCTGGCTCCTATGTTGCTCTTAGAGAATCGCCTGTTTAATTGGTCCGACAGAAAGATGATAGCTCTATTTTCGGTCATCTCCTTTTTTTTTTTTTTTTTATAAAATAAAATTAAGCCTGTCGCTGTCCGTCCGAAGCTTTTTAAACTCCACTTTTAATCTATCATTCTGGCAGCTCGGATCAACATTCTTATTTTAGTTACATCCAGCAAGTGGGAGCCGGGCGTCGGCGACCGCTTGTTACTTTTAAAAGAGCCTTCTTACGCCTCTGCAAGAGTTGCGTTGGGACGGCAATAACCCCATATAGATAAACCAGCGACGTCGGACCGTACCGTGCCGAGCGCAACTGACGTTCGTGCACACTAGTATTGATGATCACCACGATGCCCTCGATAAACATGTCCTCCGACGGCAACAATCATCCTTTCCTCCCCACCAGCCTTAAGAAATGACGGTCCTTGGGATCCTCCAGCCCCTCGGCACCAGCGACACGCAAGAAGATTACGGGCCATGTTGGCTTTTCCAACCTCCCAAACCAAATTCGGCGCAAGAGCTTCAAGGACGGGTTCCAGCTCACTGTCATGGTCGTAGGTGAGCCGGGAATCCCCAGGATTCATCTTCCGATGTCGAATATTCGTTGTGAAAGGGGAGTCGGGCTTGGGCAAAACCACACTGATCAACACTCTCTTCAACTCCACGATTTGTGTTCCGAGAGAGCCTCTGCATCCAGCAGCGGACAGGCCCAAGACGGTGGCTATCGACAACATCCAGGCTGGTTTGTCTACCTACTGCTGTCACTGCACAACCCAATTCGCAACCTTGTTTTGGCAGATATCGAGGAGAATGGGGTTCGGCTCCGTCTGACTGTCGTAGACACGCCTGGATTCGGCGACTTTGTGGATAATAGCAAGAGGTGCGTCGTCCACCCTCGTATCATTGCAAGACACTGGATTTTCAAACTAAATTCGCAGTTGGAACCCTATATTGGAGGACATAGAGCGCCGATTCGAAGCATACCTTTCGCAGGAACATCGCGTGAGACGAGGGGAAGCTAGTGGACAGTCGCGTCCACGCATGTGTATATTTTATTCAACCCACCGGTCACTCGTGCGTCCAAAGAGATGTACGGTTCATCTCAATTTGATCACCTATTTCCTCAGCCTGAAGCAAATTGACATCGAATTCATGCAAAAACTGCACCACAGGGTCAACTTGATTCCGGTTATAGCCAAGGCAGACACTATGACCGACGAGGATATCGTTGACTTTAAAGCGCGGGTACGTTGACGAGAGTATCGACCCGATGTTCACTGACCTTACTTGCCGCCTAGATCCTGTCCGACCTCGAATTCCACGGTATCAATATCTTCCAGGCGCCGATATACGAGGACGACGACGACGAGAGTATACTCGAGGCAGAAGAAATAGCGCGCGCGATTCCCTTCGCGATCGTCGGGTCCAGCAATACCGTACGAACCCGCGACGGACGCGTGGTGCGTGGGCGCGCGTATCCATGGGGCGTCGTCGAGGTGGATAATCCCGCCCATTGCGACTTCGGCAAGCTGCGGCAGCTCCTCATCCGCACGAACATGGAGGAGCTGCGCGAGCACACCAACGACGTGTTGTTCGAGGCGTGGCGGACAGAGCGGCTGCTGGCGATGGGCATCACGCAGGACCCGACGGTGTTTGAAGAGATCAAGTACGCCTGTCTACCTCATGTCATGGTGCTGTATGCGATTGGCCTGTGTGCTGATGATGGTTACACAGCCCGGCGGAGCGACTGCGAGAAGAGCGCGTGATCCACGAGGCTAAGCTCGCCAAGATGGAGGTTGCCATGAAGGAGGTGTTCCGTGAAAAGGTAGAGCTCCAAGAGCAGAAACTGAAACAATCGGAGGTCGAGCTCTATGCACGGCACAAGGAAATAAAGGATGCGTTAAACAGGCAGTGGGAGGACTTGTCGAAAAAGAAGGCCCAGCTTGAGAGTGGTTTGCCTGATGCTAGCGTGAGTCGATCTCACGCTGTTCAAACTTCCAAGCGCTGACCTACTTCCAGCGAAAGAAAACATTCCGTGCATGATGGGATTTCTTTTTGGTCGTATCAGTAGAGTTCTGCACATAATGATTTGCTTTGGTTTCTCGTCAAGCTCAAACGTTCCAAGTGAGCCGCATGAGCCGCAAAGTCGAACGGAATTTCTGCGTTGCGACGAAACCGGTCGCGATTGAATACCTGCAGGTTCAGCGCCGATTTCAGCCTTTAGTGTAATGCTACCTCGCCTTGTTGCCGTTTTCAACACGCCGTGAGAAGTTCACACGGCTTGTTCATCAGAAAAGCACAGCCTTCAATCCCCCTTGTCCCGAACCTCACCGCACCTCACAGCGAATATGGCTCCGAAGGATTTGAACTACGATGTCACCCGTCGTGAAACCCTAATCGATCCGTCAGAGTTCTATCGGCAAACCGTCACACGTCTAGAGCAGATTAAGGCTCACGTCGAGGAAAAAACGGGAAACTGCCTGAAGGGCAAGGTCTGCATTGTAACTGGTGCTGAGTCCTTGAAAGGGATTGGTATGCAGCGACAATGAACGTTTTCCGACCATTTGCTTAACTCATTCATTTCAGGGTACGGTATGTTTGAATAGAAAGTGATCCCGCTGACCCACCTGCCAGACGAGCAACCGTCATGATATATGCTAGGGAAGGTATGCTAGCTCTCCCGATTACGTAAATAAAGTTTCTTATATATGCAGGTGCTCAACACATTTATGTGCTGGACAAGTCGAACCAAAATCTACCGAATCTGCAGTCCACCGTGCAGAGCAAATATCCAGGTATGAAGGTACGACGCAAGCATTAGTAAAGGTAATCCTGATTTACCGGGTCTCTAGATCACCTGTATTGCTGAGGACGCCGCGGACGAGGCTGCAATCAAAGCTCTATGTGCTCGAGCATTGGTTGAAGAGGGCCGTCTCGATATCTTCTTCGCCAACGTGAGCCGAATAGCCGCGTATCACGGAAATTTGTCCAATCTGCTCTAACAGGCGGGGGTGGCCACCACCACACGGCTTCAAGACGCGGATCCCGATGTGTCATGAGGACCATGAGAATCAACACTCTTTCGTTGAATTATATCTGTACCTTTCTCTCGGCAGGAGCGCTGATTTCAGTCAGGTGCATGCTCGCGATCAAGCACGCCTCTGCAGCCATGATGAAGACCAACCCGGGCAAGACTCTGAGTGGTGGAAGCATAATTCTCACTGCTTCAAGTAAGACAACCTTCTCGACTCTCACTCAAAGACCATTGACCTGGTCGCACAAGCCGCGGGTATACGCTCTGGAGCCGGTCCCCTTGATTGTGAGCTCTACTGCCGACTTCTTGTCGTTCTGAATTGATTCGGTCTTAGATAGTGCTAGTAAAGCCGCGTAAGAAGTGAAGCTACAACGCTAATTTTACGCTCACTTTTATCTTATCTACAGCGTCAACAGCCTTGCTCAAACCGGTGCTTCCCAACTCGCAAACACAAACGTCCGTGTAAATAGGTGAGTTGGGGGCAGTGAATCCTATCCTAGACTAAGTGTGTCACAGCATTTGTCCTGGCCTCACTGAGACAGGAATGACCGAGTCGGCATTCGAGTATGCAAGGAACCGTGGAACCATCGGAAAGGTTGGGCAGCTCAATCCGCTCGGGCGATTTGCGATCGCGGAAGGTACACAACTTGAAGATATGAATCGTTTTCATTCATCACTCACCGGGGCCGCATTTGTGCAGAAATTGCGCAAGTGGCTCTGTTCTTCGCTTCAGGTAAACCAAATCTCGCCACCGACTGGTCTGACGATATTTCCAGATCAGTCAAGCTACGTCAACGGGCAGACATTGGCCGTCGATGGCGGTCATTCTGCATCTCTCCCCGTGATGCCTGGCCGATGGATGTAGGATCAACCTTCGATAGATATTTTATTTCAAGTGCATTATGTGCGTTGTGAGATAGCGAGGATTCCCGATAATGAAATAATAAATAAAAAGGAATGAAAGCCGAACGAAAATCGGCGAAACCAAAGATCCCTCACACCGACTCGACCTTTCCATTGTAATCGCTCGAGGTGATCTTCGTGGTCTGCGAGCGGACATGCAGGACGGTAGGAGGTGGTGCCATCGAGTTGGGGGCATACGACGGAAGGCTCAACATTGCGTGGCTAGGAATTCATCTGTTCCCGGATGTATTCTCGAGAGTTGAGACTATAACAATCGAAGGATCAGGAAAATATTCGTGAAAATTGATGAATGAACGAACATAGACATGAAACTCAACCCGTAGACTGAAGCTGCCGTGAGATAGGGACTTATGAAAAGACTTGAATCCACGTACATCGAACAAGGACGAAGAAGAACGGTGCATAAATCAACGTTGTGGTCGACGTAAGCCACTGTGTGGCGTTCAAAAATAAATTCAAGTCATGCAGCATATAGACTTACTGTTACGAGGGAAGCAATGGCGAATATCCTGCAGAGGGGGGTCAGATAGAATTTCAACAAAATAGGCTCTCGTACATTGTGACTACACCGCTGTTCACCGAGTAGGTCACAAGGAGGTTGATTGCTTTGTTCGTCCTACAGTCGCGCGCTATCAGTATCTGGTGTGGCAGTAAGTGAACAGGACCCACTTCTCAAATCCAGTCTTGTTTTTGAACAAGTGATACATCATTGCACTGGCAATGAGGACATCACAAGCCACCTCAAATGCAAGGGCACTCGTGGAGTAGGGCTGCCCGAGACATCAACGGACGAGTTGCAATCAATAACGATGATGAACGTACGACGTCGGCTTTCGCAAGTTTGAAAAACTTGATCTGGAAACTGATACCATCGTTGGAGCAGGGGTCTCTGAGAGCATGGAATAACTCACGCTTTGTTCATATAACCGATTGAAAGGCCTACGAATTTTATCGGTGAGATATCGCGACAATGCGGAAACGACTGACCTAGCTCTGCGAGCGCGCAGATCCCCTGTAGGGTTTCATGAACATCAGATGTCAAGGCTGGACGGCCACATACGATGATTATAGGGAACACAAGAGATTTGGCAGAGATGGTGTAAATCCGGTAAGCGTAGAACAGCTGTACCAGGGTACTTAAAAGCACTGGTGGAGGCAAGTTAAGTAAGTGTGCAATCATCCAACGAGATATTCATACCTCCGACGAAGATTTGAATCTTCATACACAAGGTATGTAAATTACACGAAATGCATAGGATTGTGGATGATACTTACAAGAAGACTCCTGTTCGATAGTTAACATGCAGGCTTGTTTAGAAAAGACTATACTCACCACGGCGGCTTCCCCAACTCCACGTAGTCCCCAAAGTTGGTGACCGCCGTAGAATAGAATGAATGAGAAAGGAAAGCGAGGTGCAAAGTGTCCAGTCCTATGAGAATTGCCACCTTGGTTATGCGTGTCAGGTGGGCGGAGATGCGATTCATTGGTCACGTACGAAGAATTTCAGGAAAGCCGGGTCGCGCGCGGAATGCTTTGTGAAGTAGAGATACACCTGCCCATCTTCGTTAGGCGAGGAGACAAGTTGTCAAGATTGCCATACCTGAAGGCAAGTGAATCCATAAAGCCTGGCAAAGTTCGGAATATGGTCGCAGCCAAGTAGCGAGGATGGGCTTACACTGCAGACACAATGAGCCCGATGAGCCAAGCTCCGAGGAAATCGTCCAGAGGGATGAGACTGGCCCGGGGAACGACAGACATGGGATTAGACATGGCGGAAGTCTAGGGGTAAGCGCAACAGAGACTCTTTTTAAGGCTAACCGACTGACCTCCAAAGAGCGGTTCGGCGCTACTTGGTTTTGAACCAAACTCAATTGTCAAGCCGATAAAATGACGTAAATGCCGGCTGAACCGTGGGAACTGCGGCGATACCGCCGGTTCAACTCGGTTCGTTTGTTCATCACGAAAATTGGAACACATCGCAATATCAGTATCTTGCATCTCGGCATCTGCCAGTCTCAGCATCTCGCCTACATGGGCCAGATTCGACAACGGCCTGCGGCGCGGGCATACCGCGGGTCAACGGAAATGTGACAGGATCGGTCGGCGTGAGTCAGTCCCTGCATTGGGAGTCCCAGAATCGGAGCTTACCTGGTTTGCCCACTTCACACACTTTCACCACTACCCAGCAATGTCCCGAAAGCTGCCTCTAACACCCCTTAACTCGCATGTTCTCCTCGGTAAACCTGATGAGGGCCCTGTCGTTTCGGCTTCCGAGTCACCGTCGTAAGCCACATTGTTAACGTTGTCAACTCGCTAAGCAATGACTGAGACTCTCATCGAAGGTTAATCCTCCTCTTTGGGTATAGTACGTGGTCTTTCGTGTTCAAGAGGCCAAATTTCAAGACGTCTTTCAGTGGACGCTCGGCCGGCTCACCTGCAGAAATATGTAGACGGTCTTCATACCGAGTTCCCAACGGCGACACTGGTGCTCATCAAGTCTTTTTCAAACTTCTTCTGGAGTACCAACAATAGTTTGGTTCGTTCACACCACTGGATGTCCCATCGCTGGTATATTTATCTCGAGTTCTACTTCTAGGAGTCGGTTCTCATGCCTGTTGTTGATGTGCTAAAGAACCATGCCACTCTGAACGACTCCTCGGGCATATTGGTCCATATTCTTTCGAATGGTACGTCTCTCATTCAATGTAGACTATTCATCTCCTAAGGTATTCCGGCCAGGCGGTGGATTCAACTACATGACGTTCCACCGGCTGCTCGAAAAGCTTGCGATTCAAGGGTCGCTTGAAAGCCACTCCGAGTGCTTTGATCCTCGATTCGACTCCCGGAGACGGTGGCCTAGATTCCTCGATCCGCTTTGCGGCGCCTTCGAACCCCATTGTCCGGCTGCTTGCCATCCCTCCGATCTCTCTGCTCTACGGAATTTTCTATGCAATCAACACCGTCAGAGGCAATACACCCATCTTCGACCAACTACGAGCTACGCTGTTTTCTCCCGATGTGCTGCCAACAATACTTGACAGCAAAGATGGGGTCAAGGCGACTCCTCGGATGTATGTCTACTCGAAGGTCGACAAGATAGCGGACCCTGCGAAAATCAAAGCCCATATCGAAGAGGCAGGGCGGAAGGGATTTGATGTCCGGGTGGAGATTTATGAGACCACAAGCCATGTTGGACATGCTCGCAAGGACCCTGAAAGATATTGGGGGGCCGTACGTGCATTGTGGAAGGATGTAGCGACGAAACCGTTGATGTCTTCCCTTTGACCTGAATTACAGCCCGTGGTAGTATATTGGAAATTATATCCCGGCTCGCGAAAACCCTCGCGAAACATATTCCAGTCACTGGCCTCAGTCCAGCGCTCCGGAATTGCACCGCTGCATCTGTAAACTTATGATTTGCCGAGCTTTCAGAGATTATAATCAGTCTAGGCACGAGCCAAGAGCACGACGCTTTCATCTCCACAAAATGTGGCCGCGATCCGACGGACTAAGGTACAGCTCTCTCATCAATCATCCAAGATGAACAAGAGTTGCCACTGCTGAGTTTGCGGTCAGAAGGAAACAAAGACGGGGCCGGTTGCACTACTTCCTGGAATCCGCCTATCAAGGTGTTACGGATAGGTCACCGTGGAATCGTCGGTATCTGTGGTAGATACCAATATGAGATTGCTACCAATTGCGTCAAGAAAGCTCGGTTTGTTATCGGTTCGACGCTGGTGGACGACTGGGGATATAGGGAAATTCCCTTTCGGCATTATTATAACCGGCCAGTCACAATGATCTGCGCCACGATCTGCGCCGACGCGGTGCAAATCATTTTACCGCCGCGGATTAACGGTTCATCAAAGTTGAACATTCGAATATCTTCTCAGTCTGAGCTATCGTTTCTTGGGGTAACTGCAGAATCTCCGGGCTTGCTCCGGGCTCGCTAAAGCGGGGTTCCCAAGGGTTTTCTGCTCGGTCTCAACCGGTATCATCGATCAGATTAATATTGTCATACGCCCGTACACGCCATTCAAACCTAGGGTCATCAGCCAAGTTTTATTATGTCCTTGTACTTACATACAGCCATGTACCGATCGGTGACCTGCGGCGTCTTCGGCGGAGTTGAAAAGTATACAGGGGTGCAAAGTCGGTTCGCGAAAAATGCCGACGAAATGTGGCCCATCTTTGGGGTTATACGGAAATATTAATGTCGCAATGATTGTACAATGCGGTATAGTTTGCTACCTCTACAACAGCCCAGGAAGAATAATTCATAGATAATGAGAGAGGAATGCAGCACCGACTCAAGCCACGACACAACTTTCCTTCAGATACGAAACCAATGTCGCTGGTTTAGGCGTAATGACCCGGGAAGGAAGTAGAGCCGAGTTGAGATGCGAGGCTGAAGCACCGGCCCTGGACGCAAATAAGAATGGATTCCAGAAAGTTGACATCAACTCACTTTTCCGATGGGAGACCAAATGTCTCGAGAGTTCCTAGATATTCGTCCCACTTCTGGTCGGAGGTGAACGGCGCCGTAACATAGGCGTCGACATTCATGCGAGCAAGAAGGTCGTCCAGCCGAGGATAGATGGCCTCGACGGCGGCGCGTTCCATGTTACGATACTCTCTCCGAGTCAAGCCCAGATTCTCGACGTACCAGTGGAGGTCAACTTTAACACAGCTGGCAACGTACATGTCGAGAAGGTAAGGTTCAAGTTTCGCTTCGACGGCCGCATCGTAGGCAATCCGATGGCCGACGGCTTGAACGAGATTAACCAGCTCGGGGAGAACAATCTGGTCGTATTCCGGGGAGCGATGATGTTCCATTTCGGACATCCGTTCCCGCATCTCGCGGAACAGCCCAAGTTCATGTTTGGCGAGGAGGCTGTTGGGATCGGTGGTTTCGGGAAGGGAATATCGGCCAAGGAGCAACTCCGTGCCCAAACCTAAGATTCTGAGTGAGCGGTGCCGATAGGGAAGCGTGCGAATTACGGATTGATATTCCCAGAAGATCTCCCTCAGCAATGGCAGTACCTCTCATATCGGACTGCGGAATTTAGTAAGTAGATTTTTGGTGCCAGTTGACCTTGCTCACGTGCATGCCAGTCAATTGGTTGACTTCGAACAGTCCTTGCGCACCACAGCGGTCTCCCAAAGTCAGGTGAGCCTGTCTGCGCGTGTTCAATCATGACAAGCTTGAGGGTGGAAGCGACTGCGTGTCGAACGCGGGGATCGAGCTTCAAGTTGCAGAACAAGGACACGCATTTGTGATGCAATGCCTGCATGACAAAAGACTGGGCGACGGCGCTCATAATGGGAATCTTCTGCGTCTGAAACGACATAATCGACTTCCGGACTCCTTGGGCGTCCACGACGGTTCGCCGGTTGCTGTACTTGGAGGCAATTACCGAAGCAACCTGTAGCGCCGGGATCCCAAGCGACCCTATGGCAATAGTCCCGACTGCAACACGCGAAATGTTGGTGAAAAAAGCAGTACGAGGGTCGTCGGCTTTGGCAGCGGTTCCCAGCAGTGCGGAAAATGGAACTTGAACGTTGTGGAAATATGTGAGAGAATGATTGACCGGTCGGGAACCGCCTCGCTGAGGAAGAACCCTCCAAGACAGTCAACAAGAGAGCATACAGATAAAAAAATCACCTACTTGCAAACAACGCCCGGAGACATATCCTGTCGTTGTCCAACATGATGAGTACCAGTATAAATGGAAGTGGAAACTTCATCCTACCTTCCCGTTGTGCAACTCGATCAAGAACGGCTTGATACCGCAATCTTCGCCTCGAACCAAAGTTCTGGCAAAGACAATCGCAACGCAAGGCACGCCGACCGGGGCAGTAGGGGGCATATACCTAAAATAGCTGAGTAAAAAAACCAATGAAAGAGGAACATTCGTACTTTGCAGCACGGTCATGAGGCGTGTTGATTTCGAAACTGCCATCTGGAAGAAGGGTCGCTGTTGTCTCGAGATGGAAAACGTCCAGCCCATGCCCAACTTCCGTTAAGCAAAATTGACCGCTAAGAGGTACATGTAAGAGGATAGGTCGGGTTCAAAAGTAAGCCTCACGATATGTCAAAGTCCAGCACGTTCTTGAGAATGGGCTGGATCTCTGGTTGGGTACGGGCAAACATTGCCAGGGTTCCAGCGCAGCAATTGTACTGCAGGGTAACGAGCGTCCCCGCTGCACCGTCGACAGCCCATATAGGATCAGTATGGAGTTGCCAGAACTTGGGGGATAGGGTCAAGAGATCCTTTGCAGTGAGGCCTGCGGATTAATTGAACCCCTTCAGCCAACATAACGATCAGAGTCCCACGTACGGTACGCGTCGCTAATGGCCTTCGCTCTCTTGTAGCTCAAAGCGATACGTTCATTGAGCGGAAGGCCCTCATTGTGCAACTGGAATAGAGGCGTTTGTACGAGTTCCTGAGTGGGCCACATGAGGGTGATCTGGAAATGAGAGTAGTTTGGAAATATCGATACTTAATGTATCGATAGGTACGCAGTTCTTGACTCCACAGCCCTCTGAGCCGGATCCGTCAACTGCGTTGAACCAGACGATTGAGCCAGACAGAATCAGGATCAGAGTCCATATGGGATACCGATATGCATTTCTGATAGAAGGGGGGTCAAAGGAAGAACGCAGCCATTCAATGTGACGAAAAATGCGGATGCCACCGCCACATTGCTGATCATCGAGGAAATCAGTTTCCACTTACGACAATAGTAGGATTCATATGCTTGCCGAGGATGGGCGGTATTGCGCGCCAGTTACATAGCCTTGACGCGGCAAGGTAGAAGAACGAAAGAATGGCGATACTGGGCGCCAGTTGCGTAACGGCGTCGCGGCGGCCGCTCATCCGATGGTTCCCACGTCTATTTCCGGCCGCTACCGATCTTGACGTCTCCTGAACCGGTTCAACTTTGGTTCGATTCAGTCATTCGGTATTTTTCTCATTCAACGGCCTTTCAGGACTCAATCAGTGATTTGGAAATACAATCCTTCATGGCATCAGTTCTGATAGATTTGAGTTTCATCTCATCTCGAGCGCTCCGCCACGAACCATATGGATTCAGATTCAATTATGCCTAAGTATCGCTACACACTTTTGTTGAACCGCCATCATTACTCGAACTCCCGTTTACACTTCGAACATGTCTTTCAATTCGACGACGTTCTCAATCCCTGCTACTGGGCAGTGGAACTCGGCTATTATCGTCGGAGTACTGGTTTTGTTTTCGGCACTACTGGTCAGCAATGCACGCAGAAGGCCTCTACCTCCCGGTGAACTAGTTGGCTTCCTACCTCCAATTAAATGGCTTACAGTACCAAGGTCCTTTTTCAATTCCGTTTGTGGGAAGTCCTTTCAGCGTCCCGAAGTCGAGGTACCACATCCACTATGCAAAATGGTTCGACAAATATGGCACGGTCTTTCTCCAAATTTTCAATACTATCTGATTTATCGGTTCAATTTAGGTCCCATTTCTTACTTTGGAATTTTTGGGCGGTCCTTCGTGGTTCTAAACGATGAAGAGGCGATCAATGAGCTGTTTGAGAGGCGTTCCAAAATTTATTGCTCGAGGCCCAGGATGGTTCGTACTCGTTCCTCCACCTGCCGTTATATTTGAAATATAGCCAATTAGACTATGGCTGGTGATCTTGTGGGGCGCGACAAGTCTATGCTCTTTCTACCCTATGGCGATCGATTCAAAGGTCAGTTATTGAAAATGCTATTTCAGCGTGTTGTTCAAGATTTTCATACAGAGACGCAGCGTCTGCTCCACATCTTTTTGAAACAGAGTGCACTATCTCAACATTACTCGCTCCAAGAGAAGGCTATGCAAGGACTTCTCTCGAAACTCTTATCATCTCCAGAAAATTTTGAGAGACATGTTAGAAGGTGGTGTCAACTTTATTTATTGCACTGTTCATGCTTAAATGTACTTTCTTCACTATAGCTCAGTTAGCTCCGCCATTGTTCGGCTGGTCTATGGTCATCAAATCCTTGATCACACGGATATGTTTGTGACATTGGCGGAGTCGCTGGGAACTCTCACGGACGAGGCGGCGGAGCCTGGCCGCTGGCTCGTTGACTCGTTCCCAGTCTGTGAGCGTTATCGTTTTGATTTGTAGCCCAAAATGCGAGGGGTACTAAAACCTCTACAGTGCGCTTCATTCCGGCATGGTTTCCTGGAGCTTCATTCCAGCGTTGGGCGGCATTGGCGCGAGAACAATGTCGGAAGTTTACCCGTTTACCTTATGAAGAAGTCAAGACATCCATGGTGCGATTTCAACGTTGTGGAGGCTCGAACAATTTGTTGACGAGTTTTGTAGAACGCGGGAACTTGCCTGCCCTGCTTCACCAGAGACTTGCTCAATGATTCTACCGATTCTTCTTTAACCGAAGAACAGGAAGATCTGTTCATGTATGCCTCGGCGAGTCTTTACATTGGTATGTCAATACCTGTGGATATTCCGAAAAAATCGGCTGACGAGTCCACAGGAGGGACCAATACGGTAATTTTAACCAAGATTCTCGAAGATCCTGGGTTGTTGAAATTTCTCCTAGGTTATATCACCAGTGCTCCTCTTCATTCTTATGATGTGTAGACATCCAGAAATCCAACGGAACGCTCAACGCGAAGTTGATGCGCTGACTAGTGAAGATAATATACCAAGAATGGAGGATGCCCTCAAGCTTCCTTTTGTCAAGTGCATTATGCAGGAACTGTTTCGTTTCGCGCCCCCAGCACCTTTACTCGTCCACAGCCCAATCGAGGACGACATTTACCAAGGGTTCCTGATTCCAAAAGGTATTACTCGCACCGAACGAAAATCAACATATCTGATTTCCATCAGGCTCAATGGTGATGGCAAATGTTTGGTGGGTTGCATATCTGCGATCCTGACTCGACTGACAATCGTGTACAACCAGGGGAATGTCACGCAACTATCCGGATCCAGACTCATTCAATCCCGACCGTTTCGCAGGGACCTCGCCCCAACGCGATCCCTCAGAGTACATTTTTGGTCTCGGAAGACGGTGAGCATCAAGTTGAACTTCCCGCACACGCATCTGATCCAGTGAACAGCGCTTGTCCCGGAGATGAATTCACCCGGTCCACCTTACTGCTTGCCTTTGCACAGATCCTGTGGGCAGTTCGATATCTCTGAGGCCGTAGACTCCGCCGGAAACTCTGTTAAACCCGAAGGTTGATTATGTCGGAGGATACATACTGCAAGTTTCCGTTCCTTTCCTCGGTGTTTCTTTCTTGCTCATTTCCATGTTCTAGCCAACCAGCTCCGTTTAAATGTAAAATTACTCCAAGAAGCTCAGTAAAGGCAGCTGCGATTCGGGCCATCGACGACGCTGCGGAGTGAGAGGTGTACATATGTGTTGCCTATGTTTTCAAGTAACAGATATTTATGAATTCATTTGCTGGTCTCGTTCATGATAATTGAGGATAACTAATCTCGACTGCTGGGCATCGTATCCGGTGCAAACTAACATGTACTTGACGAACAACAACGGCCAATGCGGGCCGCCGTTGTCGCCGCGCCTGCCAATCCGGCATCACAAGACGTCTCCAAGCCGCGGCGTCGGCTGCGGTGCGGAGATTGAAAAGGAGAACAGACTGTGAAACCGATTCAGTCCGAGTCATAAGCGTGCTTGAGTAGGCCCAGAGCTCACAGGCTTGAGAAGTCCCCTCAAATGAGATCGCAACGCCGCCTCGTGCTTTAGCCTTTAGTTGTGCAGTACAAGCGCAGTGCTTCAGCGATACGCGGAAAATTGCATACGCCGCGTGAGGCCGCGTTGCGTGCAGAAGAATTCGAATTTCGATCATCTTCGCAATCACCACACGGTTGCTGTTTTTTCGCACGAATTCTGTCAGCGCTTTCATATTCGGCGCCTATGCTGTGCGCCACCAGAATCCGAGCATTCAATTCCTTCCCCGGTCGACCGGCCCCTGTTTCATCACTATTGATATTCGGAACACCACAATCTCTGCATTTCACCCTTCGCGGGGAGCTAAAGCGGAAGTCTCAAGCCATCATTCTGCTTTACGTAATGCTCGGGAGATCTTCGTTTAGATCCCTTTTTTGGTGCGAGTGGTCTCTTGTAGATTACACTTCACCATAAGAATGCCGATCTGCAGAAGATCAGCCTGGGGACTTCTGCTTCTACCTATCTAGCTGCAATTGTGATGGCAATTGTGTCGCGCGCGCGGCGCGGGTGACAGTTCGGCTTCTTCTATGTTCTCCGAATTCAGTTGTTGTCAATCAATTATAATGGAAGTTTTTCCCAATCAACCTGCGGGCGTTCACAAACCAATCCGAGCCGCGATCGGATCTCGACAACTCAACATCGTGGTCAGCATACCGGGATTGTTACATAACTTGTGAGGGTCTGTGTTTGTCTCGTTCAGACCTCCATCCATGTCTGTCGCAGACCACCCGTTGGCCGAGTCTGGCAGTAAACTCGAGAAGTTGACCAATTCCGAGAATTCCCTCCATGAGCCTGAGGAGCCCACTTTTCCGGAAGGAGGTCTAAATGCTTGGCTGGTCGTCCTCGGAGTAAGGACACCAAGTATGGTCGTTGTTTCTGCTATCTAACCATAATCACAGGGCTTTGTGCTCTCCATCTCGACCTTCGGATATGCTGTCTCATTTGGGGTATATCTGCTTTATCTATCGTGAACGAACCTAATGCCCTACTTCAGACCTTTCAACAGTATTACCAACTTACACTATTGAAAGACCGCTCGTCTTCCGACATGTCAGTCTTTCAACCCGGCCTCTTTCTTTGTGTTAACTTATTACCAGTGCTTGGATCGGGTCCCTTCAAGTTCGTCTGTGTTTTCTTCGAATTGGCTTTGTCTTACCGGTCTCAGTATGCCTTGTTACATCTACCGGTAAGCCTCGACTTCATTCACAATTCGAATATCGTTGAAGGACTTCACATAGGGTCTGCCGTCCGGAAGGTTGTTTGATCTGGGCTACTTCCGTCCGTTGCTGTTGACATCCCTCGCTGCTGCGACTTGTGGGTAATTTTCTGGTTGCCGAATGTACCGAGTATTGGCACTTCGTTCTTTGCCAGGGGGTGTTGCTTGGGGTATATCGACTCTTCCTCTTGAGCATCATGTTTCTCAACGATTCATAGATCTCCGTCGGATGCATTTATAGTCCCTGCATCGCCGCTGTTTCTCACTGGTGTAAGTTTGTTTTCTCCATCCAGACTTGTTGTAGTTGATGAAGCGACGATGGTTTAGTCAAGAAACGCCGCCCACTAGCGTTCTCTATCGTGTCTTTTGGTTCGAGTGTAGGGGGCGTCATCTATCCAAGTCTGTCTTTTCTAGCAGGACAGAAGTGTATCTCAGCTCATGAAAAACACCTTCATAGTCATCTTTCGCAATTTGGTTCCTCACGTAGGGTATGAACAGTGTCCAACACCCGATAAATTTGATTCATTTGAATTCCACTCAGATTCAAGTGGACCATCAGAACTATTGCGTTTATCAATCTAGCAACCTTCGTCATCGCTGCGTTTGTGAGCCGCATATCTTTTGCCTTCTATCGTTGCCTAACATATGGTAGACTCTGCGCACGCGACTTCCACGTCCGAAAGTTCTTCCCAGACTTTTTGATGTGAAGGCCTTCATAACGCCCGGATACTGTGTCTATGTCTTCTCCACGGTGGTGAATTTCCTGGGATTGTATACACGTGCGCCTTTGTTCTCTCAATCCTAAATCCAATTAATGATGCCGATATTTTTTCTAGCTTTGATATTCATCAGCGTTGGTGCGGTCTTCATTGGCATGGACCCGAATTTCGCATTTTATCTTGTTGCAATTGCAAATGCCTCGTCCGCCGTCGGACGAGTGCTGAGCGGTGCCCTCGCACTGCGATTCGGTCCTCTGAATGTTATGGCTCTTTTTATGGTGCTCGCCGCCACATGCACATACATCTGGCCATTTGTCGACAGCCACTCTGGCTATATCGCCATTACGGTCTTTTATGGGTGGGCACTTGATCGTTTCGGGCGGGTATTTCCTGGCATCTGATTTGTGTCGTTCCAGATTCTCGTCCGGGCCTTTCATAAGTCTCTTTGCGGCTCCAACGGCTCAGATGGGGGACCCCCACGATTTCGGTAGACGTCTCGGACTCCAAACTACGTTCATGGCATTCGGTACGCTTGATAACCTGGGCCTGAATCTGGTCTTCTGAACTTGACCTGAGGCGCTTTGGGTGGACCCCCTATTTCTGGAGCTATCGAAGGGAATTCCCGGTCCTTCCACGACGTTGGCGTTTATGCAGGTAACTAATTATCCCTCCTTCGCTTCCCGCGTGATAACTAAAATTCCCAGGTACGATGATCTTGGGGTCGTCACTCATCATGTTCTTGGCGAAATACTTGGTACTCGGGAAGATATTTACGGGGAAAATGTGAATGATCTGCGCTTTTTAGCGACACTTGAAAAAGTTGAACATTTGAACATTCGTATCACGTGATATATATCTGGTTACCCGCGAGGCGGCCTGCCTCACACGTTGCATTCTGAAAGATTCGCCGATGTCTTGAAGAGGGACAGGATCATCAGTAAAACTGGATGTAACTATGGCCACTATGCAGTGCTGTCAAGTGCTATCAAGCGCTGCATAGCGCCCATAGTTACATTCGGTTTTCCTGATGATCTGAAAACAAGCGCAGAAATCGGCCATCAGCAGTTCCGCCCGTGAAAGGTCTTGGCTGAATTTCGCGCTGGAAACCACACAAGCCTCCGAACGTCTCTGATATCGACACTGGTTTGTGCAATTTCTCAACAATCTCACACTATAACATTCCGCATGTGGACCTTGAACAGAAAAGTTCTGATTAGCCGACCCGACAGCGGTATTGTGGCGCGTGCTACGGCTTCTCGTGAGTTAATGAAAAATCAGTTGGACTGGGGAATATTCCGGCTGCCATGGTCTGGCCCGGCTGATGGACTTGTGAACTGAGTTGAATTGTTGGGCCGCGAATCATCGGAACGTAGGAACCGTCAACGCATACCCTCTGGAAACCGGCGTTCCTGAGCGGGACCGTCGTGTATAATACTACCTACCTACCCGATTTGGGCGCTGATCAACGATTGTTCTGAGTCCCCAATTAGGATTTGGCCCGGAAATCATATACTTGCTCCCACCCTACCATGATCCACCTTCAGCGTATCCTACATTTCCACCATGCGGCCCTTTTTTTCCGCTTCGGTGATACTCGTCTTGACTCTCTTTCACTCATCCCAGGCGCTCGGAAAGAAGCGCCAAACATGCCGCAATGTACCCGGGAGCGCCGAGTACCCAAATGCCCAAGCCTGGAGCACTCTGAATACGACATATCCGGAAGACTGGTCACAGCGGTTCCCTCTGCGCAGTACTGCGCAAGTATTGGAGGATGCACCGACGCGCAATGGGGAAGTGCACTCTTCAGGAACACTATTCCCGGCGCCATGAATCAGGTGCTTGCCCTCAATTTTGATTGTTCATGCTGCTGAGCCCAATCCAGGTCAACTTTGAGCAGGTGTGCATCCATGCAATTTTTCCGACCTTCGAACTGACTCCGTCAGGGTTACGACTTGAAACCTGCTTCTCTGTGTTTGCGTGATTCAACAACTTGTGCGCAAGGCGACGTCTCTCTCTACTCTGTGGAAGCACAGACCGCTGGGGACATACAGGTCCGACTATACGAGAGCTATGCTTGTTTCCCAGCTTATTTAAATCTATTTCCCAGGCGGCAGTTAAATTTGCGAGTGCCTACAACCTTCGCCTTGCTGTCAAAGCTTCGGGTCACGACTATCTCGGGCGTTCAACTGCCCCCAACTCATTACTGATCCGTACCAGCCACTTTCAGAATATCGCTTTCACAGATGCATTCTATGTCGGCACGCAGAACCTGGGCTCCGCAGTCACTGTGGGAAGTGGTGTGCACTTGCAAGACTTGTACGCACAGGCCAAGAACCAAGGCAAGGTCGTAGTGGGCGGATCAGCGGCAACAGTTGTGGCTGCAGGCGGATATTTGCAAGGCGGGGGTCACTCGGCGCTTGCGCCGCTTTTTGGTCTCGCTGCCGACAACGTTCTCGGTAAAGCATCCACTGCTCTACACTACATATTGCTCACTCGATGCCAGAATTCCACATTGTTGTCGCGAGCGGCGCCCTGCTCCAGGTGAATAAAAACTCATATCCCGATCGTAAGCCGTCCATGATTTTTATACGCGTATTGTTTTCATAATTTCGTGTTCAGTGTTTTACGCCCTCCTGCGGCGGAGGAGCTGGAAGCTGGGGCGTCATTGTCAATGCGACAGTGCGTACCTTCCCCACCTTCAGCGGGACGTTCAGCCAGATCGAGCTCGGCTGCGACTACCAATGCCGCCGCAGGCGCCCTCCTTGCTGTACACGCGCAGCACATCTTCGACCTTGACGCCGTGCGTGGAGGGCAGTATTTCTACCTCGAGAAGCCAGGCAACGTCTCGGTTCTTGTGATCAACACTTTCACGGCCAACACGACACTAGACGAGGGCACTGCCCTTCTCACGCCGCTCGTCAACGACTCACTCGCGGTCCCCGGTGTCTTCCTTATCGAGAAACTTATCGTCACTCTCAGCGTCAACGACGCGCTGCACATGGCCGACGACGTTGCGGGTGTGAAACATCGTTATGGGGTCGCGCTTCGTTCCTGAGGCAGCATATAAAGACCCGAACGCCCCCGCAATCGTGGCGAAAATCTACGAGGATCTTCTGGATGGTGGCGCACAGCAGTATGTTTCCTACTATTTCCTCGCGCGCACATAGCTCACCCTTTGCACTTGAGAATTCTGGGAAATCTTGTAGCCGGTGGTCAAGTATCGGCCAACGCATGGCATCTCATCAGCCGTGCATCCCGCATGGCGTACAGCCAAGAACCATGTAAGTTGATGATGGTGCTATTTGAGAAAATAATCCTGATGCTCTTTGCAGTTCATTGTTGTGAACCCATGGGACGACTCTGCCTCGGCCGCGGAGATTGCTGCCACCCGAACCAAGTTCCAAGACAGCCAAGCTGCCATCATCGAGCGGCTTTCGGGCCCTAACGCTGGCTCGTACTCGAACGAGGGAGATATTTTTGAACCCAACTTCCAGACGACTTTCTACGGCCCGAATTACGCGAAGCTCAGTGCCATCAAGACCAGGTACGATCCCAAAGATCTGTTCATCGTCGCTGCCGGCGTGGGGAGTGAGCGGTGGGACGTCCACGGGCACCTGCACCCGTTGACGGAACGTGGAGGACATTCGAGTTAACGTTGACACGATCCTCTCACTCTTTTGCTCCGGATATCACTCCGCGTTCGCCGAGATTATCTTCACTCATTTGTTGTTACTGCTGGGTAAATTAATTACAGGGCTGCGTTTGTTTATTTATAGGCGAATTGAACCTGCTGTTTTGCGACTGATCAGCGCGGCTAATGAGTCGTTGGATTTCCAGGTCATGGCGTAGCGGGCAGGGAAACTCCATCCTTGCCCGTGAGCTTGAGCAAGAGCGCATGAGGCTCGGCGTTCACTCTGGTGGTTGACCTTCTCGTTGCTTCGCGTAAAGTACGACAGCGCGAGTGTTTGGATTTGCGCCTTCGAAAATTAGGGTCAACTGAATTGCAACCAAGAAGAAATGAATCACGGTTGAGAAACGAATGACGTGCTCACAGAGAAGTCGGACGGTAAAACATATACCGAGAAATGTTGGACCTCAATAACGACCAATAAAGAAACAACGAGAAAAAACTTCGACACGGACCGATATCAGAAAACAAACAGAACAGCTGGGGCTTGAAATTTAAACATTCCGGCGTCAGTAAGCGTGAACCAGAAGCTTCAGGCATGGGGCAGGTGTTCTGTAAAAATTCTAAGACCTGCTCCACCATGTCTCGTTTTACTTCCGCGGACGCTTAAAAGCGGAAGCATATCTCACATACCCCTACCCCTTACTTTCTCCCTCTCTCCGCCCCCATCCTCTAGCTTTGCCCCTTGACTTCTTTTCGTTACAACCCCATATCTTCTTATCATGCCTTTCACAAAGACATCGACCATGCACATGCAAAACGCGGGGCGCCTCCCATCTCTCCCACGGATGCTGGGTCACCCGGGGAGAAGCGGAGGCATGGAGTACCGGTGTTAGGAAATGACATCCAGGTCATCTTGAAGGACATGCTGAGAGTGACGGACAGGGAGGAGCAGGAGGAGAAGTTGTTGACAGAGCTCCTCAACAGTCAGGTGGTCGGTCGACGGTGGCCAGAGCAGGTACAAGCGCGTGAAGATGGTGCCGGCGTCGGAGCGCGTTGACGCGTCTTCGGCCTGGATGAAAATGCTTTTCCGATTATCTTTTCCTTTCTTCTGCATGGCTCATGGACCATCTAAAAGTAGAAAATCAAAGACCAAATAGTAAAATTGCCGTACCTTGTAAATAGACGAATATAGCGTAAAGGTACAAATTACAAGGCGAAAGGCGATGAAAAATAAAGAGGAAGAGTAGCAGGGGTGTGAGATAGAGAAGAAACAGCGTGCGGCGGACTGTGCCATGTGAAGTCGAAAAACTTTGAAATGAGGCTGTGGAATTGTATTGATCTAAGGAAAGGGGGCATCTGTACTATTAGCAACAGCGACAAGGTGAAATTGAAGAGTTCTGCTCATGAGCAGATGGACGAGCTTGGCGCTGTGCTGGAAGAACGGGTCCCAGGACGAAGGTGCAAGGTTTACGTGATATGCATCAGATGCATCGCCAGCTTGGGAAAGTCCCGAGTTCAACAGCTTAATTATTGTTCGCGCGCGTTGGCTTTAGTTCAAAGTATGTATGGCTCCAAATTTTGATCAGTCACTAGTCGAATTACTGGAAGGGTGGTACTGTCAGTCTTTGCGTTGGTAACAATTAGAAATTAATATAACTCACCGTTCGCCCCACCCTCGTCCGTAAAAGAGATTAAAATTTTAACAACCTTCGTCAGGACATTCCGCATGCAGGGCGTGTCCTCGACCTTCCAACCAAATAATCTCGTAATTCTTGAAGTGGGGCCGCATAATCTCGTCGATACTTTTAGCGCCTCCCTCTCGATGGCCATCTTTCGTTCCCTCCACGATGAGATACGGAAGACCAGCTTTTCCAGCCTCCCACAGCTTCTCGACGGTCATCGGGCGGCTAAGACAGATGCCCATGATTTCTGGCGACAAACTATGGCCCTTGTGCAGGCACTGGACCGCAAACGACACGGCGTCCGGGGCTAGAAAAGAACCTGTCGGTGAACATCGCCGATGCTGCTTGGTGGGCTGTGACGTTGTCCGCTGACACGAGTGCAGGTACGACGGCAATCAGCGCAGGCGCGGCCATTTCGGCGATAATGCCTGTGTCAGCGACACCGGCGAGAGAAATGACGCCAGAAAGCGTATCAGGGGGGAGATGAGAAACCACATCTGTGGCCACTGAAGCTGTAAATACGACGCATAAGCATTACTGGAAGAATTGGCATTTTTGACTTACCACCCATGCTCCTATTTCGAATGCCAAAGATGAAGAGGCGAGTCAAAGAAGACAATTGAAATCCTCACCATCCTGCCAGCACTGGCTTTTTCAGGCCGTATGCATCCATGACTGTCTTGAAATCATCGGCAAATAGCTTCGACTCGTATGCCTCTCGAGTGCTGGGCTTTCCGCTACGTCCATGACCGCGGGTATCGTATCGAACCTGAGGAATGTCAATGAGTTGCGCAGTCGGCAGAATCTGTTGACGCACTATATAGAGCGAATCCAATAGACGCTTGTCGGCACAGATTTCATCGAAGACGCAGCCGCTGAGGGTCAACCCTGCGATAAGGACGAGATGCGGGTTACTGCGATCGCCTGTTGCCTCTGCGAATAACCTCGTTCCATCGGTAGAAAATAGGACCTTCACGTCGGAGGGAGGCATGGCTTTCCAGCAGATGGTGAGCGAGGCGAATCTTATATCATAGTATCGGCCAGGGCCATGTCTTGGTCTCATTTCGCCCCATCACTGAAATTAGAGGTGGATCGCCAATCACAGGAGAGTTGTTCGCGTGGGATTTCTTGATTGCCGAGCACAGCTGCGCTTCTTCTCCTCTTCCCTCCATCTCAGTGCACCCTCGGGAACCCACACTAAGACCGGAATGCGGCAATAACTTCAAGTCAAAGTCCCTCCAAAATTCTATTTAGGAATTGACCGGAACTTAAAACCACTTGAAACTCCGGAGTTTCCCGCACCCTCTCGCCTTAGTGCGAAATGAGATGGTTAAAAATGTCCTTCTTGTCATTTTACTCATAATGCGGTCATGTTTACTCTACACCATTCATAGTGGACTCTACGAGTAGTTCCGTCTCTCTACACCGCGACAGAATCCTATATTTAAACGGCTTTGCCAGACTGGTTTCCTCAGTCGACGCGGAGCTAACAAGATATCAGGTGGAACCCCTCACCTTATCAAACCCGTCGTATACTCCACTCGTGGTTCGATTTCCTGCCCCCGGCTATCTAGCGCCTTGTACATCCGGTAGCAGTATAGCGTCGATGCGATCACGATCCACATCGTGTCCAGCGCGAGAAAGCGGCCCGGACACATCCTAAATTTGGGGTCATTCAGCGGCCACATAATCATGGAACACGTCCGTACCGTCTCCCGAATCCTGTGTGGCGAATTGTAAGTCAAATAATGATTATAGATGTGTGTTTATCGTACCGAAGGCAATTTCCGGATTGGAGTTGATGTTTTGGCGGCGGTTTGACTCGACGTCGACATATCTGTCCGGGTCAAACTTTGACGGATTGGGATAATGCTGCAAATCTCTGGATCAGTTCGGTTTTATGGAGGGGACGCATTTCTGACCTCTGGATCCTGCAGCATTGCCCTGGCAGTTTATTACTACCGGATTGCAGGACAACGTAACAGTACGCACCACATATTTGCGATGCATGTCGTCCCTTCACCAGTTGATCAAATTCAGCATTCAAGGAGTGCGGCGCATATTCACCTTTCGGAATGCGATACCCGCCATATTCATCTGCTTCTGTGAGGTAGTGTCCTGGTGCGATGTTTACTGGTGGCCGCCAGCGCAGACACTCCCATGCGATACAGGTTATGTACGGCAGTTGGTCGCGATCCATGAAACAGGGAAGTCTGTCTTTCGGGACGACTCGGTCTAGCTCTGCCCACGCCTTTGTCTGGACGTCGGGATTCAGCACTATGGCGAGTACGAAGGTAAGCAGCGCCGATAGAGTCGTGTCAGACCCCGCTGCATAGGTCGTGGCGACCACATCCTTGATAATTGTCTCGCGTTCCGCGGCGCGACTTTTCTTGGGCGCTTCTCGAAACAAGGATTCTAGCTCCGTCGTCATCAGCGAAGGCTCTGCACACCCATCCTCCTGGAAGAGGAAGGTCTAGATCAGAAATGAGCGAGTCATAGTCACCAACCAGCTTCTGTTTGACTGAATCGAATGCATAGTTCAATAAACGACTGGACAGTCTGCGCCATTTGAGTCCCTCGCGTTTGAACTTTGCGCCTGGGAGCCAAGACGGTACGTATTTCACTACAGGTTAATTGGACCTATTAGCTGTGCTCACTTCGGTCAGGGTAGAAACCAACGCAGGGGGAAATAATCCACACAGAACGTGCCGAAGTTGCCTGCTTCTGAAATGCCGGCCAGGGCCTGGTCTGCGAGCGCTACATATTCATCGCCCGCATCTGCGACGTGAATCCCATAGCAAATCTCCAGAACAACCGCTGCCGTGGTCCTGTAGACAGATTTGAAAATTCAGGAAACAAAGACTCGGGCAAGAAGCCTTACCGTCGAAGATTATGTTCGAGAGCGTCCGGCGTATGTGCCAGATTACGAAGGAAAGTGTAGGCGTGCCTTTGCTGCAGAGACTGATATTTCTGAATCACATTGTGCTGAAAGTGGTGTTGAAACATGGTTCGATGTTGCTTGTACCAGGAATCGTATTTCATTCCCGTGAATAGGAAGTCGAACCCCATCCTGCTCATAGTTTCAGATCGGAAGAAAACAACAGAGACAAGCTGACCTACACGTCTTTCTGCATGACTCGAACGGGTCTCGAGGAGTATATGGCACTTCTCTTATCAAGGAGATCTCGCGCGACTTGCACTGTGTTGATGACCAGGATAGGGTTCCGAAGCACGTCGATGAAGATGATGTCCCCTTGACAAAAAAGAAAAAGTCACATCGTGGAGGAGGGAGACCACAGCTCCGAATGTTACCATAAATCTTCCTCCATTGAGTATAGGTCAGCCATTGGAATGTCTTCGGCATTTTCAGGCCCTTCCCAAAACCAAATACTGATATTCTGGGTCCAGGAGGTGTCGGAAGAATCCGAGTCGTACGAGGCCATACTAACCAAGCAGCAAAGAGGATGGCAAGAACCAGAGGAGCTAGGAAGATCTGGAAGTCAAGCATTTCACTCAGATAAAGTTTCCGCAGAGAATACCGGTGGAGAGCTGGAGAGTGAAGATTCGGCCTCAGGACACGCTCTTATAAGCAATCCTGTACGTTGACGGCCGTGGTTCGGGAGCAAGGGGAGCCCAGATTTAATTCAAGGGGAGATTGGATGGTATCTCGTACCTGGAAGCCAAAGTCCCAGTCCGAGGAATCTCAATTTCGGGTCCGCAAACGAAATACCAACCCTCATTACGATCGAACATGGTTGAATCCGGACATCTCCGAACTATGACCTCGGATCAAAGCGGCCGGTATTTTGTCTTTCCTTCTCTTTTCTCTCGATGACACTGGCAATGGAAATACGACATGTATAGTGCTGGAACTCGAATTCAGAGGCTCAACTATCCGCGAGAAAAATATCTTCTCTGGCGGCAACTCGGCCCTCGTACTTAGTGGCTACCACAAAGGATTCTAGATCTGTCAGTTACGAGGCACCATGCTTGTCTTCGTTCTTTCTCTTCAAACACCGATAGGCACGTTTCACATGGATATCAAAGCGATCCGCTGATACCTAATGCGACCTTTGTTAATCTCCGTATATAAATACACTAACGCGGGTGGCAAACCCACTACCTTCTGACCACATCACTATGCCAGAAAACTCCTCGCTGATCAGCACATACGTTCTGATTGCTGCAGAAGCTCCCCGCGCACTCCGTCGGGAATGTAAAGCATTGAAGCCTGTGCGCCGTTCGCCTATTTCCGCTTGCATATGCCACTAACTTCCATCCACAGTATCTCCCCAAATCGACCTCGCTTCCGGCCTTCCAATTGTTTCCGAGGGATCGCCCAAGGTATATTTGCTGCGAGTGCGGTTTCGTCAACTTCTACTGTATCCCGCTCTGCGTCTGGTGCAAAAGTGCTTCTGAGTCTACCACCCTCGCTTTTCAAGGGACGATGCCACGCGCCCGAACTGCTAGTGCGCCACCCCGGGTGTTCTGGGCCCCCAATGAATTAAGCCTCAGAACACGATGGTCTTCGGACGCCAAAGGAACGACCGCGGACCGAGCATCTACTCAGTTGCGCGATGTTAATCACTACAACGATACTCTCAACTATGGATCTCAACGGTGGCGTGAACATAATCGAACCCCATCGGCACCCTCGTTTATTACAACTGACCCTGGGATTCGCGATACCCACTCTTCCGCTGTCCCCCCTCCGTACACGCATCTCGCACCGAGCTCGGGCAGATCACAGACACACAAGCGCTCCCATTCGCAGCCCAATGCCCTTCGCATAGGGCATTCGAGCCGTCCATACTATTCGGTCATACGCAAGGGCACTTCATCTTACGCCAACTCGGATGCGCGGTCCTCCGTGGCCACCCGCTCACCCCGTCCTGCGTCCCTGGCCCTTCTCTCGTCCGCGAGTTGGTACACCTGCCCTGGATTAATCGACGATGTTGACGAGGAAGACAAGCCCGCGTTCGCGTTCGCATTCGTCAACCCCGTGGCCGCCCACCCTTCAGACTCAGAGGCACGGTCCCCGAAACGAACACTGACCGCACGCATCAACCCCAACCTCTCTTCCCCTGTGTCTGTACTATACACGACCAGCAGGGCGGCAGAGAAGCGCGAGGAGCTCGCTGCGCTCGCGCGCCAGTCAGGCGCCGTGCTGGACGAGGCGGAGAACTTGGTCACCGCGCGGCTCAGGAAATTCCAGCGCTGCTTGCGGGGTTTAGTGCGGCGGACAAAGAGACGCACAGATTGAAATTAATGAAGTAATTTACGGATATGTATTAGATGCATTAATATTATACTCTACTCCTCCAATGGCGCCGCCTCAATCCGCGTCGTGTTCTGTGAATAGATGAGTCGACAACCTACTTGCGATGCATAAGGAACACCCACGGGAAGGAAACCGCCGCCTCAGAAGTGATGTTCAAAATGGGCAGAGGTGCGGTTGGGGAAGGATCTGGCAGATACACATACGAATCTTCAAAGATGTCGTCCTGTGAGCCGTCCCGGAACTCGTATAAATCGGTGTAGAACGGGGGCGCGTACGTTCCCTCGAACATCTATATTTCCTCAGTAAATGAATTAATTGAACCAGATACCGGCTGGCACACGTACGTTGTTGCGCTCTTGCTGGAACCAATATAGTCTATGAATGACGTTCTAGCTAGGCAAGCAAACCATGGACTTATCATGACGCTTACGGTTGCTTGGCGCCATAGGTACAGTTCCCCGGGGCTGAATGCCACTTTCCGTTGGCTGAATCCGCGCCGCAGCGCCGGGGGACCTTGGGAACCGCCAGGGACACCGTGGATGTTGCACCGGTGACATTGCATTTGAATCCGTTCATATAATCTGGTGGGCGGGCGAAAGAATGAGAAGAAAGGTCGGCGTCTCGTGCCGTATTGAAAACGCACTCTGTTCACCGCCGCTGTCAGGCTGTCCGCGGACGAGGAAGGTCAGGATGGAAACAAGGCTAAGTGTCCGTCAATACGCACCGAGTGAATCCAGAAGAAGGCGCAGGTGCACCCGCCCGCGGGGCACGGCGGCATTCGTGCTGGGACCTGAATGGATTTTAATGTATTTTCAACCATTTTGGTGTGCGGCTCACCTGGAAATCCGTGAAGCGTGTCCAGACGCAGGTTTGGTTCACGCTGAACACGGTGAAGTCCTCCGGCTGCACCGTTGTGGCGTCGCTGTTGTACGCGATTGCGAGCGCACAACCGGTGAGGTCGTCAAATCCCTTGGTATGGAACGCGTCGGAGCCCGAGTTGGGGCAGACGTCATTCGGGTTCGTCGTGCGGATGTCTCCGCCCTCGGATGAGGCAAAGAACGAGGTTGCGCCTTTGTTGCACGCGATTTCGGCCGTCGCGGGTTTGCCCGCAGGGAGCTCGAAGAAATCTCCGTCGTTTGGAGGAAAATCCAGATGGCCGTGGAACCACCACTGAGAGAAAGTCATATTCATTAAGGGACTGACCTGATAAAAGTATTAGTACTGGTTGAAACGCGTCGATAAAGATGGATCGCACTGGACGATTGTCGTAATCGAATGTTTGCTGTGTTCACATTGAATCCGTACATACTGGGATGCCACAGAGCTTCATAATAATCAGGTTACAAAAATCCAGAGCCTGAATATTGACTCACAAGAATGCCCAGCAGCCAAAGGAAGAAAGCCAACCAGGGCAGTAGAAATCGTGAAGATGCGTGAGAATGACATGAAGGACGGACTGGGGGGAAACTGAGATTTGGTTCGC
Organism: Mycena olivaceomarginata; assembly: GCA_029378375.1. Lineage (NCBI taxonomy): Eukaryota > Fungi > Basidiomycota > Agaricomycetes > Agaricales > Mycenaceae > Mycena > Mycena olivaceomarginata. The sequence continues at coordinate 192,140 of JARKIC010000078.1, read as the reverse complement.
TATTACCTTCATCCTTTTATAGTCGCCACACAATTAAAACCGAGAACAAAAGAAACCAACCATTGTTGTCAAGCGTGGGAACTTCATACAAGCGATCACGTAAATGAATTTTACTCACCTCCCGTGCTATCTACCAACTATCTACGCCGACAACCAATTACTGGACTGACTGGGAGTGCCTTTTACTGGTTGTGTACTTGCCAAAGGGCTTTCTGGCATCTTTTTTTGCTTGCGTCTGGCCGCTTCAACGCGGTCGCTCGCACTTTCTCAACTGCGGATAGGGTAAGCTTTCTTCAGTACTGAACTGTGAATGAGGCCTCTGGAGGCAGACAGGCAACCAAGAACGATAATGCAATAAACTGGTATCAAACAGCTACAATACGGTCTTCGTAGCAAACTTGGTTGGCTACTGCGCAAGAAAAAAACTGGACACAATCAGAATGGGCAGTATTTTACAGGCCTACCACTCCAGATCCTTGCTGCTCCCCGCTCCGCAACCGCCTTCGTCTTCACCACTTCCCAAGACCTCCTTGGTCCACTCGTACAGCCCCCCTCGCGCACGGAAGGCGTCCTGGTCCCAGCGAACCTCGTCCAGGGCCGCCTGCACGCCGACATCCAGGATAGAGCGCGACTGCTTTTCGCGCCCGCTGCCCTTATCCAAGAAACACAGATACTCGTCGAGGATCAGGTAACTCGAGGCCATGAGGGAGTTGGGCTCAGGTACGAAGCACGCGAGGTGCTGGTGGCGGCCGCAGAAGGCGCGGAACTGCTCGTCCGAGATGAGCAATTTCCGCGCGTCGCGCTTGCGCTTATCCAGCGCGCTGTCCGTCCCACCGTCGTCGTTCTCGCCCTCGACCAGCAGTACCTGGAACACCTTCCAGCGAAACGGGTCGAGCTGCTCCACCGTCGCGGCCATGTCCTCGCGCCAGTTGTGCGTGCAGACGACCGTGTTGAGTTTGAACTTCACACCGAGCAACCGGCACCACGCGCGGATGCGGAACAACTGGGCGACGTTCTCGCCCGTGCCGCGGCCGATGCGCACGTTGGTCTCCTCGTCGAAGCTGTCGCAGCTGACGCCCAGCACGTCGACCCAGCGGCCATAGGCGCGCATCCATGCCTCGGTGACGAGCGTGCCGTTGGTGATGATCGATACGCTCTCGAGCCCGAGCTGCTCCTTGCAGAACCGGCAGAGCATCGCTAGTTTCTTTGGATACAGGAAGGGCTCGCCCCCTGCGAAGTTGATTTTACGCATGCCCGCCTCGCGCAGCAGCCGCAGGCCGCGCTGCATGTCCGCTTCCGACGCCACGAACGACGTCTTCTCCGTGTGGAAGCAGAATGCGCAGGTCTTATTGCATTTGCGGGTAAAATGGAAATTGACAGAGACCGGCTTGGTGCCACCGTTCTCGTGGCTGGATACGCCCGGTAAGACGAACTTTTTGAACTTGTAGAGGAAGTAAAGCACTGCGGCTACGGCAGCTGCTACGGCCCAGGCCCAGTTCGCTGACAAGAGATTCTGCAGCATGGTTGACATCACGGTGAGTGGGCTCTCTGGGTGAGCACGAACGAAAGGGCCGTGGTTTTTAAATACGCACTCTGGCAATCGTCATTGTGTACACAAGCTCAGGGAATAGGCGCTTACTGGAGCCGCTTCCATTATCCTTTTTGCCCTGGATTTAGAGTCCTGAGAAAGCTAATGAACTCGTGCTCAACCCATGACTCAGTTTGACTGAAGGAGAAGTCGCCTCAAGACCTTCAGAGTATTTCGGGCAGCCTCGGCAAGTGAACCAAGAACGGAGTTGGCGGAGCTTAAAAGAGAGACGCCACAGATTCGCAGGTGGGGAAGTAACTTTCCGTCTTTCAGAATTTAGCAAGCTCAAAGAGCAATGAACCCACGACCCAAAGTGTATTGGAGAGAAATGATGGTGGGCGGTTGTGGACATGAAAGTGGCCGGAGAGCGGAGATGGCGGCATCTTGACGGCATCGTCCTTCCGTTCCACTCCTGAGTTTCCTCCTCAAACGTAAGCACCCGATTTGGGAAGTTTTTTCGGCTGGTCGGCATCTTGGCCTTTCTGCCGACAAAGTGCCGAATGCAAGCTGCAGCAAACAGATCACCTGCTCGCTCTCCCGCTTTCACCACTTGCGTGTACCACGCGTCAGACGCGCCCGCCTAGGCAGAATTTCCTCCCAAATGGCTGCATTACTTGGACGCTTTCGTGTTAACCGACCCAAACCCATAACTACCGCCCCAGTTCCGGACCAAACCAGTGGCACCCAGTTCGTCTTCCGCGCGTTCGAGGTCGAGACGAAGGTGCTTCCGCCTATTGGATCTTTTGAATACGACCTCGAGCTATATGACCATGAAGCCAACGGACCTCGGTATCAAGAACACTGGGAGTCCTTCACCGCCTTTCAAGGATGGCTTGCACAAGAACAATGCACCCGCGGTATTGAATTCCGCCTCGTCAACACCTATAAAAATACCCCGGTGTATGAGCGCTCTTTGCGCTACGTCTGCTCGAGAGGCGCTACTGGTGGCCGCAAAGAACACGCCAAGAAACACCCGGAGTGGAGTCGCAAGTGCGAAAAGAAATTCACCGACTGTCCATGCAAGCTCATAATCAAGGAATATCCTGGGACGAACACTGTTCTCGGCCACTACTCCAGGGCACATAATCACGACGTGGGCAATGCAAATCTGCGGTTCACGCAAATCCCGAAAGAAACCCGTGAGTACATCGCTGGGATGTTACGCCTGAAGGTTGCTCCGGACCATATCGTACGTTGCATTCAAGTGCTCTCCCTCTCCGCGAAATCTCACAGATCCTATCATAGCTACATTTGCTTCATCGTGGAGTGTACGACGCCGACGATGCCTTCGACAAAGATGATGCAATTGCAAGCCGCGCCGAGTTTATTCAATTATCCGACGTGCGACGGATCCAGAAACAGATTGAGGCTGAGACCATTCGCCTCCATCCGGATGACGGGCTTTCCACACTGAACTGGGTCAACAATCTGCGTCAAAAAGGCCAGCTATTGGGTTTCAAGTCGAGGGTGGATCCGCCGCCGCCAGGTTCTGGGCTCGATGAAGAGCTGTTTCTATTGATGATACAAACGAAGTGGCAGCGCCGAATGTTTGAAAAGTATGGTGGAGGAATGGTGTGCATTGACGCCACGCACAATACGACCATGTATGAGAACTTGAATTTGACGACACTGGTCGTGCGAGACAAATGGAAGCACGGTATGTACATCATTCTGGTCTTGGCATCCTCCCTCACCACTCACTCGCAGGCGCTCCCGTGGCTTGGATGCTGGCATCGAACGGCAAGCAGGCGACCATCACGTACTTCCTCAAAATTCATCACGCGCATAATCTCAAGACCTCCCCCAGCAAGTGGATGTCGGATTTCGATTGGCCCCAGATCAATGCCTGTCTCGATGCTTACAGGAACAGCTTGGAGAATAACCGGCGGGCTCTCGTTCTCCTCTGCTGGTGGCACGTCCTCCACGCATGGCAAAAGCATTTCCATACGACATCGCACCCGGAACTCTGGGATTTGCTCAAGCGCTGGATACGGATGACCGATCTCGCCGACTTCAATGCCGCTTGGGCGAAGATTCAAGAAATCTCCCCGGCATCTTTTGTCGAATAAGTACCTCAAAGGCACCTGGATGTCCGACCAAGTTGTGAAGATGTGGTCTGCTGTTCACCGCAAGAACAGGACGATTAACGAGCTCTGGGACACCAACATGCTCGTAGAGGCGTATGTTTTGTCATGTATTCTGTTCCTCTCGGAACTGATGAGCGCTGTCCAGCTGGCATCACGTCCTCAAGGGGAAATTTTTGCAAGGGAAGCGGAACCGACGGCTCGACCATCTCATCAACACCCTCCTCAACGAAGTCCTCCCGTACTATGCTATGAAGCAGCGGCGGCAAGAGCTCGGTTTCGAAGGTGTTGATATGGAAGTGCAGAAGCGCCGGGATATCTTTGAGCGCAGCAAAGGCTACACACAGGAGGATGTGACGGTGCGCTTCATCCATCTTTGTGCCTCCTGCCCCCCGTCTTTGAGCTGATGAACTGTCAGATTCTGGACGACAGCAAATACCTCGTCCGCTCGAAATCTGACGCTTCAAAAGTGTATGAAGTCGACATTGAGGCGTACACGTGCACCTGCGACGATTACCCCGTCATCAGCTATTGCAAGCATATCTGTGCAGTGCAGCAGCTGTACAAAGACGACGGCAGCCCGCGTGTCCCATCTTGCCCGCAGGAAAACGACGGTGCCCGTTCCACCAACCCCGAAGGCAACGGCATGCAATTCAGCGGTGCCGCCAGCCCTCATGTTCCGAGCCTTTCTACCCTGCCCGCCGATGTCTCTGCCACCTTGCTAATAGAACGGACACCTCAAGTGAAGCTCAATGTCGTCGCCACAATAGCTGAACAGTTCGAGCGGCTGGGAGCTCGCTTTCGCCGACCAACCATCTTCAAGATCGAGGCGCTGGACTTGGATGGCTTGCGAGCCGTGCTGGATAATGTGCTACGAACGACGGACAACGGCTCCCTCCTTCCATCAGCCCAATCTTTGGCACCTGTTATCAAGCCCCCGACAGCTCGTCAAACAATGCTGCCGAACGCCAAGACACGACGAGTGCACGCTGGCGACCCATCATATGGAGCTGGTGCCACGAGCGGCAGTCTCGCTAAGCCAGATGCCCGAGGGCAGGGGCACAAAGAAGGCAAGGACATCGGCGCTGGTTCCATTACCCACCATCCCCGCTGCCCCCATCTTCTCGACCGCCACGCTACCGCCGACAACAAACGTGCCAACGCCGCCAGCGAGAAACGTGCAGGCTCCACACCCTTACCACTGCTACTATCCGACAGTGCCTATGCCCTTCTACCCATTCCCTTCTTCCTACTACCCTTCGCCTAACCGTCCTGCTTGATACACTTAGACGCGCCCTCACCCACTTGCTCCTTTATCTCCATCTATCAAGTAATATATTGTTTTGTATCACAACAACTAACTTTATTGATTTGTATCTGCTCCTACCTCTTCCTACGTGTGCTGCTTGCTCTGCGACTTCGGCGAGGCGACTTGGAGATGAAGAGCTAGAGTGAGTAATGTGGATGACGCACATCGGCAGAAAAGAGAGGTGCCGACCTGCCGAAAAAACTTCCCAAATCGGGTGCTTACGTTTGAGGAGGAAAGTGAATAAGTCTTCCGTTCACCTGATCAACTCATCATGTGATCCTAAAAAACTTCAAGTTCACTCCAACTTCAAGTTGAACTTGAACCGTTGAACGATGGCGGCGCGCCTGAGCAGCTTCCGGCAAACACTCTCCCCACTTATATCCAAAATCGAGATAGAGCGCAAATTCCTCCCGACGCGCCCTCTCCTGCATGCACTGACGCGGACCACTACGGTCCCAGCACTCCCGCCGTCCATTGCCCGCGCCCACCCCGCGCCCGTTCACTTCATCCGCGACGTCTACTACGACCGCCACGACGAGCGCCTCGCCGCGGAAGGAGTGTGGGTGCGTCGGCGGAGCGTCATCGTCGGTGGTGGCTGTTCCACTTCGTCGTGGGAGGCCAAGGTGAGCGTGGGCGGCAACTTCGCAGCGTCGCAATTCGTCGAGGTGGAAGGCGCCGAGGCCGTCGAACGCGAGATGCAACGCGCGCTCGGCGGCGACCGTGTGGCTGTGGATAAGATCGGCGAGCATCTTGCTGTCATGTCTGATTTGACGACGCGTCGGCTGTCTGGCCGGTTGGAGCTGCGCCACGAGGACGACAAAGACGACAACAATGGTCTGCAAAACCTCACCGTGGCGATCGACCAGGTTGTCGAGACCACCGGCGGGGATTTTGCTGCCGCTCGCGCTGTGCTGGAGCGGATGCCGGCAAGGCGGGACGGCGGCGGCGATGGCAACCTCACTATCCACAGCTCGCCCGACCTGTTCTTTCACGAGATCGGTGAGCTCGAGCTGATGGAGGAGGTCCGCACAGAGGCGGCGGCCCTTGGCAAAAGCCAACACGAACAAGAACACGAGACGCGTCGGAAGGCGGTCGCGGCGGCACGCGCTGCACAGCTCGAAGCGTTCATGCGCGCGCATGCAGCGCTTTTCCCCATGACGCCGCGGCCTGCGCGGAAAGCTGAGCGCGTATGCTGCTTGGAGCGAGGAGAGGGCAGTGGCGGCGGCGCGTTGAGCGAGATGTTAGCGTCGCAAAAGTAGGCACGAATTCATTATAATTTTTGTGGGGGTGTGATACTGAGCATTGTGGAATCCGCTACCTCAGGCTGAAACGACAGTGTGGATGCACCTGCAAATGACATCGCGCGCAGGACGGAGTGCCGGCGCCAAGCAGCACCGCCACTCCGACGGTGGCTGAATCACTTACCCTTTGGGGTTGGCCCCGTCGCCTCATCAGCAAAATGTAAGAACAGAAAAGAACCCGCTCCTTCTGCTTCCACCACCGTGATCTTCCCATCGAGCCTCCTCGACGTACGTGGCACATAGACGACGACGCGCGCAGCCCAATGTCGGACGAGACTGTGACGGAGACTCGACATGCGACGAGCCGAGGTTCAGCCGCCGCCCAGAAGCGTACACCACTTCCCAAATTGCAACTCTTCATTCTCTTGTTCATCCAGTTCTCTGAGCCAGTGACGGGTCAGGGCTTAACACTGCTTCCCTCTTTCCAGTCGTTCTTATGCCTCAACTTATAAAGCTCTCGTTATCTACCCATTCATCATGCAGTTCGTGCGGGATACCAATATCACGGGCGGAGATGAGACCAAAACCGGGTACTTCGCCGGGATAATCGTCAGTACACTCGTATTGCTCGCTGAGAATAACGGCTCTCATCATTGTCTGCCGGATAGGAATCTGTGTTCTTCGTGGCCGAATGTTTGACTGTTGTGTGGTTCGGGCGGGCGTCGGACCGTTATGGGCGCGTCCCGGTTTTGCTCTTTGGCCCGCTCGGACTCGGGATGTCCATGCTGGGCTTCGGGCTATCCAAATCGTTCTGGTCTCTCGTCGTCTTCCGTTGTATGCAGGGCGCATTCAATGGGAACATAGGTAGGTATTCCAAAGCGACAATCCGCCCTACTTGCTATTAATCGTCGAGCAGGCGTTTCGAAGAGCGTCATGGCAGAGGCAACTTTTCTCTCACTCTTTCCTAATTTGCATCCTAACAGATTCGGCAGATATCCGACCCCACAAACATCGCAGAAATATATGCCCTTCTTCCGTTTATGTGGACTGTGGGCGTAGCAATCGGGTATGTGTTTTATTCTCTCAGAAATAAACCCATGGATTGAACGCCGTTGCAAGCCCGTTCATCGGTGGAACGCTGGCTAATCCAGCCGTCCGGTATCCAGACAGCTTAGGCAAGATATATATCCTTCGAGAATTTCCTTACCTCCTTCCCTGCGCCACCGCGGGAGCCCTCGCTTTTTGCGCGTTCGTGGTGGGATCTCTGGGACTGAAGGAGGTTCGGTATCGTTTTATTATGAACGAAAATCTAAATTCAACACTGTTTCAGACACTGCCGTCGGCCATTGCACGCAAGAAGAAAGCCCGGCAGGGCACTGAGGTTGAACCTCTTTTATCGGACACGAGTGATTCCGCGCCATCGGACACAGCTGTGGACGCGGTTCCCCCGCTCCGTGCCCTCTTTATCCGCCCCGTGTTCATTGCACTTTTGAACCATGGGTTCTTGTGCTTCTGTCAGATGTCAGTACGACGTACGTACCACCATCGGACCACTGGCTTCTGCGTATTTAGTTTCGTACAAAGGTCCTGATCCCCCTGGTGTACGCTACACCCATATCCATGGGTGGACTTGGTCTGAGGCAAGTACCCACATTTCAACTGACCCTACCTCACATGACCGGCCCTCCATAGCCCCCTCTACATCGGGCGCATCATGGGCCTATGCGGATTTTTGAACGTCTTCACGCAGGTCTTCCTCTCCGCCAAGGCAATCCGCCGATTCGGTCCGCGCAGCATATTCATCACCGCATTCTGCTGCCTTTCCGTCTCCTTCCTCGCCTACCCTTTCCTCAACTCATTCGCAAGAAGAGCAGGCAGGGTCGACGCCTTTGTCATCATGGTGATGATTCTACAAATGAGCTCTAGCTTCGTGATTTTCCCGACTTATGGTGAGCGAGCGAGCGTGTTTCTCTATGAATCTAAATAATATTTTCCCCAGCATGCACGCAGATGTTCATCGTCGACTCTGCGCCAACTCAGAACAGCCTGGGCGGTGTGAATGGCCTCGCGCAGATGGTCTCTTTTCTTCTTCTCCCATTTGACCAACACTTCAATGCTGACTCGTTCCTATACATGCAGGTCTCAGCCATCCTTCGAAGCATCGCTCCCAGCATCTCAGCGTCCCTGTTCTCGACCTCCGTGTCGTACCATCTCCTCGGCGGCAACCTCGTGTTCTTCATTTTGTGCGCGATAACTCTCTGTGGGGTGCGGGCCGCTTTCTTGCTCCCCAAGAAGCTGCGCTCGGAGGGGTCTTGAGTTTACCTCGGCAATATATACTTGTCTTGTACGTGCCGAATTAGACGTTCATCCTTTTTAAAAGCTTTTATGTTGACCACAAAGTGTTCAGAAATAGATGTTCATCATGTTTTGCGTCGATTCAACTCGAATTCCAATCTAGCCGCCTTTACTTCCTTGTGTATTATTCTGGATCCCTCTCGTTGCCGCAAAATTCACTGTCTGTTTTTCGAACCGTGCTGTGTTCTCCAAGTATACCACATGATGCACGTCCATGATTCAGCAACCGGTTGAATGTTCAGGCTACTAAGTATGAATGCAACATCCAGAGCGTCGTTGTTGCGCGTTGAACCGAGTGGAGTGGGACACAGGACACCTTGAGCCCCGCGGTGTTTAATCGTGAAGTACGGTGGCTGGTCTGAGTCCGTTATTGGCTCATGAATAACTGCAAACTGAGGCCGCGGAGTGGGTTGTCGCGGGTTCTCTGTAACGTCGGATCCAAGTCGAGGGCAAGCCGGCAGAGTTTATGAGATACAAAAAACAAGAGATTTGGAATCAAAAGAACGATACCAGCCAATACGAATTTCCCCTGTGGTATCGAGATTGCATCCAATTTGAGACGCCGTTTAATCCAGTGACCGCGTGTACCTCGCACTATATTCTACATTATCGGGTGTCAGAACTTTGTCAGCGGTCGAAAAGAGGACCTACTATCATTGACAACCTTGCGAATTCTGTCATCCTCGATCATATATTTATTGAAGGCCATGACGTCCAACAACGGGACAGCATGTTGAACCGCGAGTTGGAACTCGTCGACATCGAGCTGGGGGAGGATGGGGTTCTGACCGGTGCGAGCAGGAAAGCCTGCAGCATCGCCCAGGGCTCGGATTTTTTTGCAGACCTTTTTGTGCGGCAGCGGCCCGTTCCACTGAGTGTGATATGTGGTCAGTGAAGTTAATTATAAAAGGCAGTAGGAAACGAACATCGTAGCTCTGACATTCAGCATTGCAATATGCCACACGCCTACATGCAGAACAGAGTGATTCGGGGGCCGGTTTGGCGCACTTGGCGTTCATGCACTGCGGGGGCAGCTCCGCCAATGTGAGCATAATGTTTCTGGCCAGCTCGTGTGGCTTTTGCACGTCGAGAATCATAGTCCGACATCTTTGTGAAGACGCCAGAATTTTCGTGTGATATTGGACCTCGTCAAATGGGAGAACGAGTTTCGCGTGTATAATCCCGCCCATACTAAGGCCGCCCTCCCAAAGGCCCCTTTCCCAAAAATCATTCAACGACCACGACATTTTGTCATGGATCTCTGCGACGCGGTTCAGCGTGTCGAGCAGCAGAGGACACCATTCGCGGTAAAAATACGCAGAGGATACACCGTCGTCGATGCTCACCAGTTCCTTCATCGTGGTGAACACGAGGGTGATTGGATAGACGCTACCGAAAGGGTTGAAGTCTCCACCGAAATCCGGTGGTAGCGAGTCCACGCCGCGTTTCAAGATGGCGACCAGATTCTTGGGGAGATGTGCGCTGAGGAGGAAGGGGACGAGGACGACTCGGCCGAACGAGGCTGCGGTTGCGGCGATGACGCGCAGAAGTGATAGGATCGGGTAGACATCTAGCCATCGGCAGAGCATAGTCGCAGCTGCCTCATCACTCCCAATAAGGCATTGTCGGCGATTTCGGGGCCAGCGAAGGCCCCGATGGTCGTGGAGTTGGAGGGCCTGGTAAACGAGGTCGGCTATAACAGCGATGAGGCCCTCCAAAGTGTCTGTGCGACACACGAAGCCGTCTGGATCCCGGCAGTAGGCAGTCAAGTTCCACTCCCAAGCGTGCATGGAGTCGACCAGGCGATCGTTGCGATCGCATTCGCAGTGTTCCATACGACGAGCGAGGGCAGCCATGTCCGCACGAGACCGGTTGGTGGTGATGAAAGCGGATAGAACGTCGAGCAGCGATGTCGAATCTGCGACCCAGCCCACCTGATCCCGGAACTGCAGGTCGTCGCTATTATCAAGTGGGTGGAGAATGATAGGATTTTCCCAGTTGTGCCGCATGTGCGCATCCTCGGGTTCGATTTGGGAAAGTAAGCAGATATAGTATCTGCAACAGAATGTCGGATTGTTAGGGTCCTGGAGCGATTGAATGGCATGGGGGACTCCGAGAAGGGCGTTGGAAGCCATCAGCGCGCGAACCAAAGAGATGCCGTGAGTCGGATGGAGTGTTCATCGTCCTTTGCGTCGATTCAACTCGAATTCTAATCTAGTCTACATAGCCGCCTTTCTTTCTGGGTGTGCATTATCCTGAATCCGTCTTTCTGAATCGTCGCCGCACAATCGACCATCTGTTTCAGAACCGTGATGTGTTCTCCAAGGTCGAATATTCAGGCCACTGAGGAAGGTTGGTGGGATCTGCAATTCTCTAGTTCATACATGTACAGCCGGGTTGCTCGAGAAACAATTTCAATCTTTGGGCGCAAGAGATTTTGTCTCTTATCCAACTTGGAGTGTTTAATTACCGCCCGAAGTAATTCAACTCCAGGTATCTCAAGGGGATATACGCCACGACTGTAAACCCAGTCCCCACCCACAAACCCACATCCGCGGGCCCAGACATACTCGCCAACGGCCCAGTATACCAGATCTGATACATCCCCAGAATCGCACCTGCCCACCCTATCAAGAACGCAACCAGCGCAGCCGCCCCCACGGGCAGGTAGCTCTTATCCTCCCACCTCGCCCAGTCGAATTCAACTGCGCCCCCGCGGAACCACAGGTGCTCGAGCAGCACGATGGCGACCATAAACTCGATCCAGTACCCCATGAGGCTGAGAAAGTTCTGCATGAGCGCGAGGAGGTGTTCCCGCCCGGCGACCGCGAGAACCAGCTCGACGAGGACGAGGACGCAGCTCCAGACCCAGCGCGGGAGCGCCTTGCCGTGGCGCCCGAGGACCTGGCACCCGAGCGCGGCGGAGTAAGTGCCGGGGATGCTGTTGGAGATGACGCCGAGAGCGACAATGACGGCGCAGAAGCGGCCAAAGCCGTGCAGGGGCGCGTAGCCTTCGACGATGAGGGCGCCGGTCGAGGTGCTGTATGCGTCGGACCAGGCGGCGTTGGATGTGATGCCGGTGCCGAAACCGATGCCGAGGAGGAATACCAGAGTGAACGAGAGCCAGAGGCCGGTGAGAGTCAAGAAGAAGACTTTTACTTTGGATGTGCGCTCGGGGTAGTAGACGTAGAAATCCGAGGCGGCGGCGCCCCAGGAGTTGGGGATGTACAGGCAGAGGGAGAGGAACGAGAGGCGGTTGGCGGCGATCTGGGTGGGGGCGCCGGTCGATTGCACCGAGGTATCAAACGATGGGCCGGCGCTGCCGATCAGAATAAACAGAACGAGAAGCTGGGGGATCCAGGAAAATCTTCGTGGGTCAGGATTTTTTGCCGGCTATCAGAAAATGAGCTCACCTCTCATAGTATTGAAAGTACTTCATCCCAAATGCAGCCACAATCCAGCAGACAATTTGAACCACAATGATGCCGACCACAATGGACATGGTGCCGCCATTGATCGCCGAAAGCATCTGCCCCGAAATAATAGCGTCAATAGTACAATACCCGACCTACAGAAGCAGGGTGAGCCGGAGCGACATTGAAGACTGCTGTGCTACCATTAACACGATATTCAGAAACGTGGGGATTTTTGCCGGCCAATAACCCATAAAATAGCGGACAACGACCTTGCCGAAAACCGTCACTAATCTGAACATTTGTCTGATACACTCACCATTGTTCGATTCCCACTCTGCGGGCCCCAGATGCTCATATACGCCGTACTCAGCGCACCCAGCAAGCCGCCGAAGACAGCACACATCGCGCTGTCGAGGAACCCCAGCCCGAACACCAGCGGGCCGAACAGCCCAACCGCGAGATTGTTCACGCTGATGTTTGCGCTGAACCAGAGCAGCGCGACGGAGATTTCGTCCCATCGCGACGGGGGCTGGCGCTCGTCTGGCGGGACGCGAGAGATGCCGCGAGCTTCGAACCCTGAGAGGGACTCGATGGCGGCGTTCCATCGGCGGAGGGTGTTGAGGCGGGATGGCTGGGGTCCGGCGCTGGAAGTGGTGGATGCGGATAACGCGCGAGCGACCTGGTCGGTACCGGGTGCGGCGCCCTTTTCTATCGCGCCCTTCTCTGTATCATGGTGGTCCATGAGGGGTGAGGTGGGAAGGGGGGAATTGAGAGGAGATAGATTGTTGTGGCGCATCATTCACATAACTGTAATTTACAGGAGGTTCTTTCCTGCCCTGCCCACGCGGCGCGAGGAGCTCCCGGGTGGATATCAGATTGTTCCCTTATCTTGCCATGTTCACAGTTGTGTTTTTCTTCCACCACCGTTCGACGATTTTTTGAATCGGTTCACGTATCCAGCCGGCGTGGTCATAGACCACCGGAGTCACCAGACGAGAAGTTCGAAGTATTTTGAACTTGGCATCACGCTGTGGATTGCCTGTGGAAAAATCAGTTGGCCAAATTGGAACGAAAAGAAGGAGGATTGTGATACCTATCGTGAGTTATTTCTGGGCCCTAGGCTCTGACCCTTTGAATCTGAGAATTATTGAAACCCAAACACTAGTCTCCTTACTACCCTTTCCGAGCGTCTTGCCATTCGGATTAGCTTGACCTCCATTCCTGTTTGGGGTCTCAAAGATTCAGTTCCCTCAATGCAGCGCCCGCTGGGCGGATGATTTGTGAAAACTAGTATACATTGGCTGCATTCACTAAATTGGGCCGGAATTTCGTTTTGCTTGGTTGTTTTATGAATTACTTCCCGGAATGAGATAGTGTGAGCGGGGAATAAATATTAGGCTATTCGAAAAGCGAAGAGAGATATGTGTTTTACCTTTTTGGCCTCGACAAGGGCCTCCAGCGTCTTGATTCTGTTCTCAAGCTTCTTCTGAGACGCCTTTAACGGCGAAACCTCGCGTTTCGAGTTGGCCAGCTCGCTCTTGTAGTCTCGCTGCGGTTTGGAATCCGTCGCGGAGGAGGTAAACTCATCGGATTAGGTAGTAGGTGTGCGGTTTTGCCAACGATTGAGATGAGCTAGATCAGCAGCTTTCTGTGCGGGGCTACGCCTTTTGCGTGGTTGAGAGGGTGTCTTTTTGCCGGAGCCCATGTTTCGAATATAGATCAGAATAGGGTCGTTCACAGTAGCCCTTTTTGACTCCTTTTTGCGCTCCTTTTTCCTTTCTTTTTGTGCGTTCCCTGCCGTTTGAGAAAAAGGAAGCAAAAAGGGATCCAAAAAGGAGCTGAAAAAGGGCTACTGTGAACGCACCAACTTGAGAACTGGAAAAAAAGGAAAGAGGACCGAAAAAAGGACACAGAGGAAGAGCTGGGAGGGGCGTACTTGTGAACAACTTGACTTAATGATTCGCTTGAAAGTGCAGATTTCTGCGAGGTGTATTCGTCTCTGTCAGACCCAGACGCGTAAGAAGGTACATGCCGAGGCATTGCACTTCTTTTCAGACCGGATTGACGCGTTCAAACACGCCCTCGAGCGAGTTGGTGGTGGTGAAAGCGAAGGGACGCGTGGCGTCACATTCATCACATGACTGTAGTATCCACGTTTTCGTCTAACCAACGCCGACGAACGCCGCGACCCGCAGCTGCACCGTACAAGAGGCCCTGCTCTCGGTCATTAATCATTCTTGGCTATCGATCCCCTCCCTCAAAGAATCCCGGCATATGGCATGACTGAATAGGAATGGTCGAAAATCCGATACAGTACTCAATTGTTTGGTGGACTTTCGCGGTCTGTCAAGCCGAAGGCTTCTTCGATAGCGGAATTTGGGATACTGTGCGGGTGAAAATCGGACAGTCCATGCCAGCTCCATGAATATGAAAATCAGTTTCGACTTCACTTCATCGTCCACCTACCTCGCGTCCGGAATGTGTCTCTATTTTCTCAACTTCTGGGCCTGTGCTGCCGCGGCGGTGACGGAAACTGGGATCGTGGTGGAGATAGTCAAAAAGTGCTCTCATGCTCGTTTGCGTCTGTATTCTTGCTCTTTTGCCTCTGGTGCTGTAGCTGCCCTCCCCTCAGGATCCTTCAAACCCTCACATTTGCGGTCGTATCATCATGGCCTCGGCGGGCTACGAGAGACTGCTTCCCCGCCGGCTGGTCCTCTCTTTACGGAAGCATTGATATATATTCTCCCGCCCCGTATCCTGCGCTCCTGTCACTGCCATCGCCGTATACAGTGCTCAACAGTGCTCATGCATCGCCAGCCCGGTGTCAAACGATGGCGCTGGTGATGAACGAATCCATCGCAATCGAGGCGCGCCGATATCTATCATGGTCTTTGACTGTCTACGGAACCGAGTTTATGGGGGCTTCATGGGAATAAGCACCGTCCCCTCTGCGCACGTCCAGCCGCGCGAGAATGGGATGTTAATCTATGACTCCAGACCTCTCCGGTCCTCTATCTCTCCTCGGGTATGTACGTCGTCGCTGGAGTCAAAGAGTAACGTCTAATGCATTGCACCTAGTTCCCGGAGTCGCCGGTATCGAGCTTCTCAGCCTTCCGACGAAGATACCCTTTCCCAGCCGTTGTCAACCCGCTGCAATGTGAATACGACAATAGTCCCACCCTGTGTGGTGCCGGAGACACCGCAGGTTCTTCGTTTTCTCGATTTACATCGCCCTCGATCCTACGGCCTAGCTCTCGGACTGCTAGTTTCCCCGGGTTCTAGAACGGGCCTCGCAACTTGCCCTCT
Source organism: Mycena olivaceomarginata (assembly GCA_029378375.1). Classification (NCBI taxonomy): domain Eukaryota; kingdom Fungi; phylum Basidiomycota; class Agaricomycetes; order Agaricales; family Mycenaceae; genus Mycena; species Mycena olivaceomarginata. Next base: position 176,841 of record JARKIC010000078.1, on the reverse strand, counting down.
TTCCGCCAAGCGCGGGGTGATCATCGACATCGCCTCGGATCTACGCTCGATCTCGGCGTGGTCCCCTCTTTCCCATCCTCGGCACGTCTGCGAGCTTGCGACTCGCTGCGCTGGCTCTCCCTCGCTCTAGTTCTCTAGACTTGCCCTCCCACTACCGACCCGTTTTCCCAAACTCGTCTTTGTGCGCAGGGCAAGCGCGGGGTAGCCTTCGCCTCACGGCCACCTTTTCGCCATCGCCCGAAGCACCTGGGTTCTGGTGCTTTGTCGGTTGTCCTCTCACATCAGGGCTCGACTTGCTCTGTTCATTTCCCCCCGATACCGACATTGCATCGCATCGCCCCGTCGAGCGCTACTGCTGGCCTCTCCATTCGTCTCGACAGGCCTCAGATCCTCTTCGCCCGCGCACGGCGCCCGCTTTACCATCGGCCGCATGGTTAGAGTTCTCCCCTTACTCAAAGGGAGGACAGTCGCCCTCTGCGTCCTACAGCCGCCGTCACTCGTTACTCCTCCTCTTCGCACCATCTACTGGCCCCACGCTTGCTTCGGGATCTTGTCGCATCGAGACGCTCTAATATTCCACCACACTGAAACCGTAAGCCTCAGGTGGTAATCTTGCAGGTCGGCGTGCTTCGTGGTCGAACCTCTTCCGGGCTCACAAGGGGTCCAATCGTTCTGCGGGGTGGAGAAAGTAAGCTGTACTTTGGGAATGTACGACGAGCAGGGCAGGGCTTTCAGCGGCGGATTGCTGAGAGTTCTTCATATCGATGTGTACTCGGCTCATGCTCGCTTTTGGCGTCAAGCGCTCTGCGCCAGTCTATTTTGTTTATGCTTTACATGGTGTGCAGGAATCTTGTGGTTCTACTATTTTGTCCTGATTTTGCTACGTTTAGATGGTCCATGAGCCATGCAGAGAAATAGTCAAATAATCAGAAGAGCGTCGTCATCCAGGCCGAAGACGCGTCAACGCGCTCCGACGCCGGCACCATCTTCACGCGCTTGTATCTGCTCTGGCCACCGACCACCCGACCGTTGAGGAGCTCCGTCAACAACTTCTCCTCCTGCTCCTCCCTGTCCGTCACTCTCAGCACGTCCTTCAAGATGACCTGGATGTCATCCCCAAACGCCGGTACTCCGTGCCTCCGCTTCTCCCCGGGCGACCCAGCGTCCGTGCGAGCGATGAGAGGCGCCCCGCGTTTTGCATGTGAGACCTCCGCCGTGGGTTTAGGAGACGGCGAGACCGGCTTGCCGACGCCAGGCGGGGAGGAGGGATGGGTGATTCAACGCGCAGCGAGGAGACCCTGATGCGATGCGCTGGCTGGGGTACAGCTGTGGTTTTCTGGTGGATGCTGATGCTGGTACGGTCGTAGGCGCCGGGCCTGCGATACGTGTATGGCTGAGGTGCGAGGGGTGGGGAACGTTCTGAGACACCGAGCTAGGGGACGAATGCCTGCGCCCGATAGACAGGAGCCGCAGGGTGGGTAGCGCCGCCGGCGGTGAGGTATGCATCACCCGTCTGTAGCCTACGGCCGGCCGTGGTGCTTTGCGGGGTTGGAGCCAAGATACCTGGAGTGCGCTGTCAGCTGGACCGTCTCAGGAGAAGGGGTGTCTCTCGCGCTCACAATTGTATGGTGGTTGCTGTCGGGCACCTTAACGTGCATACGGGCAAGACTTTTGACGGTCTGCGGGGGACTAGTGGTCGATGTTTTTGCGAAAGGCATGATGAGAAGATGAAGAGGTTTTGGCGAAGACAAAGTCAAAGGGCGAAAGCGGAGGTGGGGAGAAGAGAAAGAGAAAGTAAGGGGTGTGTGAGATTTGCTTCCGCCTTTATGCGTCCGCGGATGTAAAGTGAGACAGGGTGGACCAGGAGTCTCTGGTTGACGCTCACGACCCCTGAGGGTGTTAAGTTTGTTGGCTCATGGCCTAGCGTGCATTTGGCCAAGGCAGCGGGCCCAAGATATCGCAAGACCGACGCGACGCGTCTGTTTGTATTACTTACTTTCCCGTTTGTCATTATTTAATGTATTGTCCCCAGCACGCCGAGGATGCTTCTCTCTTTCGCTTTCACGTGTCAGGCGCCCATGAATCAGCGGCGGCCTCGTCGAGACGCCACTCAACTTTCGCTGGCTTCTCTCACAAATCCGACTCGCACCCGTTCTCGTGATCAATTGGATTTAATTGTCCTTCAATTTGATTCAAGTTCAAATCTTTCCGAACGCCAGTTCCAAACGGCACCAAATATTTCTTTGTTGGCATGGTAGGTAGGCATGGAATTTCAGCTTCGGTGGTTCTGAGGTTAGTGACACTGTGATGGACAGCTCCGCGACTCGGAGTCGCCAACTGTTGGCCGAGTCGGAAGGCCGACTGGCTATATATAATTGGTATAGAACTCGTGGACTACGACACCTTTATCCATAACCATCGTCGTCTCTTCCCGGAATCCACCCCAACAGCTAAACAGTTATGCCTTCCCTCCGACGTGAAGATCCTACACTCCACGGATGGAACGACGATATTTGCAGAGGCAACAGGCCATCCTAGTAACTTGCATCTGGTCCTTCTCTCTGGCTTAACGCTGAGTGGCTGCGTCTACGATGACATGTGCGCTGACCAGCGTTTGCTTGATTCACTCTATATCGTGTGTGAAAGAAACCCATGAATGTGTGACTGGCTGACATTCTTCAGGTTCGATACGATATCCGTGGTCATGGCCGTAGCGGGAAGCCCAGCACTGCAGAGGCGTACCATTCCAGACTATTCGCAGACGATTTTAAAACGGTTGTGGATGCGTTCGGGCTGAAGAAGCCGGTCCTGGTGGGATGGTGAGGATCCCAATGCTCTTCCTTGATTAGTCTTTTCATTTTTGGTGTTCATCAAACAGGAGCATGGGCGGTGAGCCAACATATTCAATTCTGTCTACAATGCCAATGCGGCCTATTTCATAGCTGCGGTGGCCACCGATGTGGTTTCTCACCTTCCGCGTGATACACTTTCTGGCGTTATTTATCTCTCCGGTGTCCCTGACACAAGCATTATCGGCGAAATGGCCGCGCCTCCCCTGGTTGCCGCCCTACCGGGACTTGTGTCCAATGAAAGTGTCGCGGCGTATCAAGCAGCAGCCGCAGAATTCACCGAAAGGCTCTTCGCTCACCCCGATGCTGTATCGTATGCTGTCAAGTGCATGCACAAGGGTCACAGCTTGACACCGGAGATCATGGGCCTCAGCCTCAGCCGCCCGATGACCGTCGAGAAGCTGTGGAAGGCTGGACAGGCTGGTCTTCCGTTGATCATAGTGCAGGGAACGAAAGATGGTCATAGAGAAGGAAGCGCCAAAAGCATTGACGAAATTATGCGGCCCCACTTCAAGAATTACGAAATTATTTGGTTGGAGGGAAGAGGGCATGCCCTGCATGCAGAATGTCCTAACGAGGTCGTAGAAATTCTCATCACTTTCACGAAGAAGGTGGGAGGAAGGGTTCGTTATATTCGGTGTTACTGTGAACCGAACGAGCAGACTAATAGTTTACCACATTCGCAGGTATAATTCGACCGTGCTCGTCGAAGGCTAGAGTTGATTACTTCTCAAGTCCACCAATTTATGCGACTCGATAGATATGCCGTGAGAGAACAAGACTTGAAATACATAAATGCATCACTTCCGATGAATGATCATCATGATATCAAGTGAAAGGTTGTAAAGCTGCTACTCCCGACCACCATGACCTCCATCCCTTTCGATGTGGTGTTGGAGATCCTCCCTCTCGTCGACTCTTCAGACCTCCCTGCTATGGCTAGAACGAACAGATATCTATCTGACTTCGCTTTGGACCGAATGTACAGGTCTATCTCATCGAAAAATATGCAGGCTGCTTGCCAGTCAGTTGGCTCTAACCCCAGTTTGGCGCGGCGCGTCAAGTCATTGGAGATGAATCGCCATAATCATGGAGCCCATCTACAAACAATTCTCCCGGTCTTTCGGGATGTGTTGCGGGTCACCTCGAACCTGCGTACGCTCAAATTGGATATCGACGGAAAGCACTCCTGGGTTCTTAAGGCTGCGTTGGGGAGTGTTCAAACTACGCTCCTTCTCCTGCTCCGCATACACGGATCAGGATCTCCTCGACTTCCTCCATGACCAAACGGAATTGGAGGAGATTGTTTTTTCGCATTCATATTCCTTCCCAGAACGCGGCACCTCGGTTCCATGGAAATTTCCTGGTCTAAAGAAGGTCGATGGTCCAATGTCATGGATTGACATGATCGTTCCAGGACAACCAGTATCGCATGTCTCAATCTCCTACATTAAGGCCGGCAGCCGATTGGCTTCCCTCGGGCTAACCACCGTACCAATCCGCCATCTCCAGATTCCTCTGGGTGCCTTAAAGCAAGCGCGATCCGAGGAATTGACGACACTATTTTCTTCCGTTGAGAACTTGGTAATGACGGCTGAAAATTCGTGGAGGCCACCATTTGTGAGTGCGAAGTAAACAATTTGTTTGGGAAAGCGCAGACCGCTGATAATGAAATAGATGACGTCCACAGAGTCCACCCGTTCCCGATGCCATTCAGCGTGTACTTGCGGTTCTCTCCACCGTCAAAGACTGCAGGATCATAGGATACGATCCGCATAACGAGGAGGAACACGATCCCACGCGTGTTGTAAAAACAGCGACGGAAAAATCCCCTGCCGTCCACCGGTTTACAATGCAATTACTAAAAGAATCGACATTCAGATGGCGAGTCAGACCATCTGCTGGACGAGGGGAATCAATGGATGGAACGAACCCGAGTTCTTCCTCAGTAACGTGTCAGATTTGAGGATTTAACTTTGAACACATAGAATATATACATATATAGTATTTATATGAAGCTCGACCCGTGTAGCTCAAGAGCCGTACAATAGTCTGCAGTATGTAAGTATTAAAGTAATTAAACGAGGTCGCGTCCACACGTGACCGTGTTGGGATGCATCGGCCCCCTACCGGCGCGAACGTGGTCAACTCAACGCTTGATTCAAAGCCAGTCGTCGACTCGTCTGGACAGTGGGCGAATGCCGCTGCGTCCTCTCCATTGCGAAGAGACAAGTGTCCGTCTCGCGCTAAGGAATACCCATCTCCTACGGAGCAACAGTGTGGGGAGGCGACCGATTGAAACTTGGGCACCACCTTCAGGCTCTGGTCGTCGACGACGGTGTTCGTCGGCTAATTCGAAGAGTCGCGAACCAAAACGCCAAGCTTGTCTAGCCGAGGCTTGGAGGAGGCAAGGCCAGAACTGGAACCCGGACCGTCACAGTCGTCCACGAGGTCGACTTGCAGGGTCGGCTGTAACTTCTGGCGCTCACTGGCAATGCAGGCGGACGACCTAGAACAAACCTAGCCATGGGAAACTGCTAGACTTGGAGAAAGAAGGGAAACACCGGTACTAAGATTCGTACCAAGAAATACCGCTCAGCCTTTTGAACAGAGAGGCGTTGGAGAGGCGCGCCACGCAGAAGAAACGTGCGGAGGTTCTTCATATGAAACTACTCCATTTGGCTTCGGTCGAACTCGGCTTTTCGTCTATTGTGCGCTGTGTACAGCTCATAACAGCTCATATCAGGCGCTAATTCAAGCTACGATTATGCTATCGCTCCAATAGCTGTTTATGTCTTCTCGGAATCTGCCAGAGAATGGGGTTTCAAATACGTTTTCCCGGAAACCAAAGGCGCTTTCGGACCACGTTTCTCGGCGGGACTCTTTTTAATTCAAGTTAAAGAGGCCGTTTTCTTGTTTTCATTTCGACCCCCACTGTATGGCAGTCGTTCGATATGTTCCTCAATCCTCCTGCTGCTGGATCGCATGCCCCCCACCTCACGGACAAGTGGACTTCAGACCATTGTCCGAAACAAGAATTAAAGGAGTGTAAACCTATCTCTTCCTCGGCCTCCAGTATGTGTCTTCAGCTCGCTCATGACATATCGGCCGACATTAGAGCTTCAGACACGTGGTTTCCCTTGGACGAGAATGTTTCGAGGTCCGGGCCCACAAAAATTGCGTTCGCCGATACACAATCTCGGCCGTCCTGTCTCGATGCAATGGAGGGAGTAACCGCGCAGCGCCCCAAAAGCGCACGCAGTGGCCACATCCGATCCGCCACTCGGGTTATCCCAAACCGCGCGTCTCGGTCAAATTCGCTAGGCAGTGTGCCCGCGACGCCCACAAATCTGTGGCGACAGGTCTCAGATCCCAAAAGGCAAGACCTGACTCGTAGGCCCGTCGGGCCCGACAAGCATCCTCATGCCACTCTCAATTCTGAATGTACAGGGTCATCCCCTTCTTTGAATATGGCGCTCGAGGCAGAACGCAATGGCATAACCTGCTGTGACGCAGGCCTCTCCGAACCTGCTCTTTCACCGGCTAGTTATACGCATCCAGCATCGCTGAGCTTCGTGCCCTCCGTCCTGACTCAGTGGGATCACCATCAGCGCGCATTTTCACGGATATGGGACGCACAGAGGCGCAACAACCCGTATCTGCCTCTCGTACTCTCGCCTTTCAATCCTCTCCGCCCGTTCATGCCTCCTATGTTCTGGAAGTCCATCAGCACGAAGAACAGACCTTTTCCAAAGGTCGAGTGGAACTTCAGGCGGCCCCTCCCCTCCCCCACGCTGCAGACCAAATTGCGCACCCGAAAGTGAGCCCACCTAGATGTCGTGCTGCTTATCCCTGACTCTTCGCTCGTAGGCCATGCGATGCTGCTGCTGAGCGCCTTTCATCGGAGGCGGTTCTTGCCGGGAAACTGGGCCACCATTGTCGGGTCTGCAGCAAGGACACCCTCCTCAAGCGGCTGCTGCTCGTCCGGCACTGGGCCTCCAGCGCGGACGCTGTGTTTGAGGCCGCGCTGTCGCTTGTCGACGAAAATGACTATGAGATGGGTGACTCTGCGGCACTGGACGACAGTTTCCCTAATGCGGTTCTCCTGCGAGATCGAGACGATTTCGACGACGATGGCGGCGACCGGCCAACGGACGAGGCGCCCTTGATAGCTGACTGCCACCCAGCGAACGAGCGGTATTCCCTCAGGAGTCTTTTTTGACTCGCAGCACCTGTAATCAATGTATGCAATCCTGAATACACTACAAGCAATGTAAAGAGCCTGTATATTTGAAAGGTTATCAGAGATGTGGAGGGGGCTCGGTACTGAAAAGACGGACATATCAGCATTCCCAGATCATCAGCTATATCCTAATAGTCACTTCGAGTCGAGGCTGGACCCGATGGGGCGGGAAGGGAGGCAAGTGCCTCTGAGCCTTGACGAATACCAATCGAAATGCAAATGCGTCATGTACATCGGACGGAATACGCAACCCTTCAGCTTCGTGTCGTATGTTATCGTGGAGCTTAAAAAAATTGCCTGAAATGCGGAGGGGCCCGGGGGAAGCCAAGTCTGACTTAGAAAAGACTTGGAATGGACGGTCCGAAGGTGAAAAGCCATACCATTCAACATAAAGAGAAGCTGAAGGGCCTAGATAGGTCGAGCATAGCACATGGAGCTTTAGGCGGGCTGAGACATGGATAGGACCAAATGAGACCTTGGGTAATACTTAGGGCGAAACACTGAGTGCGGAGGGAGGCTCCTTGGACAGCACAACCGCGGGCAGTTACATTTCCGTTGTTTTTGAGGTCTGCTTCGAGGCTTCGTCAAATGGCAAGGACGGAATCGACGGATAGCATTGTCTAGGTGCCTGGACGAAAATCCCATCAAATATGCTGTGACTCGGACTCCCTTTTTGCTTCCACTCTCACCGCCGTGCCTTATGATCCTAGGAATCCGATGTGTATCTCGGGCTTGAAGGCCTTCTCATCGGAAAGCGTGTCGTCGACGGCTAAGAACAATAGATGTTTTTGATGAAAGTAAAGTCCAAGAAAGTCCACCAGTCTCCGGCACTGAGCTCCGAGCGAATTTTAGGTTTATTCTTCGTTATTTCCTTACTTTCCGACATCAAAACTTTTTTAAGCATGGACAGTATACGTTGGCGTATCATGCTGTTCTACTGGGAGTTCAAAAAACAGAAATCCAGGTGAAGCGCCGTTGATTTGTCGGCGGGCCGAACTCCATTGTTTCGAGCTGGAATATCTTGCGCTCCAGCTCAAGAGTCACGGGAAACTCTAGCTGTCTGCTCGACCGAAAGGCAACGGAATGCTGCTCCGCCAACATCCGCGCTCCTGAACGCAATTGAAGAGGTGTGCGGACCGCAATTGTTTAATCGAGCCCACGACAGGAGCGCAATGCATGGGACAATTCCGCGCTCATCTATCAGAAATAGCGACAACCGCGGGCTTCCGATTGCGTGAATGCAGGATAGACCAAGGTGTAAGCAGTTGCGAGAGCTGCACCGTTTCCTAGGCTCATCTACCATAGTTGTTCTCTTGGTCTTCTATGACGAGACAACGGACAAGAAGTTCTCATACCACCGAGATCCACTGCTGCATCAGGCGTTGGCGGAACGACCTGTTATCGCCGGCAACGACACCAGCGGAGAATTGCTTGTATCCCGCCCTGCCCTACCGGCATATTCGGATGTACTCCGGACATATTTATTGAAGAGGGTCTTTTCGTCCACGAAAAGCCACGGAATGAGGAGGGCAGCATCGACTGCGTATGATTTATGGAAAGGTCGGCGAGACCTACTTACGTCGGATTCGAGTATCGCACATGACATCAAATTCCCGCGTCGACGGTCGGGCATGCTTAGCGACCTTGCCGTCCGTGATCAAGGCTCAGAACGAAGAACTACCGGCGGACTTCTTGGTCCCGCCCAAGCCCGAGAAAGTCCCATGTTCAATGCCCCACTTACGGTGCTGACGCATGTTCAGTTTCGTCGCGTATACAGTACGAGTGAGTTTCGCGTACTTCGGCCTGAAAATGTGCAACATGTGAAGCACAGGTTGACGCCGGCAAGTGGAAACCAAGTACTGGTCCAGGTTATGGCTACCTTTTCAATTAATAGCTCCAACGCTTACACTCAGCCGCTCTTGCAGTGGTTCACGACAGGAGCGCGGGCTAGGGGCTATTCTAACAAACTGCGCCAACGACTCGGCAATCCTATCGATATTAAAATGCGCCACACTTGCGTTTGAAAGACCCAGAAATAATAATACTGTTTCAGAGGTACGTTCGAACGATAGTTAACTCAGAAGTACTATATAACGCACCTCACAGTCGCACTGCAACGGTCAAGCTTCGCTTGCCTGTAATATCCATTCTCGAGGCGATCCCTTCAAGTCATCATGATCCGAGTCTCCTTGGTTTGACTCCAACATTACCATAAGCAGCAGAAGGCCAAATGGAGGTCGTCCATATTGTTGCAGACGCGGGTTTTCTTCTTTTTGGCTCTCCTCGGACTCTCGTCTCCCTCTGTCTGATCAATGTGACGAATCTATAGCAGCGGCCGTTTCCGCCGCCGAGTCATAGATGCGCTCGCCTCCATGTTCCACCGACACTTGTGTCAGATGTTTGTGGGCGTATTTCCCCCGAGATTGATGGGGGCGTTCTAATCCTCCATTCTCTTGGGCTTGCCGGGCACAATCCGCGCGGACTGGTCCTGATCTGGACCGATCTTACCTCGCTTTTTGACGCGCGCTTAACTGCTTTCTGGAAAAGAAATGCTTGCCGCCACTGCCGAGTCTCTTATACTGAGCCATTATGGAAAAAGCCCAATCCACGTGTTTTGCTGATTACATTTAAGGTTGGCCCCTTTGCTGTTCAAGTTCTATCTACCTCCCTTCCTGCGACGCGCTCAGAAATATGTGGTGGGTCCAAGATCCTTCGAGGTCCGCACAATGGGCGCAATTCGAGCAAGAGCAGGGTCTTCTCTGCCACGCTTTATTGTCCCGGCAATACGACACAGATTCTTCGGACGAGTCAATGTTAACCTTTGAGTCCGACTCGGCGTCCTCTCCTGCATTGAGCATAGACGAACTCTTGGAGCCATGCGATGAAGAATACCTAACCCTGAACTACACTCCGCCAAGTCGCGACAATCGACCATTGCCACCGACTGAACGCTACGAGGGTGGCCGCGAACAGGGTGCCAGACACAGCGGTCGGCAGCAGAGAATTCAAGAGCACAGTCCCTACTCTCGTCCATCCCAGAGCAGCCGTCGGTCCAACTCTGACTCCGAGCACTATGTACGTGGCGCCAACGGACAGAAAACGAGCCCGACTAACCCGAGCTCTATAGCATGGCGCAACTGATCTGGATATCTACGGGAGTCCCTCCTCCGTGAACAGCGAGCTTGATGCCTGGGCAGGCATGGCACTGTGCAATCCTGCTCAGCTGGCTTTCCCACCCAGCGCTTTCTGCGGCCCGCATGGCTTCCCTGAAGCAGGCCCCCACCTTCGACAGTCGGTGGGCATTCCTGCCGGGCTACCCGTCAGCCTTTCGTCCGTGGTCGATCCACCCAACGGTGAAAGGCCGGGTGTGCCATTGCCCTCGCTCGTGCAGCTTGCTATCTACGAAACCCCTGCGAAGAGCCTCACACTGCAGGGAGTTTACAAGGCAATTGCGGCTCGATTCAAGTACTTCCGAGTACAAGACGACATGGGAATCATGTCGTGGAGGGTGCGACCATCATATTTATCGTATACAATTTCCCATACTTATGAATTTTTGTTAGAATTCCATTCGCCACGCATTGTCTCTTTACTCCGTCTTTGTCAAGGTTCCACGGCCGACAGGCCCAGGCAGGGGATGCCATTGGGTGCTCAACATTGCTGCCTGCATTCACGGTCCATATGGGCGCGAGCGGAAACGCAGGGGTAAAAACGGAAGCAATGCCCATGGACCGACTGTTCAAACACAAGTGGAAATGCCCGCGGGGTCCAGCAATCCCAAATCGACGAATTCCAGGGCGAGAAACGATTTCGATGCATCGACCGTTGACTTGGACGAGAGCAATATCGATCCTGCGCTTCGCACGGGAGTTCAACCATCTGCACAGTTATTCTTGGCTTTTGGGACAAGTGATGCCGATTCCAGCGACTCTACCGCTCCTGTCGTCAGGAAGAATTGTCCCCGTTCCAGAGCCTCTATTCGCACGAATGAATGCGCCCCCACTTCTCGTCGCCGCCGCACCCGAGCCTCAGCTCTAAACGTAAGTTTTTTTCTCCTTTTCCTCGACCAGGTGATTAACTCATTTGGCAGTGAACGATACACGCGCCATTCGTTCAACACCCCAGCACTGTTTCGTTCACCGCTTTCTCATTGCTTTGTCGTTGAATCCCATGCTGTATATTACCTTGTGCCCTCCATACGAAGGGGTGCATTTACTGTATATCTCCAGAGCGCAATTGCTGCCTAATACCTTGCATAGGATCGACTGTACAACTGTATCTTTACAACCGTTGCCATTTCAGTAACTTGCCCGTAACCTTCTTGTATATTTATTATATACTTACAAGTGCTCTCCATAGTTGGGATGGCCTAGATTTACTGTATTTCTACCAGTGCACGATATTCCTGCAATACATTTTGGCTTCGATTCCTTGGGCAGATCCAACCAAATCGCCGATCACAAGCTACCAGTGGTTTTCACGGTGGTCGTCGTTAATGCTTTATCCGCTAACTTCAACTGAAATATCCGGAACCAACTGCATCAACTTAGGGGCTGTTCAAGTTCGAATCAATAATTTGGTTGTTGATCTTCCGCTCATGCATCATTTATTTCGGAATCTTTCATCTTGAAAATGGGATGGCTGTGGCACAGGCCTGCAGGGAAGCTGTATTACTGGTAGTCTTTAAGCTGGCTTCTCGCTCCGGAGTCCCGCAAGCTGCTGTGCAGATCATGAGCTATCTGCTGTGCAGCGAACTCCCCGCTGTTCGTAAACTCGACCTGAAACCACAACTACAATCTCAGCCGGCCGCTCTTCCAGATTTATTCAAACCACTCTCCACCTTTTCGGCACATATGCGATTGGTGTGGAAATCAACCCGCCCGTATTCCCAACCCTATGCCCGCAGTTTCTCAAATTCACTTCCACTTGTGCCGGCTGTCGAAATATTATGACTTTGCGCGGACTGACGCCGATAGAAATGGATCGACTGACCGTCTGCCACGGGGTTTCCTCTGAATCGAGTTAGCAGCGCCTCGGTGGTAGTCCACGGTTAGTTCGAAATTAACTTCAGTGATCTCGCATAGGATCCGCTGTTAATTAACCGGTTACCGTACATTGCGCGTCGCAGTTAAAACCTTCAAGTGGTGAAATTTCGACCGAGCTGGGGTAAAGAGGAATTGATTCTGAATTGAATTGATCTCCGAATCGGGCACAGATTCGAGCTTAAGGACGACACTCGTTAACCTGTAAACGTCGCCGATGGCAGTGCCAAGAACTGGACTATAACGGATTGAACAGAGCTTCTACCGTAGGTTAGGATTCACGAGCACTTACAGCCTACGAGCCGCCTCGGAGTTTGAAAATAAAGATCCGAGTAAAATCCGTGGTCGCGTGCCATCACTCCATCACAGATCCACCCAAGCGCATTGCAAAAGAAAGGGTTCAAACTCGCTAATATTTCATTGTAAAATCCTCAAAAAATTGCTTCGACATCCTGCGATTATCATAACAAGCATCTGTGAAAAAAAAACCGGCACTTTAGGGGAGTTTGGGAGAGAAAGGGAGTCCCTCATCAAAGAATTCAAACTCCGAGGCGGTTCGTTAATTCCAGCCTCTCTATATGGTATACGTGATCTGAACGACTATCTTCAGATTTCACGCCCGGTAGACTGGAGAGGCTGAAACGAGCCTATTTCTACCGCGGCTAGCAGTGATGCAAGACAGCACGCGATGAACCAACGAACGCCGATAGCTCGGGTGTTCACGAGGACGCGAGCGCGGAAAATTGATGCGATTATGGGAGCCAAGGGAAGTCTGTACTGCATTGTGTCGGCGGCCGGGTCATATTACTACTAGTAGCAGCCTACAGAGCCTACAAGTATTATTAAATTCGGACCAGCTCACCGGATGAGGATACAAACATTGCGAGGTACGACCACAACTTTTTGTAGCGTCTGTCTACGAGAGACTATGAGGATGCCATTTCTTTCTGCCAACTGCAATTGAACACGGGGTTGAACTGTTTGCTGGCATCGGAGCAAATGTCCCACACTCCCAGGTGGGTGCAGTTACCCGGAACTTTCGGGGACCGTGAAGAGACGAAGTCCATTCTGCCTGTCCATCCTTTGATATCCTGCGGTAAGTCGCTTCTTGATCGCCGCGGTGAGATCTTAACAAAGCCAGTAGTCTGAGTATCATTGCGGATCTCCCTCGGCCAACAAGAATGTCAAGAGAACGTCGGACCTAGGGTTGTTGGCCGAACTAGAATCTCATTCAAAATCCCCGCGTTTACCCAACAACTGAATTGGAATCATTTCCCCCTGCCAGAAAAAATACTTTGACTTCCGAGTCGACCGATTTCAAGAATATCTCTTGATGCTCTGCTCCAATCAATGGAAAGGGTAGACAGGAATCTCTACCGCTACCACGCTCTTTTCTCCAGATGCTTTGGTTTCTCTTCTTTCTTCACTTCTTATGCTTGCGTTCAGCCTTCTCTAAGCTGGTGACCACAATTATCGACGATGCATTTCCTGGGGACACGGATTCCAGCGTCTCCTATTCTTCGTCGCCAGGAGGCTGGGTCGCAGGATCCGCGAGTACCCACGGGAGAGTATCGCCAGATGCAGCCCTAGCGCAGGATGGCACTTGGCATGATAGCACGGATGACACAACGCCGGACCACGATGGCACAACGCCCACATTCATGGAGGTCAAATTCCGAGGCGAGAATTCTGTAACTATGATATTTGGGTGTCCATGCTCACATCGTGTGTGTAGGAACGGGAATCGACGTCCGCTGCATTATTGCAAACAACAAGGCAGCTGATCCCGCCATACCTCCCTTTACTGGAACAAAATCCAATTATTCATTCTTCATTGACGATGTGCCCCAGAATCAAGATTTTGTTCATGAGGCGGGAACCACTGGCGACGCTTTCCTTTATAATACGTCCGGTGAGTCTCGATAACATCTTGTGCACTTTTCGAAAATAATCATGGTACAGTCTTCAAGACCGAAGCCCTTTCAAATGCCCCTCATACATTGAAGCTGCTTCTGAACGGTGGTTTCGACGTGGATGGGGCCGTATTGATACTGTTCGACTACGCTATCGTCACGTACGTCCCTTTTCGCTGTGGTTTAGTTTTACCTTGTTTCACGCTGCGTTGCAACAGCTCCGATGATGGGACTGGCGATGGACCAGTGACGACTGCGGGAGGAACATCACTTGGTCCTACGACTCCCGGGACAACACCAGCGCCAGTGCCCACCCCAACGTCTACGCCGGGAACCAGCAGCGTTCAACCCAGTAGCTCCTCCCAGCCAAGGACAGCTGCGTCCAGTAGTGGCCTGACCGCCACCACGGCTCGGACAACTCAATCCAGTACCACTCCCACTCAATCCGCACCAAGTACCACGCCCACTAATTCCGGCTCTCCATCGCCCGTCCCACTCCATCCTGCCCATAAATCCAATCTTGGTGCTATTGTTGGAGGTCTGGCCGGGGGTCTCGCCCTCGTATTCCTTCTGCTCTTCCTCTGGCTATGCCGGAAGCGTTCACGCCGAATACGCCTCCCAACACTCCTCCCGCTCCCTCATTCCATTCCTCATTTACGCCCACGGTCTTTAATTCCGAGGAGAACGGACGGAGCGGAACTCCGCCCGCCACCATCTTCATCGCTCCCTGCAAAGCACAATCCCAACCGACCAGCTCCATCGACATCGACATCGGCGTCGACGTCATCACCCTCACGTACTACCACCGGTTCCAATGTGGATCCCGCAATGCGGGATTATGTTCAGCGGCTGCGGGCCGAGGTGGAATTTCTCAGAGAACAACAGCGGGAGATGGTCGCGATGCAGGATCTATCGTCGCCCGAGCCACCTCCACGCTACGAAGATGCTTGAACAGCATCTGATGCCCTAGAGTGGACATATCATGCATAGCTTCATGGGCCTGTAGATTTTACCGGTAATCAACTCGTGCCGCCTCATATCGCCAACTTTGACCCCCACCGGAACAGGCCTAATAGCGGCCAGAGACTTGCTACCCCGGATTCCAGTCGCGAATGAACGAGCAGGAGCCTTGAAAGTGGCTAGCAAATAAAGCCAGAGATATTCTCGAACAACGGCTATTCTCAGAGCATCACGATAATTTTAGTTCAACGCCATATCAGCACTAAATTAGGCATTGATAAACCCGGCGATAGTCGCCTGTGATACGATTCTCCTCCGTCTAATCTTGTCTTACATCCCTTCTACCAAAATCAGAAAACACGATTTATGTCTTGTAAACCTAAAATGCAACTTTCAGCGCCGGGTTTCTTCGATAGGGTATACTGTTCTACCTGCGCTTCGACGTCGACCGCAGCCTCCGTTACCACCGTCAGAACAGGACGGGAGACCATCTCCGGACGGGAGACTATCTCGGGCTAGCACATGTAGCTGACTCGGACTCAGGGACCGAAAACTGGGATTTTCAGCTCCAGGCGAGTCAATGGCAGAAATATTCCAATCTTGCCCTTTATGGAACACCTCGACGGAACGAAAGTCTAATTACTCGTTAAAACTACAACATATTGTTAAACACGCGCGCGACACCTACTCGAAATGTATCATACAGCTTTTTCTTCTGACAGTCTTCACATCATGCAGCCAGCCACAGATGTGCCGCAGCCTCCGCACAGCCCACCGTCTGGTAGTCTTCCGCGCAACAGGTCCACATCGCAAGCGTCCGCCGAATCACGAACGGGCGGCCCTCCGGTGTACGCGAGAGAAACTCAAACACCCGTTCCTCGATGTCCCCTGTCCAGGAACGCGACGATCAGTACCACGTATCAAGTAGGCGTGCTGTTGAAATTGACACACCGGGATGGAAGGTACATTGCGGGGGAGTGGCAGGAGTGGCGGTGTTGCGACAGTTGGCGCATACAGCTGCGGCGTCTGGCGGTGGAGCGGAGAGAGGTGCAACGTATTTCTTTTTTCGAAGGTGATGCGTGGCGGAGCTCGTGCACAATGGCGCGCTCGATGGTGGTCGCCAGCCTTGCCAGAAGGGCGCGGAGCCGACCTTCAGAGAGTGCGGCAATCATGAGCATGCACGCGTGCCCGAGGCCCCTGTAATAAAGTCCGAAGGAGGACTTGAGAACGGGGATGGAGATGCGCTCGGTGAGGATGTTGCGGACGAGTCGAAGGTGGAAGAAGATGGGAGCACGAACTCGAGTGCTAGAGGAATGAGAGCGAGCAAGATAAATGTAAGGCAGGGCACTCACAAAACTTTATATACACAGTAGTCGGGTATAAATCCAAAGTAACAGCAAAGTAACAGCCTTCAGCCCTCGTTCGAGCTCACAGGAGAGGTACGGCGACCACAAACGCGTTTGAAGGTGCGGGTGGCGGAAGCCAAATCGTATCAAACCCGCTGTTTCTTGTGAACGGCAGGGCTGTGGTGTCCTGTTACGCACCCCTCCGTCGTCCCGTCACCTGTTGCAGCAGGTCCACGAAAAGTTTTCGGGGAATTCTTTCCGGGTGTGCTCCGTGTCTATGGGCCCGTGGCAGCCCTCGTCCCAGTCGTCAAATTTTTCTTCGTCTACTTCCATTTCACCTATCAAGTAATTAGCCCGATGAGCGCTATCCATCCAGGACCAACGCACCTGGATGGAATGTGCATTCCTCATCGTCGGAGTTCACATCATACGTTTCGCCGCAATTCGAGCACGTCTCCCAGCGCGGAACAACCACGCGTGTCGTACGGCTGACAGTGACAAGCTCTCTTGCCAGGGCATGATACACCGCGGGGACCGTGTCCACCAGGTCGGCGAGCACTTCACGCAGACGCGCTTCAGGAACCCTGAAAATCGCAGCTCGTAGCTGCGCTCGGGAAGGGTCGCTAGAAGAGTCTTCCTCATCTAAGCCACCCCCTCCCCCGTAGTCTTCTCCTTCGGAAGCCGTAGTCTCCCCGGTCAGGTCGATTATTTCGAGGTCAGGCTCAAGCTCCACTTCAGGAGCCGTAGCCATTGGATTATTTGAAAGAGGCGGCCGCCAGTGAGATCTAGTGAGAGCTCTGCGAAATGTTTTCTTTAGAAAAAAGAAAACACGTGACTTCCCCTTTGTGCTCTTGCGCTGCGCGCAGACACACCTCGCTTTGCAGTCTTGCACTCTTTGCGGTACAGCTGGGGGATTTTGGTCTCTGCAGCTGCTGTCTTGCTAGTATCTGGCTATTTCCTCTCTCTAGAGAAACTAGAATCCTACATTCCCGAAGCAAACTATCTAGAGCAAATCTAGAGCTCAGGAAGCGTGTCCGAGACGTACTCAGTCCTGAGGATGCACCTGAAGTTCAGGCCCAAGCTACTCCCGCGGCAACCAAAACCTCGTAAACCTCGCAACAGCCAGAAGACCCGCACGACTGTGCTATTCACTCGGGTTGAAGATCCGCCGGACCTACCACTTTCTCGGTGGAGATTGCAAATGGCTACGAAGCCACCAAATGATTCTCTTCACTCGAACCTCGGGCTTCTAAACCATGTGGAAGTAAACGGATTTCGTTGCGGATTCTACACTCCTGAATCTTCAGGTTCTCACCTTTGATCTAGCCATCCAGACCTACAGCTCGAGCTTCTTAGAACGCATTCATCCTAACCTTCTTGACTCCGACTCGCCGAGGCTCGAGTACTTGGGCCAAATTCATCGAGGCAGCTGGTCACCGCTTATTATTTCACTGTATCCGCAAAGTCCCTCAACAGTTGTCGGTTGAGTGGATGTAAGTATGTAACCCGACTATATTCACGCAGACTTCTTCGTAATTTCTAAACCCGCAACTTGATTCAATGCGCGAAAATACCTCGGTGCTTCTCAGGAGTCAGCGGTCGAAGTTGGTCCTTTCGTCAAGGAGCCAGCATTAGTGTCGTGAGCATCGGCTCAGGCGTTGGTCCCTCCAGCTTCGCGCGAGATGGTATCGCTATTGGTATGGCCAGTCCCCTGGTCTGGGCGACCTGACACGCGTGGGTACGGTGGCTCGGGCCGGCCTGTTCGCTAGCGCCAATTGCCTCCGGGCGGTTCCGTCGGAAGAACGAAGCTGGGAGAATGTTCCATTCTCTCCCAACAGTCCATCCCATAAAACTCAGCTGAATCGGAGACTCGGTCTTCGCCTCTCCTCCATCTTGCCCTCCAACTCCTGGTCACCGGAGACTCAGTTTTTGCAATGCAGAACGATGTTAACGAAGAAACGGCCTTGCTTTCGCGGCCAGAACGCAAGAGGACGCCATTACCGAAGCTTCAGCTTTCTGTTATAATGCTCATCCAGATCTGCGAGCCTATTGCAAGTCAATCGATATATCCCTATATCAACCAGGTAAGATTCTCCGTCGAATGGTATTGACCGCAAGAGATTAACGGTCCATATTCGACAGCTGGTGAGCGAACTCGACATAACAGGCGGCGACGAGAAGAAGGTTGGGTATTACGCGTGCGTGTTATTTACTTTCAGACATGTCGTATCGCGGTTGAGAGCAAAGTGGCGCCTTTCAGTGGTTTGGTGAGTCGGCGTTCGTTCGAAGTCGGGTTATGCTTCTAACTTCAAGCGCAGATCGTTGAGTAAATAGTCAAGTTCGATTCCACCGGCTCACTCGAACGATCCAGGAATCCTTGTTCTTTCTAACGGAGTCGATGACGGTCCTGCAATGGAGCAGAGCTTCGGACCACATCGGTGTTCGTGCCCTGTTTACTCTTTCCCCAATGTTTACTGACCCAGCCTGATTAGCGGAAACCGATTCTGATGATCGGTCTATTTGGAACGGGGACCTCCATTCTCTGCTTTGGACTGTCTCGCACGTTCGGAGCATTGATCGTCAGGTATTTTACATTCTCCTCCTCAGGCATCTTTCTCAACTCCACCGACTCTTAGTCGATGCCTCTGCGGGCTTCTTAACGGAAATATTGGTCAGTGCCGTAGAGGACGACGTCGATTTCATTCTACTTATTCCGGCCTAGGTGTGATGAAAAGTACTATGGGCGACTTGACAGACAGGTCAAATCGGGCCGAAGGGTTTGCTTATCTCCCAAGTGAGTTATGTTATTTTATTCTTCCGAACTTCGACTTACGAGATCCATCTTATCGCTGTGAAGTTGTATGGTCCATTGGGGTAAGCTGTTTTCCTTTTGTCGCGATACGAGCCTCTGATGGCGCAGGCATCTGTGGGCCCCTTGATTGGCGGGAATCTCGCCCGGCCCCACGACCGTTTCCCAGTAATATTTTCGGGCAGATTTTGGCAAGAATTCCCGTACTTCCTCCCTTGTTTGGTGACCGGGAGCTTTGTCTATTTCTCGTGCTTCTTGGTGTTGGCGTTATTCAAAGAGGAAAGTTAAACATGAGGTGTTACGTAAAACTTGCTTCTAACCATATTAAGTAACAGACTGTTCCAGCCCAGAAGAAACCGCTTGTCTTAGCCGAAGGCGGATTTGACGACATTTTGCATGCTGATGGCCCGCGGAAGCGCAATGGGCCCCGTCCGCTCCGTGAACTGTTGATTCCTTCAGTCATTACATCCGTTTCAAATTATGTGGCTCTTGGGTATGTTCGTCTTCTTCGACGGCCACTCCATCACGTCTAACTCATTTACCTATGAAGGTTCCTGAATACAACCCTGCAGGCTCTCTTGCCGTTGTTTCTCGCGATGCCAATCGAGATCGGAGGTCTCGGCTTACCTCCAAAGAGCATTGGCCTGATCCTGGGAGCCTATGGTCTCACTACGGGACTCTTCCAAGTCGTCTTCTTTGCTCGAATGATTCATCGCTTTCGGTGAAAGGCATGTCTTTTTTCTTTTCTTTTCTGAGCGTCTGGGATAATGAAGTCAAAGGCGGGTCTTCATCAATGGAATGATTACATGCCTTCCGGTATTCGCTCTCTTCCCTATCATAAGCATCGTTGCTCGGCACTGTGGACTCTCATTGGTGGTGTACTGCTTGGTTGGCTGTATCCTCGGACTCGGTGCTCTTATGGACACTTCATTTGGTCAGTTGTTTGTCCCACCTTCTCCTGACCCTGACACCGCTTCAGGCGCGATCTTCATGTTCATCACAGCATCGGCACCCAAGTCGAGCCGCGGAAGCGTACACGGACTATCGCAGACTTCGGTTGCTCTCGCTCGAGCCATAGGGCCGGCCCTGTCTACTTCTCTATTTTCGCTCTCGGTCCAGCACAATCTCCTTTCGGGGTACATGGTTTACCTGTTTTTCTTCGTGCTTTCCGGATTTGCTCTCGTACTCGCGGGGCGGCTTCCGGAAGAGGTATGGGATGATGTTGATGATTGAACTTGACGGCGGGAAGTGAACTACGCAAGACTCTGGCACTTTCTTATGGTTGGAGACCCTGACGGTAGAAGCATAGACTGGACAGTTCTTCACGACTAAATACAAATGTCTTTGACGTGAAGCCTTGATAGAAAGCTCGGGTTTCGCTTCCAGTCGGTGGCCGGTCGGCTCGGACGCCACCGAAGCTTGTGTCCGATGGTTTTGCGCCAGTTTAGTGAGACCTGGGCCTTCAAGAACATAGAAGAACCACCAGGGCCCTACGGTCCGAAGAGCCGAGCTCAGAAAGTCGATATTGGCTTTCGTTTCTGAAATTAAGGGAGTGCCTTTCCCTCAATTTGACTCCAAAAGCGACGAAACACCGCCGTAAGCATTTATCTCCGCAGGAACCGCGTGACCTCACCCTTCGAGAAAAATCCACTGGAGCTATAAAGCTCGCTATCTTCGTGTCTTCCCTCTCCACAACACCCCGCAATGACTGACGACATTAATGAAACAACGAGCTTGCTACGAGCGAAAAAGCCAACGCCCCTCCCCAAACTTCAATTAGCGATTATTATGCTGATCCAAATCTGCGAGCCATTGACAAGCCAGTCTATATATCCATACATCAACCAGGTATGCCGCAATTGACTGAACCAACTCATCACTGAGCGATCTTATCAGCTTGTCAGTGAGCTTGACATCACCGGCGGCGATGAAAGAAAAGTAGGGTATTATGCGTGAGTTGGCTTGTCTCTGCTGTGGCCATTCATAACTCGCTATTCAGTGGTCTGGTGGGTGCTGTTATTTGCATAAATGAGATGTTTCGAACAACTAAAAGTCGCGTCTCTTGAAATTAGATTGTTGAGTGCCGTTAATTAATTACCCTTAATCGACACTAACACTGTAACTTGGCAGGAGAGTTTGTTCTTTATAACGGAGGCAATGACTGTATTCCAATGGAGTAGAATTTCCGACCACAAGGGCCGCAAACCTATTCTGTTGGTGGGTTTGTTCGGATCTGCACTGTCCATGATCTGTTTTGGATTATCACGCACATTCTGGGCGTTGGTTATCAGGTAACTTTTGGTCGTGGTTTCAACTTGAAGGGCTGTGTTCAAACTACTTCCTCACCTTAGCCGCTGTGCTTCTGGACTATTGAATGGCAACACGGGTTCGTGAAAGAATTAAATTATGCAGGTCACTATTTCAACCTTTTTGGCTAGGTGTAATGAAAAGCGCTCTGGGAGATCTAACGGACTCCTCCAATCGCGCCAGAGGTTTCGCGTATGTTCCTCGTAGGTTTCTTTGGCTTCACATGTTCGTTTTGGATATGAACCAACCTATTCGTGTGCAGTCATATGGGCTACAGGAGTAAGTTCTACTAACATCGTATTTTCCGGGGTTGTAACAGTCGAATAGGCCTCACTGGGTCCTTTCATTGGTGGAACATTATCAACTCCTCAAGACCGTTTCCCTTCAATGTTCGGTGGAAAGTTTTGGGGAGACTTTCCGTACTTTCTGCCCTGTATGGTCGTGGGCGGATTTGTGTTTGTCTCGTTTATCGTGGTTCTGGTGTTCTTCAAGGAGGTGCGTCAGCTACCATCTGGCGTTGAATGTATCTGACGAACAACAGTCTGCTCCTACCAGAACCGGAGCCATCAAAGGGCGCGACTCTGAGAACTTCAACTCGTCAAAGGTCGCATGTGGTCCACTCCCGCTGAAAGACCTGTTCGTTTTCCCCATTATCATATCCATATCCAACTACGTCGCGCTGGCGTTCTTGAACATAGTGATATCCGCCCTCCTCCCCCTCTTCTTGGCCATGCCAATCGAAATCGGGGGTCTCGGCTTACCTCCAAAGACTATTGGCCTGATTTTGGCAGCATACGGTGCCATTACAGGAGTGTTCCAAGTGTCATTCTTCTCTCTACTCGTGCGGCGCTTTGGGGAAAGGCGGGTTTTTCTCACTGGACTGTCCACATGCCTTCCGATATTCGCGCTCTTTCCTATCATGAGTGTTATAGCCAAGGCGTCAGGCTTGACCTTCATGATTTGGATTCTTGTGGGGTGTGTGCTTTGTTTCGGAGCGATGCTCGATAGTTCATTTGGTACGTCGACTGCGAAGCAACAATATTCATGTCCTGGCTAATTTACCAAGGTGCCATATTCATGTTCATCACTGCGTCCGCTCCGTCAAACAGTCGTGGAACTGTAAATGGAATCTCACAGACCACAGCTTCCATTTCGCGGGCCATTGGACCGGCACTGTCCACTTCTCTCTTCTCATTTTCGGTCCAACACAATATTCTGGGTGGCTACGCCGTTTATGCGTTCTTTTTCGTACTTTCTGCTCTTGCTCTGTTCCTCGGACGCCGTCTACCGAATCAGGTATGGGAGGAGGTCGATGAATAGAGAATTGTATGGAGTTTAGTACATCATGTCAAAATAAAAAGGCCTAGGCCGTCCAAATCATCGTCGAGGGCTTCATCGGACACTTGAGATGGGTCTGAGAATTTGTTTGAGGTATCGCGATAAATCAAGCGACATCATGATCGAACGTGTTGACGTACGGACATGTGACCGCGTAAAATAATTCAAAATATAGCGAATTAATCGCCTGCCTTGGCTTTGACTGCAGCCTGACCCCTGGCGGCAGCAACCTGTGCAGCACGACGAGCAGTAGCCTGTGGCGTGTGCAGCGACGTATCCGTAACCCGTGTCCGACTCTCCATAATCGCCCTCCTCGTCCGGTTCTTCGCGACCATCAGCATATGAAACAGCGTCCCAATCACATCCAGCGCGATGTCCGTGAGCCTCTCCTCCGATAGCGCCCCTGTGCGCGCGGCGAGGCAGCGCGCGACAAACTCGGTCGTGTACAGCCGCCCGAGGTGCGCGGCGGTAGCTCCGGGTGGGCAGACCGCGCTGAGCTCGACGCCGAGATCGATGCCGGGTTCGGGGGCAAAGCCAACCGGGCAAAGGTGGAGGGCAGCAGCGAACTGTGCAGCGAGCCACACAGTGGTCTGCGCGTGGTTCCATGTCCGTGGGTCCTCTGTGTCGTATGGAGCAGGCCCGCGCGGCTTGGGGGGCACAGTCATGAATGGAGCGGCGTACGAGAGGGTGTTCATGCTGGCAGTTATGTCCGCGAGAGTCAGCGCGATCGTGCCGGGAGTACAGTATGTACACCTACGAATGCACGCTGTCTTGGATGTGTGGCGAGACGTGGGCGATGACCAGGGCCTTGGACGGCTGGCGGGATTCGACGTCGAAGATTGGCTGACGGAGTATTCAGCGTGCATATCTTCGAAGTGAGCAGGGCTTACCTTCAGCAGCATAGTGAGTTTGTGCGCACGCCACGGAATGTGCACGAAGCCGTCGTCGGACGCCATCTTCGCCTTGGCACACACACACTCCTTCAGATTCATCAGACCCTTATTATTTTCGCGCACTTCATCCATGCGCTGTTTGTCGTGGTCTTTCGAGTCCTCGTATCGCTCGCTACCGGCCAAGCTGCGCAAAATCGCCATAAGCAGGCGTAGAGCATGGGACAAGCGCGACGCACTCCATCAGAATGAGCTGACCCTCGTTCGCGTAGGGGAATAGGGTGTTCTTGGTGGTAATTGCTGCCGCAGACTTGAGACACTCACACTAAGCTCATAGAGATCGGCATACTCAATACAGCATGGCTTCGGCTACTTGCTGTATTCCGTAGCGTCGCGGCCGTACGACGTTCGGACAGTGCTTTCCGGATGAGCGTCTCCAGCTCAGCAGATGAGCGAACCGGGGTAGATATGAGTCGGGGCTGTACATTGCCGGCCTGGATGTGTCTATCAGCACCACAATGGTATCAAGTAGACCTAGGCGCACATTATCTTCGCGAATAGGCACCTCGGCACGCAAGGGATTTCCCTGCGCGTCGACCGTCTCAGTGACTTCTAGCAAGTCCGAGGCGCGCTTCCCCATGAGCTCCAGAAAAATGGCGCTAATCTCGAAAACACCAGCTGCGTTAGAGGTATCGACCGTACGGCCCTGTGCGAGAAGGAGGCGCTCGCCCACAGCCCGAGCATGGTCAAAGAGGTCGCGCGCGATTCGGTGCTCGAGGCTCTCCATGGTGAATGTCTTCCCGCTGCCGGTCTGGCCATACGCCAGGATGCAGGCGACACCACCAGAAAGCGCCAACGTGAGGATCTGTGAGCAATCAGCTACCATGCGAAAGACGTTAGAAGACGTTAGAAGCTAGCGATCCTCCGGCTCCGCCGTAGTCGAGTCAAAAAATATAGACCAAAGCCAGCAGAACTGCGGCAACTCTGCTTCTGGCACAGGATTTTGACCAGACACTAGACGAAAGCAAAGGACGTACATCCTGGGCGACCACAGTGCGCTGGTAGACCTCTTCGTTCTCAACATCAGGCCCAAAACCTAGGTCGGCCTCGTAGCGCTTGTGCGCAAGGGTTGGACCGGACCACTACAGGGCTGCGTCAAAAGGCAATGCGACAAGCGAAACGAATGGAGTACCTTCATTCCAGGGACGTGGGCGACAAACACACCCGGGTCTGCACTGAGAGCAGTAATTCCGGCGCAGAACTCCACGCTCTGGGTGGCAGACGCGTCCTTCGGGTCGGAATGAGTTTGGAATTTGTCTGTGGCCTCATCGGGAAGAGGAGGACGCGTCCGGAACGCGACAATCACTTCCTTGGAAGTGTTCTTATCTAGCGGTGCATTTTGAAACCCTGTGGGGGCAGGACGACTCTGGTTCCACTTGTCGAGAAGGGTGCGCAGCTGGGCAGGTGAGTTGTCGTCAAAGTTGCTGACGAGGCCATCGTTTCGAAGAACTTGAGAACCAGTGGTGTAGCGGGCCCCTAGGATCTTTATGTTTCTGTAGGCTCCCATGCTCCCGTGTTACGGGCGGGCCCGCCTCGGCTGCGTTGACTCAACGTTGACTCCAAATTTGCAGACGAGTACCAGACGCTTCCGAAAACATGACGGTCGATCAATGGGCGGCGGCGCTTCGCTAGCCAATCGCTAGCAACCCAGCGACTGTCATCAAGCTCCGCGGTGCGCGCCCCATGTAATGGGTGCGACCCTATAGATGCAGATATTGATGCAGATAAAATGCGAGTCATTTCGGAGTCTGTTCTCTCATTGCTTTGGCGTCCTTAGAGGCAGACTTCCCGTTCGTGTATCCTGCGAGGTTGGCGCGGTCACGGTACGTGGTGGGAGAAGACAAACGGTCACAGAATCATAAACAAAAACAGAAACTTGTTTCGTACCACCGTCACCATGCATGCCCAACTTGAAGTCGAATCGAAACCGTGGCATCGCGGTCTGTGCCTTATCTCGTATTGGCCAAGCGTATTGGAAAGTGACAGTTGCGCACAAGCTCACAGCCAAGGGGATTTCAGGTCGAACAGGAACGATATTACAAGGCAAAGTATCGGTCGTATATAAGGTAAACTAAAGCTGTAAAAACCGAAAAAAAACTAAGCGTTTGCGACGTTCAATGTTCTTTCAATGTTCTGCTCGCTGCTCTCCAGACCCTCGGGCCGACTTCATTTGAGGCGCGGGCACTGTACTTGTGGCCGCCACATCATGGTCTCAAAGCTGTATACCAACGTTCGCCGGTCCATGCAAGTACTATGCCAGGCGCCTTGGCCTGCAACTTGGACTGTTCCACATACTCGCCACCTCTAGCTCTGTTGACAAGTTCTTTGGCGACCAGATGCTTAACTCTACGCCAACGAATTCAGATTCTTGTTTGACTTGAAAATATCTACGAAATTTGCTCGACATTGTGTCTCGAGCTCGGACCGCGACGCTATGTAAATCAAAGCTTGAGCACCTCCTTGATGCTTTGCCACTTGTGGCCTGGCCACAACGCGTTCCCACTCCCCGCGGCGTTGCTCCCCGTTCCTTCCCTACCATTCACCCCATCCCAGCCAGAGCTCCCTGTGCCAGTGGCCATGGCATTCTGCAAGAGCACTTTGATATCGCCTCCTTCTCCCGCGATAGTGTCGACGTACTCGACCGAGGTGTTGAAATGCGTTGCGAGGCCGCTCACACTGGATCGATCGCCCTCGAGCCGCAGTGTGCGGTCCTCCAGCTCAGACGGAGGAAGTGTCGTTAGGATGTGTGCGACAAATCCTGAAAGGCGGTGGCATCAGGCACGACCTCAGGCTCAAAAGTCGACAGCGCCGCACCTGCAATGTCGGAGACAGACGTGAAAGATACTGGTTGCTCGCCTTTACCGATAACCTTGACTTTACCGCCATTCGGATAGTCGACGAGCCACGGGATGTATTCGGTGAAGAGTCCGGTCTGGGATTTACTGTCAGTGTCACTCTGGGATGATGTTAGACATTGAGCGCTGACATAGATTCTGGTTGCAGGAATCCCGACGGATTTCAAGTACGCTGGCGGAAGGTGAGTTTTTAAAAAACGAATGACCACGAGGATCATCTATTCTGACCTGCGATCTTGTTCTTGCCCCCCAGAACGCCCTCCGCGCCTTCGTTCGCCAGTCCATATTCAGACGGCACAAACAGCTTGACTCCTGCGAGTTTCGCGGCGTCTACCACCGGCCTCTGTGCCTCAGGCACCGTGCCGGGCGTCATCGTGAGCACCACATCGACCTTGTGCTCCTTGAATATGGCCGCAACTGCTGCGGCATTGCTAGGGTCGACTTGGATGACCTCAACCCCAGATGGCACCGTCTTGGCGGCGGAGCCGGGCCGCGACAGCAAAATAACAGCGACATTCTTGGCTGCAAGAGCGTTGAGGATGGGCAATCCGATGTTCCCGGCTCCGACGACCGCGAAAGACTTGTAGATGGACATTTCGAGGTTCAGTGGGTGTGTGTATTCCTTCGCCCGAGTTGCTGACCTTTATGCCATACTACCTACCACACACTTCCCCTAACGCCGACCGTCCCTCACTCAGGCCGGTTTACCAAGGCAAGTAACTGTAATAATGCCCGATCCAGAATCGGAAGCGGAGTTTGAAATCAACGGAACTTCCCGGCGCTGGTAAAAAGATGGCTGCGGGTGATTGTGCTGGGTTGCAAAATTCCTACCAGGTAGGTAGGTAGTAGTAGTATCACACGAGGAGTGTGAATTTAGGGAGTTTCGTCGACAGACTGATTGGAGTAATGAAGCAAGCAGAAGACTCTCAAGACGCAAAATATCAAGCTGCAGACTCGAATTTGTTGGGGAGTGTATACATGTAGCAAATGCGCGGATAGGGTAGAATTCGAAGTTAATAAAATAAGCACGGCTGCCGTAGCGCGTGTAAAATGTTATTGGCCGCCAACTCTCGCGCCAACCGTGATCCTGAAGACGAATGATGTTTATGCCAGTCTGAGGGCGGCGTCAGCAAAGAGAATGCGAATGTCAGTAGAGATAATGAACTCACTGTGATGATGTATGCCGATGTATGTTGACCGAGGAAAGCTATTCAAGCAATGACGCAGCTACCGCTGGAGCCGGTGCCGCTGTCCTCGTCGACGGTGGGGAGGGAGGTGTCTTCCTTGCAGACGACGCAGCTGCCGCTGGAGCCCGTGCCGTCGTCCTCGTTGACGGGGGGGAGGACGACGTCCTCAATCTTCTTGGTGGCAGCGGTGAAAGAGTCCATTGCAAATGGGAGGATGAGGATGGATGAGAAGAGATGAGGTGGGTGGGTAGTGGTGGTAGGCTAGCCTGGGGGTGTCCTGGAAATCCGCCCGATTTTTATACGGTGGAATTGCATGCGTTTTAATGAAGTGAGACTAACAAAGCAGATCGATCGTTCTAGTCAACAATAAGAGAGGGAGGGAGGGACCCAGCCAACAAAAGAGGGAGATCGGGTAGCTGATCGGGAGAACAAACCCTAAATCTAAGACCCAGATCTGCTGTCGGAGACTTGACGAGAACAAGAGACTGCGAGAAGATGCCAGAAT
The DNA here is from genome assembly GCA_029378375.1 of Mycena olivaceomarginata. Classification (NCBI taxonomy): domain Eukaryota; kingdom Fungi; phylum Basidiomycota; class Agaricomycetes; order Agaricales; family Mycenaceae; genus Mycena; species Mycena olivaceomarginata. Next base: position 148,537 of record JARKIC010000078.1, on the reverse strand, counting down.
TTCGTCCACAGACCGTCGCAAAAATCGCAGGGAGTTCCAGATGCCAAAAGGCATAAATAGAGAGAAGCCTGAGAGAGATAAGCACCGAGATAGACTGAAATACCGAGATTTCGCCACCACAGCGGGCGCAAAGACAATAAGAGACCTAGATCAAAGCGATCGATCACGACGAGCACACCGCCGCAAAAACCGTAGCGAATCAGCACCATATGGTGTTTGGCGTTCAGGATGGGTGTGCGAGAGCCTGAGGTAAGAAGGAATCATCCAGCAGCTGAATGCTTTGCTGTCGTCAAGTTCTTCATGAATCATCCATAGGCTGACGAAGAAACTGGACGATCCATCGACCCAGAAATTACGCCCTCGGAGCTACCGTCTACGTTGTCGGACTATTCGACTGCTTGAGTCAAGCTGGAGTCTGTTTCGAAATGTTCTCCAAGTGTGGTGAAAGTGTAGACGAAACCGCGGTTATTTCACAGATCGCCGAGGTGAGTCCGATAATGCCGATGCCCTGATATCGTGTCAATAAAAATTCTATTCTCCAGCTGCTACGCCTTGTCGAACTGAGGACCCCATTTGTGTTCGCGCTCTTGACCTTCAATGTCTGGTCTTCCCCACCTGGCCCTGTGTAGGAACAAAGAAATAAGGAACTTGTCAATAGCAGGCTTCTTCTCGATGTAACCTGCGTCAAGGGTACTGTATATCGTCCATGGCGGCGGGGCAGCGAGCTGGCTAGAAGAGTCGATTCCTCAGTTGCTTCTCGTGAACCGCTGGCGACCCACGCGTCCAGACGGCCGTGACGCGCCACTCGCCCATTCTGTTGCCCTTCTTGGCGAATGTGTCGATCCCTCGGGTGCAGGCGACACAATCGATTGGACGTGCGACCTCCGCATCTGCCGACTAGTACTTCTCCGCAACTTGCCCTCCTATGAGGTCCATCAAGCACGCGCCACTGCTCGGTTTTCCCGCGCATCCTCGACCTCGCATTGGGCGACGTGCTCGACCGCGCGCTCGTGTAGATCCTAGACGCGGGATGCTATACTTTCAGCCCCGCGCACTGCGGCCACATACTTGTTCTATCCTCGCTCGCTCACGCCTTCAAGTTTCAAACTCCCTGTGTCCTCTTCACCTCACTGGACGAAATAACGCCGAGATTCACCTTGGGGTCCACCTAGTCCACACGGACATCCGCGACTTCTCTCTGCGTCTTTGCGTAACGCCGCACCCGCGCAGCCTCGGAGTCGTCCCTAGCGCGCCGGCTCGCGTGTTCTGTGGTCCTTCGTGGATACATTGTGGCAGGAAGACAACCGAGGGGACGTGCGACTTCTCCCACTATCTACGACCTACACCATTCGACGCGCTCGACTATGCGCGCGTAGCTGTACTTCCAGCCCCGCATTTTCGACATCACCCCTACTTGGCGACTCGGTCACCTTGCCCGCCCATGCCCTCAAACTCCCTGTTCTCTTCACCTCACTGGACGAAATAACACCGAGATTCACCTTGGTCTCGCACTAGGCGACGTGCTCAGACGTGCGCTCGTGGCGCTCCCAGGCATGGGGTCATGCAGGCGCGAGCTTCCCGTTCGAAGCTGCACTCGAGCGCACCCTTGGCCGCGTCGTTTTAGGTTCCATTCTTGACGGAAGCCTCGCCCAAGCTGGCGGGGCGAGGAGAGTGCGTTCTAGCATAGTGTCGAATATCGCCCATACAATATATTTTCCGTCTCTGAATACACTGCAGTACGATGTAGACACTGGCGAGATAGACATCGTGAAGGAAGGCGAAACTCAAATTGCAACGAGCAAGGGAAAAAGCAGCAGAACGAATCCAATCTCTACATAAGAATACAAAAAGGTGCGCTTAGTGGAAAGCCCGAACCCCACGATAAGGGGGCGCCCATCGTTCGGGAAATAATATACGAAACTCCCATAACCACCTCCTCAGCCTTCGTGGTTAGCACGGTCCGGCGGCGTCTTTGGGCTAGACGGCGAAGAGCCGTAAACGACTCGACGCCGCCCGACCCTCGGCCTAGGGAGCGTAGACTATGGCACTGCGCGCGAAGGGACCGTTCGCGCGACATCGAAATCCCGGGCGACTAGGTACTAGAGGGCCCAGGGGATCCGCGCGAGGTCGTCTCCGCCGGAGGCTTTCCCTGTTGATACCCGCCTGCCATACAGAGAACCGAGGGGCTTTGGGTAAAGAACGCCACGCCCAGCCGCACCGTCTGCAAGAGAACGGTCATGGCAGAGACAGGAATGTAGCGGATGGAGAGGAAGGGATGTAGGGAGGGAGGGAGGCAGCAGTGAAGTCAAACGAGCCCTGTACGAAAGAAGCAAATATCAGAAACATGAAATATGCTCGGGCCAAAGACGCACCAAGATCCAGCGCATCGACTTGAGGAGGATGAGGAGGAGCGAGGAATGAAGGGAGCATGGGAAAGGATGGAGGGAGAAAGAGGAAGGGAAGGTGGGGGAAGGCGGAAGGGAGGAAGTGGAAGGGATGGTGATTACCGAGGGACTACAAGTTTGAGCAGAGTGAAGGAGCGCATAAGCGAAGAATGGTGGTTGTGAGGATCGTTGAACTTGACGAAGTGGTGCAGCTCGGCAGGTAAAATCCATCGGCAAGTCTCTTCATTAAACCACGGGAACAGTCCTAATTCTGCGGCCAACTATTCATCTGACCGTGAGCCTACAGAAGTTAATAAAAGCAAGTAAGTGGAAGAGACCCTTGAAGGCTGTGAGTCCACGATGGGGCTTAGGTCCCACACCTCACGTTCTACGCCACTGCCAGATGACCATCAACATCGGAGAGCGGTTGGCCATTGGGTGGGCGGAGGCGGAGCTTTGCCGCCGACAACGTTAATCATCGCCGCCCGCGACAACTCCTAAGCAACGTCGAAGACTTCGACCCAGTCAACCGGATCCTTAACGCCCGGGGCGGACCTGTCTTCGCATTACCCACGATCGCCTTGGTACAACAGAGCATCGCCTTTGGTCTGCCTATGAAGACCTGGGTATGGGGGTACGGGGTCCCGACTCGACACGCCGCGCGGATTCCCGAGTCGCTCTCCATACAAATCGTGAGCCTGCGTCCGTGTAGGACGCCCTCGCCCTCAACGTTGAATCACGGCAAGTTATTTCCTCTGTTCTCAACTTTCCAATATAGTTCTGGCAATCCCTTACGGACAGCCTGAGATTTCGTCGAGGTAGGCGGTTCGAAAAATGTCTTGTACGGTTCCACAAATGTTTTTCTTTTTTGTAATATTCGATTTTCGAAGTCCGTTTTCATCAATTCTCTCCCTCCTCTCGTATGTCGAGGTCAGTTTCACGGCGAACGTGCGGAACTCTTTTTTTCCCACACAATTGAATTACCAGACGGCCTGCAATCTGTTGTGTACAGGAACTGGCGGAAATACGGTCACGATGAGGAAATACAGCTGATGCGTCTAGATCTATAGTACGTATATAAAATCCACGTGTTCCAAAGCCTCCTCACTAGTGCTTCGCAATGCGCATAACATGGCTTCTACTGGACACCTCGCACTTGTTACTGGTCTCGTCTCTTCGTCCTACTTCACCTTTGCCAACGTCGGGGCTGGTTATTTTGGGATCATTGCTGCCTGCCACGGCCCGTGGACAGACGGGACTCCCCGCCGCAGAGAGGCTGGCTCTCTGGGCTTACTTATTTATTGTTGCAAAGGTGGGCTTGGCGAGCGTCTTTCCGTTGATTGGCGCCCGAAGCTGTGGTCTCCGCGGGCCGTTAATCGACAGATTGGCGCCCTCCTACAGCTGTGTTTTCTGGCAAGAACATCACAAACACCTTCCATTTAACAATTTACTTCCATTCTGTTCAATTCCACAGCTGTTCGCAAGAAGTCCATTCCCCTTTTCCTCATGCACTGCCCCGCCCCCACCATATAATCTTTCCAACACAGCCAACGAATTCCAAGTCCGGTCCCATGCGGCTCCCTTTCCCCTCGCGGGGGAGAAAGCCCCCGGCTCCCACCGCAAAGCTCAAATCCTTCTCCTCTCGCACCTCAGACGCACTGCCGGACCTCGTCTCGACCTCTCTTCTCGCCCTCAAAGAATCCGCGGCCGCCTTCCCGCCGTTGGAGAGCGCCGTCGGTGGCGTACTCGCGCTATGGGACATTGCAGAAGTTCGTGTTCATTGTCTTTCGATTCGCTACGATGTAGCTTATACTAACATCGGTAAACCCAGCGCGCAAAGCACTGCAAGTCAGATGCGCATGATATTGCGCTCCGGACTGGGGACATCCTCGATATGATCGCCGGCGCCGTTCCAGATGCGTCTGCCATCCCGCTGCCGATGCTTCAAAGTATTGAGCGCTTCACTGTGTCAGTTATTCCGCCTAATAAGTGTCTTGTATGGAACCTGATTTGTCCGCAGGGTTCTGGACGAGATCCGCTGTTCAATGGAGGTGCTTACGCGTAGCACTCGGGTCTCGCGCATCGTGCATCTCAAACGCAACGAACGCTCGCAGCAACGTATCAAGGCGCAGCTCGACGAAGCGTATCGCGATTTTCAGGTGCGCGGCCATCTATTTTCTCCCCGAAGACAATCATTTCATACCTGGAATGCAGACGGCCTCCGTGTTACGAGTTGAATCCCGTCAGGGAGAACATGCAGAGAAGCTCGCACAGATCGATGATAGGCAGATGCAGTTTTCTATTCAACACGCGTATCACCACCAAGAGGTCTCTATAAAGATCGTGAGTCCGCATCCTATTTCGACTTTGGGTGGACCGTTGATTTATCTGTGTAGGATGCCCTTGCCCTCAACCTTTCCACTGTCTCCTTTTATTCAAGACTTGCCGTTTTATTTGGCAGGGGAGTAGCTCAGCTGAACTAACATAGCTCGCAAACATCGCGGGCGTGTATCGTGCCAGTAGTGGATTTCTGGCGGTCATTTATGTGCCCAATAGTATCCAGGAAGACACGACGGGAACGGGAATCATGTAAACATAATTACTCGTAAAAAATCGGTACCAGAACTTATTACAGTTTCTGTGTCCGTCTCCAACAAATTAGAGAGGTTGCGCAAAGCCGCATGCGGCTGCGCAATGCCGCGTGCGGATTTCTGCGGATTTGCGCTCATTTATCTGCAGGCGCTCCCAGAACTCTTCATATCACCCACCAGATTGCCGCAGCAGAGTTTAGAAATAGCCGCATGGAAAGACCTTGCGCGCCATGCGGCTTTTGCGCAACCTCTCTATTATTCCCCATCTCATTCAAGAATATTTACCTACCCATCTCGACATCTCTGGCGTTAACGAGCGTCTTTCCGTTGATTGGCGCCCGAAGCTGTGTCTTCTGTGGTCTCTGCGAGCCGTTCATCAACAGCTGTGTTTTCTGGCAAGAACATCACAAACACCTTCCATTCTGTTCAATTCCACAGCTGTTCGCAAGAAGTCCATTCCCCTTTTCGTCATGCACTGCCCCGCCCCCACCATATAATCTTTCCAACACACCCAACGAATCCCAAGTCTCCCCTTCTCCTCGCAGGGGAGGAAGCCCCCAACGCCCACCGCGAGGCTCAACTCCTTCTCCTCTCGCACCTCAGACGCACTGCCTGACCTCGTCTCGACCTTCCTCCTCGCCCTCGAAGAATCCGCGGCCGTCTTCCCGCCGTTGGAGAGCGCCATCGGTGGTACTCGCGCTGTGGGACATTGCCGAAGTTAGTGATGATTGTCTTTCGATTCGCTACGGTGTGGCTTATACTAAAATCGGTAAACCCAGCGCGCAAAGCACAATAAGTCAGATGCGCATGATATTGCGCTCCGGACTGGGGACATCCTTGACATGATCGCCGAGGCCTTCCCCATGGATCTGCCATCCCTCCCGATGATTCAGAGTAAGTATTGAGCGCTTCACTGTGTCAGTTATTCCGCCTACTAAGTGTCTTGTATGGAGCCTGATTTGTCCGCGGGGTTCTGGACGAGATCCGCTGCTCAATGGAGGTGCTTACGCGTACCATTCGGGTCTCACGCATCGCGCATCTCAAACGCAACGAATGCTCGCAGCAACGTATCAAGGCGCAGCTCAACGAAGCGTATCGCGATTTTCAGGTGCGCGGCCATCTGTTTTCTCCCCGAAGACAATCATTTCATACCTGGAATGCAGACGGCCTCCGTGTTACGAGTTGAATCCCGTCAGGGAGAACGTGCAGAGCTAAGCTCGCACAGATCGATAATAGGCAGATGCAGTTTTCTATTCAACACACGCATCACCACCAAGAGGTCTCTATAAAAATTGGGAGTCTGCATCCTGTTTCGACTTCGGGTGGACCGTTGATTTATCCATGTAGGATGCCCTTGCCCTCAATCTTTCCACTGTCTCCTTTTTTTCAAGACTTGCCATTTTATTTGGCAGGGGGAACAGCTTAGCTGAGTTGAAAATAGCTCGCGAACATCGTAGCGTTCGTGAGCTGTTTTCAATTCAGCTGAGCTGCTCCCCTGCCAAATAAAACACCAAGTCTTGAATAAAATACCTTCCGCTTTCATATCACTTTAGCCTACGACTCCATTACGGCGATCTCGGGCGAGTGCTGTTCAACTACTCGTAGCCTGTCGTCGTCCACAATCTATTAAGTGATGATTCAAAATTTGAGCAAATCCTTGAATGAATCTTATCCGGGCTCCGAGCGCAGTGAGAAGAATAGAATCGTCCCCATGTCCTATTACAGATCTCAGCTCCAAAAACGCGACAGCAGGACCGCAATTTCCGAGTGCGAGGTTGGGTACAGCGCAAGGTACAGCGAGTGGTTGGGAAGAATTGAAAGCTGAGCTTCCTGAGCTTCCGCCAGGATAAATCCGTGAATTATTGGCCCGAAAAAAAACGGCTGCGAGGACGAAATCAGAACGAACGAGTACATACTGCCCTCGGCGCGTCGTCCCGTGACTGCGTTTGACATCAATCCACAGAATCAACTTCCTCTTTCGGCGCCAACCCCCAATGCAAGAGCTGGCTCGACGAACGAGAGGTAGCTCTCAAGCCTCCAAGTCGATGCATAGTTCTTTGTTTTCTTCTATGCCTCTCGACATGGATTCACCGCTGCCTCGTGATACTATCCCCGTTTTGTACTATTAAGGATGTGCACGGGTCGCGCCGCGGGTCTGGTAGGGGGTATGGGGGGTACGGGTACAGGTACGGTTCGTGTTCTTACAGACCCGCAACATACCGTGGACCGTACAGGGGTGGGAGGCTTGTTTTCGCTCAGAATCTTTCCGGTAGGCAGAATTGAGTCATCGCATGGATCAATAGTACAGTACTATTGACGGCAGCGCTCCGAGTCAGCCTGTACCGCTGCCGTAGTCTTCGGTGTAGATCTTTGCAACCACCATCATCCAGCCTTTCTTGAGCAGCTTGGTCCTCTCGAACCAACCGCTGGCGCCCATAATGGCCGACCCCCAGACCGAGACCAGCAGGGATGAGGCCGAGGCCGTCGAGAGGCGTGTCCCGCTTCCCAAATTTCAGGTGTCCATAATTTTATTGATCCAATTTGCGGAGCCAATTACTGGTCAGTAGATGACAATATACTGTCCCGAAAACTGATCAAATGTCGCCCTTGCAGCGCTTGGTAATCTATCCAGTTTGTTGTCCAACTTGTGCGGGACACCGGAATCACGGGAGGCGAAGAAACCAAAACCGGCTTCTACGCTGGGATACTCGTACGCTACCGGCGCCGTGGCTTTTCCGTCGGCCTGACATCTAGACCAGGAATCTGCTTTTTTCCTGGCAGAAGGTCTTACGGTGTTCCAGTTCGGACGTTTGTCGGATATCTATGGGCGACGTCCCGTCCTGCTGCTGGGGCCATTGGGACTGGCTATTTCCATGCTCGGTTTCGGTCTCTCGAAGGTAAAGTCACTGCTCATGTTGTGGGCCATGCAGCATATCAAACCTCCCTTCAAAAGACATTCTGGACTCTTTTCTTGTTCCGCTGCATCCAGGGCGCTTGTAACGGGAATATTGGTGATTTTGATTGGAACGCTCTGCTGTTTCCTCGTCTGAATCTGCGCCCAAGGGGTCACCAGAACCGTCATCAACGACATTGCGCATCCGACCAACATCGCCGATATCTTCTCGCTAGTACCTCTTCTTTGGTCTGTTGCCGGTACTCTCGCGTTCGTCGTCACTTCTCGGAAGTACGTGTCGTTCCTCATCCATCCACAGACCTCTCATAGGCGGACTGCTCTCTAATCCGGCAGCCAAATGGCCAAACACGTTCGGGAAGATTCAGATCCTGCGAGACCACCCGTATTTCCTTCCCTGTGCCGTCGCTGGGTCGATCGCTTTCATGGCCTTTGCAATCGCGTTCTTTGGATTGAAGGAGGTATTGTATTTTACAGCATTATTGCGCGCTACTCATGGATTCACTAGAGCTCGCCCTCAATCCTTGCACGGCGACGCAAAAGCGCGAAGGTGCCAGCAGAGACGGACCCATTACTTTCTACGGCGACACAGGAGGACGCGCCACATGAGACGGAGGATGGACCCCCGCCCATGCGCGATCTGCTCATCCGGCCCGTTCTTATCGCCCTCACCAGCTACGGCCTGCTCCACTTCTGCAGCATGTCCAACGATGCTCTTGTTCCCCTCTTCTTCGCGACGCCCATCAGTTTGGGCGGCCTCGGACTCAAGTAAGCGTATACGTGCATTGCACCACCTTCATCACCGACACCATACAGACCAAGCGCCATCGGGCTCATCCTGAGCATCTCCGGGATTTCCAACGCCGTTATCCAAGCGTTGTTCGGCGGGCGGATAATCCGACGCTTCGGCCCAGCGTCGCGTATTGATCGCGGGGTTCTGCGGCCTCGCCGTCGAGTTCGCGATGTACCCCCTCATCCGGTTCCTCGCGCAACGCGCGGGGCGGGTGGACGCCGCGGTGGGCATCGCGCTCGCAGGCCAGCTTAGCTGCACCTTCGTCATATACTGCTCCTACGCCAGCACGGGCTTGTTCATCATGGACGCCGCGCCGAGCCGGGCGAGTCTGGGGAGCGTGAACGGGCTGTCGCAGATGGTGGCGACCGCGCTGCGCAGTCTCGCGCCGTCGTTTGTGTCTTCGCTTTTCGTGCTGTCGGCGGAGTACAATCTCGTTGGGGGCAACTTGGTGTACATCGTGCTCGTGTTTGCGGCGCTGGGTGCAGCGCGGTGCGCGGCGTTGCTCCCGCACACTCTCGACTTGAAGAAGTAGCAAGGGAAATGGGGAATTGGTATCGAGAGAGAGCTATTGTATTACATGGCGGTTTCCTACCGCAGCTCCTAGACCCGGTCGAGAAATCTCACGCACCGCGTCCAGCATCTGCTGCTGCACCTTAACCGCTAGTGGTGATACATCCTCCACACCTAGCCCTGCAGTCACAATCGGGGGCAGCACTGATTAATAAAATTAGCATTTTTCGGCTTCAGCTTCGGTCCAAGTGAGCACACCTCGAGCCCTGAGCGGAACGGGCTCAAACCACCCCGGCCGGAACATACTGCGAGTAGTTTCCGCACACGATGGGGACGATTGGAAGCCCGCTCTGCACCGCGAGGTGGAACCCGCCTTTCTTGAATGGTAGGAGCGTGGGCGCGCGCGCTCTGTTGCGCGTGCCTTCGGGGCAAACGACGAGCGTCGGCCGCGCGCAGGGTTGAGCCGGCTTTGCGGAGAGAGGCGACGGCGCGCCCGCCGGAGCCGCGGTCGACGAGGACGCAGCCGGAAAAGTAGAACACGGGGCCGATGGGCGTCCATGCGAGGGATTTTTTGGTCATTACCGAGACGCATTTAGGGATGAAGCTATGTTATATGAGGGACGATGAGGCAAGATACGCTGGGGAGAATAGGAGCTGCTGACCTGCCCGAGCCACGCGTCGACGGCGCTTTGGTAGTTCAGCATGTACACCGCGGGTTGTGTGCTCAGGTGCTCCGCGCCTCGAATTCGACGCGTAGGCCGAGAGCCCAGCCGGCGAGGCGGGAAAAGAAGGAGCCCGTGAACAGGGAGAAGGCTTTGAAACGCCGAGCGAAGGCACTCGCTAGAGGATCCCGCAGAGGGCGAGGAGTGTGAAGGACGCGCAGGTGCGAAGACAGTACCGGAGGTAGACGAAGAGCGCCATGGTCAAGGAGGGCTAGTGGGATATATGTATGGGGCACGCAAACCTTAGGTCGGCGGGGTTTTGGGCTACACATGGGTGCCCATAATGGCTGTACTAGAAGAGCGAAATTCAGGCCGGTCGGTGTCCGACGAGAAACCCGAATAGATGAAGCGATAAGGCGGCGTTTAGTTTGTTGGAGGCCTTTCGAGGAAGAGCTCTGAAAGTCGAGTGGTCGAGTCGCCACCAGCACAGTCCCATGTCTTGTGGCATCTACTTTACTTTCACCATTCGTTCGCGACAGTCGACCGACAGGGAGTCAACCACAGACACAAGCACAAGTCAATGGCACCACAAGTGTTTTTCGACCGGAGAAGGGTCTGAGGCGGACGAGTAGGGCAAATCGCGGCGTTCCAATCGGATTTCCGACTCCGGCTGTTCTTGGTTTCCTTGCAAGCTTCCGAAATCGCGGTGCTTGCCAGTGTTGCTACTAGGTTTCTTTGCACTTTCCAGCCTGAGTTGTTCTGAGTCCACATCTTCCCAGAAAAAGGTTCAAGTCCCCGAAACTAGCCCAGTACTTGTTGACTTGAGGATCCTTGCCTCCAGAAAGCCAGAAGGCAAGCGAGAGAGGAGAAGCTGCAGCCAACTTGAAACAACTGATGGTGTGATCCTTTGTTCGGCGTTCTCTCTTTCGTTCCAACTGTCCTTGAAGCTTCAAGCTTCAAGTTTCGCAAGACCTTATAAATCCTGAGGCTGCAGCGCAGGTAAAAGTATACTGTAAATCACGACCTAGATCACGCGATCGCGTCAGCACTCGTCATGCTCGCACGCGCCAGCTTACTCACTGCCCGGAACCTTTCCTCCCGTATAAATCCCCCCCGTTCCTACAGCGGGGCCTTCATCCTATTCAACCTGTTCTCCTCCGCAAACCACTCCGCTTCCTCCTCCAAATCAACCATGTCTGTCCAAGAATTCGTAGACGTCCGTGGAAGCTTTAAATGTCTGTTGGAGCCATCCGCTTATACCTGCCCTCGCAGAACGCGATTGACACGCACAAGATCACCGTCTTCTCCAAGTCATGGTGCCCATTCTGCAAGAAGACCAAGGCCTCTCTTCGCCGAGGAGTTTAAAGACGAACAGCCTTATATTATTGAGTGCGCTTCATCAGCCTGGTTTCGCTCGATCTGATTCTAAAAAATTCTGGATCCAGGCTCGACGAGCGCACCGACGGGGACGAGATCCAGGACTACCTCGCAGGCAAGACTGGGCAACGGTCCGTGCCCAATGTGTTCGTTAGTAAGTCTTGAAATTCTGCTACTTTGCAATTCGGAGATTGACGTTTACAGACAAGCAACATGTCGGCGGTACGCTCTCCTTGTATTCTTCCCGCCTGATTTTTCTCATACTGTTCCGCAGGCAACGATGACACGCAGGCGGCGTTCAAGAAGGGCGAGCTCAAGAAACTGGTCCATCTGTAAATTTATTAGGTTGGTGCACATGCTGTTTATGAGCGTCTTGAGATCCTAACGTTCTTGATAGACTGCCCTGTATTTTCTGACTCGTCGAGTCTCGATTTTAAGCGCGAATATTATATGATACAAATTTTATTGCTTTCGCCACGGAATATAACCTCGACCGCAAGCGACTGGCCAGAAATCGCCTCTGGGGATCCGCAGACTTGGTCAGCACGGGGAACTGACCGGAATATTATTAAGTATTGGAAGATTCGCAAACTCAGTCAGCACGGGGAACCCGGCGTATGAGGATACCAATAAGTTGCTTTATCCAATTGTCATTCCTGCTTCAACTGATCGCGTATTATTTTCTCGAGCGACTCTCTTGCCTCACCATTTCCTCCCGTAGTCTTCCCGTAGATTAACAGCAGCTTCTATGTATTTTTCCGTCCACTTAAAGGCATTTCCTTTTACGGCATTCAATGTAAGCGTGGCGACACAGCCAGCCATCGCAATTCAGGCTTCTTCCTTCACCACCACACACCTCTATCACAAATGGCCACTGGGTACAAGGCTCTCCTTGCGCTGAGTGAGACCCACAACAAGACTCTCGAGAGCACAGTCCAGGCCGCCCTAGCCCAGAAGAAGCTCAAGGACGAGCAGCGTCGAAAACAGCAGGAGGAGCAGGAGCGGAAACAGCGCGAGCTCGACACGAAGCTGCGGCTGCGGTACTTCGAGGAGCAGAAGAAGAAGGCCGAGGCCGAGGCGCGCAAGGAGGAGCTGCTCAAGGCGAAGGAGGCGGATCTTCTCCGGCGCGAGGCGGAGCAGCGGGACGCCCTGCGGTATGGCCCCAAGAAGGCTAAGGCCGTCGCGGCGGCCGCGGGGAAGTGGCCCGCGTCGGACTCGGGTGTGCGGGAGGAGGTGCGGAGGAAGCGGGTGCCCGACGACGACGACGAGGGCGACGCGGGGAGCATGCTGACCAGGGAGGAGAAGCGCGAGCGCAAGATGCAGGCGGAGCTCAAGAGGGCGTTCCATGCGCCTAGGCGGCCGGTGGGGAATGCCACCCACAAGAAACCTGGGTCTCACGGACGGCGACTTCCAGGCGGGGCTATCAACATCGTGAGCGGCCCGTCTGCGGGGGCCGCGGTCGGCGCAGGCAGCGTCAAGGAGCGGCTTGCGGCGCTCCCGAACACCCTCACCCGCCTCAATGTCGTCAAGCGGGACACTCGCACCATTGACGAGATTGTCCGCGACCGACGCGAGAACAAGGCTGAGGTGCTTGACGGTGACCGGGCCCGTACGTTCGACGACTGGTTCACCCCGTCGCAGCGCGCGAAGAAGGAGACGAAGGCTTCATCTTCTGACGAGGGCGCGCGCAGCCAGCCGAAAGCCTCATCCTCTGGCAGCTCCTCGTCCTCTCGCCCGTCCTCACAGCAAACTTCTGCGACGGCTCCCAGGCGCGCCCCGTTCCCGTCTTCTCTGCCCACGCCGAAACCCAAGCCCAAGGCGTCCGCGTCGTCCACACCCACGAAGAAACGCCCGCGCTCGCTCTCCGCCTCGCGCTCCGCCTCCCCGCCACCCAAGCGCGCTGCGCATGCGCAGGGCCTGGGCTCCTCCTCCAAATCCGGCGCCTCCTCCTCGCGCGCCAAGTCCGCCTCCTCCCGGTCGCACTCGCCCCGCGGCGCGGGCCCGTCGTCGTCGTCGCTCGGGGACGAGATCTGGAGCCTGTTCGGGAAAGACAAGGCGTCGTACCTGCGGCGCGACGTGCTCTCGGACTCGGAGGACGACGACGACATGATGGAGGCGGACGCGAGCCTCCTCGAGCGGGAGGAGAAGATCAGCGCGAGGATTGCGCGCAGGGAGGAGCGCGAGGCGGAGGCGGAGGAGCGCAGGCGCGAGGAGGAGAAGCGCCGGAGGAAGGCGGCGATGGGCCGCTGAGCGCGTTGCGTTGCGCTGCGTCATTTGCGCGATCTAACCATGCATGCACCTTCTATCCTCTGCCTCCGGTCCGTAACGGGTGTCCGTCCCGTCTGCACACCCCATACTACATACCGACCGGACACCCATCCATCCGTAAATCTATACATACATACTACATACGCATCGGATACACACTACCGCACACCGTCGTCCCGTCTTACTTCGCACATCTCCATCTCCCTTTCTCTCTACACACCGACTACCGCATCTCTTTCCGAGCTACCTCCTACGCATCACTTCAGTCTCTTTCTGACCAGCTGCTTGTATTTCCCGGCCTCCCAAAAGCTATTTTATTCCCATGGGTGTAATCGTAGAGGTGTATTGTATGTAGATTTAGTAGCATTATTTATTGCGTCGCATGCAGGTTGGGGCTCGATGCTTCAGACACCAACGTACCGAATCGGAGGTGAGTCTATGCGGGAGGTTTCAGCTGGTACTGATCTAATAAGCTTCGCCGTGCCTCCTCATCCGGGGGGGGGGGGGGGGCGACTCTGCACGCACCACGGAAGTGTTTCCTGTAATCCGGAATCCAATCCCCGAGGTGAGGGTCTTAATCCTTTGAGGACCGTGGAAATCATTTCAAATTGCGTTGCATGCAGGTTGAGCCGCCTTGAAGCGAAGCCTTCATCGCGAGCCACGCACATTCCTGCAGCAGGTGAGTTTATACTGACCATGTCCCTTCCTCAGGCTAGGGTAATATTCATCTGACGCCTTCAAGGCAGCAACTGCGTCGCGCTGCAAACGGCGTATGGCTATGGCTCATGGACGCCTCGCGGGCTGTCAATGCCATTGGCGAACTGGTGAGACGGGCGTCAATTCGGAGCATAGAACTCGCATTCTCGATCCCTCCCAGGCTTTTCGAATTTCACGCTGGGCTTCGAGTTTGTCGACGGGTATTAATTTTCATGGACCGTTGGAATCGCATTCAAGGGCACCGTCCCCCGTTACAACTAAGCTATTTCATTGGCCCCTAAATTCAAGTTCTTCAAGCTCCTCCTCGGCGAGGAAGGCACGGACCCGAAACCTCATTAATTTCAAGTCGCCAGGCGCCTGAGGCAGGTGATTTATGGCCCCAACTTCATCAAGCTCCTCCTCGGCGAGGAAGGCACGGACCCGAAAACCTCATTAATTTCAAGTCGCCAGGCGCCTGAGGCAGGTGATTTATGGATCTGTTCCTTGAGTGCGAGGGTCCCCGCGAGTCCCGCGTAGCTAACTAGCAACGCTTTGGCATTGCACAATCGGTCCTTTTTCATTTTTGCGTTCATTGTGACTTTCACCATTTCGTCCATAGATTTAATTGTGCACCAAGTGGGAAATGGTTTGGTGACGTAGTGGTCGTAACAACATCACATCGCCGCCAGCACGCCCGCCCTATTTCTCTGTCTTTCCCGACGGCCAGCAACTAAAGCCAGCAATTAAAAAGGTGAGGCTCTCATTTTCGGCCCGCGGCGTTTAGGTTTCACCATTTGATTCACAGACTAGTCCGCTGGGTGGCCCTCCCACTCGGAAATGACTCGACCCATGCCCAGCAAATCCGCAGCTTATCGTTGGCATAAATTCTTGTTCTTTCGGCGTGTGGAAAATTTTTCGGCTTTCACTTCCGTCATTCAAGTTTAAATTTCACGATTTCATTCATAGATAACCATCCGTGTTGCCCCTCTCCTTCGAAAATTGTTCCCGTGCGCCTCTGGTATGTAAGTATTCTCTGTCAACTACTTCGAGAATCTCACTATGAAGAGCTTCCGAGTAATCTGTCGCGATTGAGGGACAGTTATTTCCCCCCTGACAAGGGAGAATTTCTTGGAGACGACGGGGACCTTGAGGCTTTAATTTTCTGCGCTGCACTAACTGTGATTCTTCGGAATCTTCCAATGCCCCTAGCGGCTAGCGTAAACTGTGTTTTCACGCTACCTCGAGCTCCATTCTTTCCTCCCTCTGATCTGATGGTTCGGCGATGCTAGCTGCTCTTCGTCAACAATTCTCAGTGTCTACCCTCCTGTCTCCGGTCTTCAAGTTCGCCGTAAAAACCGTCCGTTCACGGTGCGTTTGTCCCGGACGACGTTTCTTCCCGCTTATCCGGCTGCTCTAGCTTTCGAAAAACGCCCTGCGGATCTCGGCACTTGAGCTCGTTCCTTTAGACTCTTCAACCTAAACCTCATCTGAGGAGGCCTTCACCGTGCTTATAATTTAGCCTTCCGGGTGAATTTATTGCGTTGCCTCCCATGATCATGTAAACATTCCTACTGCCTTGGAGTCTGCCGTAATCCTTGCGGCAGCACAACCCAATCTCTGCCTAGTTCAGATCAGGGGGAAGGAAATATGACAGCTACTGATTGCGAAATCCGACAGCATAGGCATTTTTACAGCAGTGGAAGGAGTGTTGAATCTTCAAAGGTGTCAGCGTGGCGCCGAAGATACCGAAGCAAGTAAAGCCGCCCTTTGCGCAGCTCAGGCGCATTCCCCCCGTCTACTTATCGTTCCACGCTCGCGCGCATTCTTTTTTATGTGGTTATTCGAGCACATCGTGGGCAGGTCTGCATGTCGGCTTCCCGCTCAAAGGCAAACAGTGATAGAGGGGAAGGAGAATTCCGGGATGAGATTCTTATGGTCAAGATCGCACCTTTTTTTTCGCTTTCCGAATCCTCTATCTGGCGTCAAGCTTGTGCTTTCCCGTTTTCTGTGCAAATCAGCCTCACGGGTCATTCGAAGAACTCAACAAGAGATGCTTTGGCATTCATATTACGTTCAGCGCGGCTGAGGATCCGGCATGTGTTCACTGCTCCTAGATTTTGTTCCATTCAAGTTCTCACATTTCCAGGGGTGTGCGACAGCGCGCCACCAAACCTTGCTTTAAATCGTCTTCTGGCATGGGTTGAACCGGCAATCACGAAGCCTTCTTTTCGCACGTAGCGTCCAAATTCGCTTTCCGGCCAGCAGTCGGATGCTCAAAAGGGGCACCTAGCGCCCTACGCTCATCTCCCTCCTTTTGTCCTCATCTACCATTTGACCTGCGTTTCCCATGGTACAAAAAACCTACGCCTGGATATCCCTATGGTCCGAATCCCGAATAGCCTGGTGTAATCTGTTGTTCACGCCTTTCTCCAGGTTTCTTCTCACTGCTCCGCTCATGCTTTGGGACGTCGGGTACGATCATTGCATAAGCTGGCTAGTTTCTCTTACATTCGTCTTTGTTAGGTACTGTTTGATGAGGTGCGTTTCGTCTATAACTGTTCTACTAGATCCGAAATACCTGATAATTCAGACCGCGTTCGATGGTTGGCGGTGATCTGTACTGGTTCTGGAAACCATATGAGCTATACGGCATGGTGGACTATGTACGAGCACCAGTTTCTTCGGGGTTCTTCTCCAACCATGGCATCATTATGCATTTAGGTTTACGGCACCCAAGCTTGGGAGGATGGAGATGGCTTCGCCAGTGCCGCAGGTATGTACCGTCCCTTGTCGAAATATTCAATTCCGCTCACCAATTCTCAGCGATTTTAAACCTCTTGGAGACATTCGCAAACGTGGGTCCAGTTCCAAACGCCTTCTTCTTGCTGAGACCGTGTATAGATCGGCTACTTGGTCGGCACACACGTTTACGAGACTCGAGCCGCTCTGATCGTTGGATACACCGGTGCAACGGCCACGCTCGCGAAAACACTCCTCTACAGCTTAAATCAGTATTTTTGCAACGGATGTGCAGTAGGACATAACACGCTCTTCAATCTCTTCGCATTCTGGATTTTCCCAAACATGTACGTTCTATGCGCCCTCAACGTTTCCGCGGCTGACGAAACAGAATGTGGATGGTCTTCCCGGGATTCATTATGTGGAGACTTGGGAGTGATATGATGGAGTCGATGGCTACCGCTTCTGAAAAGTTCAAGGCAGACTGACTGGCTGTGCTGGACTACTCTAGATTATTTTAGCCAGCACTTACATGGTCTCAGTCAATTATCTTCTACGGTAGCGCGACTTAATTCAAGTTGGGAATTAAGCGACCACGTGACCGCGTCTACCATCTTGGCGCTGCGACGGCGACCAAGCCGCGACGCACCCAAGACGCACCACGGCCTCTCCTGAGTTTGTGCCCCATCCAATATACTCCCCTCCCCTCCAGCGCGCTGACAGACGAAAATGTCGGACTCCGAGATCTCACGCGACAGGTTTTTTCATCCATTTCACGAAGATCCACACGACGGCGACGGAGAAGATGGTCCTCCTGGCACTTGGCCTCCCAAGACCCTCGCAGAGCTCAGGATGTGCCGTCTTTCGGCTCAACTCAGACAGAAACCCCGCTGGTGGGAGAAAATGCGTGACGAGGACATTCGCAAAAAGTGGATTCAGGAGGTGAAAGAACAGCAGGCAGAACTGCAGCGTTGGGAGCAGTTGACGGACAACATGGTCAGATTTTCTTGCATTTCTGACTATCTCCCTTCTAACAGACGATAGTTGAGTTATGTGATGGCTGAATTGGAGGCTTATGCTGCGTTGCGTGACCCGCAGACTGGAATTGAGGTACGCCGCGATAATCTATGTCCACGGGTACCTTCACGCAGTCCCACAGTGGGGCCCATACGAAAGAATATTCCTCTCCGACACACTCGTTCCCGAAGAAGTCACGACAGCCCTCAAGCTCGCCGTGAAGCCGCTTGAGGATGTGCCAGACGAGGAAAAGGACTGGCATCCTGGCTCTGACGGCCGCGTCCTCGACCTGGTTCATCCTTCCATATGCCCCCTTGAATTCGAGCAAACCTGGGGCGCAGATGACGACGGCTTGATCGGGACATTTGAAAACCCTGATTCCGACGAGTTGGGTGTTGACCCCATGTTCGTCTCCCTCCGTTTTCAATGGCTGCCTTCGGACTTCGAAGTAGCCAAAGACGGTACGGTAAAGCTCAAATCACCGTATATCAACAACATCTTCCCAAAGCACCATGCCGCCCTTGTTCCCGCTATTGAACGCGTTATGGAATCTGCCGTTCCGTTGTGGGAACGTGTACTCTCTGCCCTTCGTGACGAACCAGTTCCCGAGAGGGTGGCAAGCGCTGAAGGTGTATCAGCCGAAGATGAGAGTGGAATATCATGCATTTGGATCGACGGGATACCGTCTGCTGAAAATGCTGAAGAGGAGCTGGAACAGGCGCACGACTATGATGCCTGGCTCAGACGGAGGACGATTCGCGGGCCTCTGGCTCTTCCAGACGCGCCTCCTAAATATGACAATGCATTGTCCAGAAACCTCTCCGCTTCTGAATCTCTCTTGGATTCCACCATTCAAGTTATCGTCAAGCTCGCTAACATCGTACTGACGCCGGAGAAGCCTGAGTATCCAGGCGGGACATGGCATGTCGAAGGTGGGATGGCTTTATTCAATAATATGATTCCGCTGACTCTTTTCTTTCAGGAATGGCGACAGAATCAATAGTCGCGACATTCATCTACTATTACGAGGGAGACAACATCGAGCCTTGCGACCTGAACTTCCGAATGGCGACACGACAACCGGAGTACCATGAGCAATATGATAGCACTTGCATGCAAATACTCTATGGCATCAATAGGTGAGCTTAAATTTCAATACCATTTACACCATCTCACTCACCCCCCCCCCCCCCCCAGGGATGATGCTTGTGTCCAGGACATCGGTTCTGTAGAAACTAAAGCTGGGCGTTGCATTGCATTCCCCAACCTTTACCAACACCGGGTCTGTTTAGGTCATGTACTCGCCAACTTATCTCACCCTTTCTTTAGGTCTCTCCGTTCACGCTCATCGACAAGACCAAACCCGGCGTCCGCAAGATCCTGGTATTCTTCCTTATAGACCCAACAATCAGCATCATATCCGCTAGCAATATACCACCGCAACAACTACAAGTCGTCACAGATATCCTTCGTTCTCAAGGCCCGTCATCGAGGCTTTCGCTTTTGCCCCTGGAATTGCTGGACTATATTGCGCGGTTGGTTCCGGGAGTGAAATCGCGAGCCGAGGCGGAAGCCATACGCGAGGAGGTGATGAAGGAGCGCTCTATCATGATCGAGAGCGTCAACACCGAATTCTTTGCCAGGGTACGTCGTCTGTCGTCTAATAGACCTGGGGATATATAACATTCGCGCCGCTAGGAATTTAACATGTGGTAAGTCCCTGATTCAGTTATATCGTCATGTAATCTAACTGTGATTTGTAGCGAGCACTGAGTGGCGGATATTCGAAAGCTTGCCCAAGCCTCCCAGATATGTAGGCTTAATTTTTTATCTATCTTCGAACTCACTCATTGCGAAGGGGAAATTTTGAATTCTAGAGTGTCTATGTACGTAGCATGTGTACTACGGGAAACAAGAAAGAAAATTGCAAAACAAGAATTTGAGGGAATCCGCAAGATAAACGGCATGGAATAGCCCCATACATACCATTGGCAAGTGTTATTGGGCAACAGCGATGCCCTCGTGTCCCCCAAGCACCGCGGGGGCCGTCCCACTCTTGGCCTCCATCGAAACGTCGGCCGGGACAGAGTGCTCGCCTGGGATGACGGGGTTTCCGTCGACGGCGACATCGATACCTGCCGCTGGGAACACACCTGGGCCATCACCATGGCCTAGCTCCTGCTGCGCGCGTGTCAGTTGCGTGCCAATCGAGGACAATGGTATCCCACAAACCATTTCTTTGCGAGAGTTCCCTTGGTCCCCCTCGTGCATCGGCACCTCATGCTCTGTTCCAACGACCACCGTTGCCGTCCGCGAATCGTTAATCGCGCGCTCAACGTCCGGTGCGCCCCTGGGCGTCGGCACCGTAGCAGGTCCCCGACGGATGCCAATGAGCCAGTCGGCCGTGTCTGTGCGCGTGAACGTCGCGATGAGCGACCGCGTGCGCGAGTGCATGTTGCCGCTCAGGGAGAAGAACGGGATCGAGAGGCCGTCTAGGACGTATTTGAATGGATGACCAAGAAGAGCAAGAACGGTAATGGGTGCGCACGGATGACGATGGAACCGAGAACTACGAAGGCGACGATGGGCTGAATCGTTGCGGCCAGAAGTTCTTGCTGGTTCTCAGGCGGGTCGTGCGGCAGTGGAAGACGCGTCAGCGCAAGAGTCGATACAAACACTGCGCCGACGCCCATCTATTCAAAGCTACAGCGACGCATTAATATCCATGAAGAGCACTCACCGGTCCAAAATGTCCCGTGAACAATGCTTCGCGCCAGGTCGTGATCTCTGGCACCCACCTATAAAGCAGCAGTACGCTGGGGATGCGGCGCAGCGCGAGTACTGCAACGAATAGCCCGACAAGGCGCCCCGGGGTGATGCCTAGCGCAGGGTTGTTGAATGAGTCGAAGGGCATCCAGGCGCCGATGTATACGAAGCATCCACAGTTCAGCACGAGGTCGATCACAGAGGAGAACACCTCGTTCTCGGTGATCTCGTTGAAGTGCTGGTCCCAGGAGATCGCGTTGCCTGAAAAGATTCAATACAAGTATGGGGAGATTGGTATGAGACGGACCGCAAGCGAAGGCGGCGAGCAAATCATCAGTCCCGAGAGTACTCGCGATGCCTGTGGAGTGGCGAGTTTCAGATGCCAATGAAGATAAATAGCTCAAAACGCCCTCCCCACCAATTGTAAAAAGCGCTAGCGCAAGGTACTGCGCAACGTACGATTCCCGGTCGATGAATCCATGCCGATGCGAGAATTTCATCACGTATGAGAAGGCTATGCCTGGAATATTGTGAGTTCGGGATAGTAGAGATGAAGAATGCCGACCTAGTACCGCCCCAAGCACTGTTCCAAGAATGACTTGGTCTGAGGGAACATAAGTACGTCCTTTACGCGGAAACAGAGCACATACAAAGCCATCCTACTAGAAACCACTTTCCGACCGCAACTCGACGCGAGGCCTCAACGGAGAGATATATGGAAATGCTCAGGAAAGGGTACGCGAGGCCGTCGTTCGCCGCAGACTCGGCGGAAATGAGGAGGCGAAGATTCCGAGGAACATGTTTGATTGCGTACTTACCGCCTATTCGACACGGTAAACGCCCAACAAGATGCAGGAGTCGTCAGACGTACCGACAATGGTAGCACAAATAATCGGATCCGTGGGGGTCAAACAGGCAGCGATAACGAGACACGAAATGTACCCTAAATCTGGGAACAGGGCGTGCATTATCGCTGGAAAGTAATTCAGACATCTTTCATTAAACAATAAGGATGGAGGGGATGTTCACCTGCGACAATGACCCAACCGAAAGCCATCGTGGGCACAACGAGCGCGAGCAATCCTCTAACGTGCTTCGCCATGTAAGACCCCGGGAGCTCTACTCCGATCGCAAAGAGACCTGTTGCGAGAATGACGCGCATGACCTCTAGGGTGATAGCATCGCTAGAGCTTCCCCATCGTCTGGGATCGAATATATTGGCGCAGTGGGGGCCTACTATGATTCCGAAGATAGTTCCAAGGATGACCTCGTTGATGTAAAACTGACGGAAAGCTCAGTGTCGAGTCTCTCGTGGAACCGCAAGGATACCTTCTCTTTAACAAGCAGAGAAACTGTTGAGAACTACCGAAGAGATCAAGATTTAGTTCGGTATGAGTGAGGTATGATTGGACTGACGGCCACTACGAAGCCTCCGAGACAGATGTAGGCAAAGCCGGGTGAAGAGACCTGCAGTGATGTTGACACTGAATGCTGGAGTGTACAAGTGGATATCTCACTTCTAACAAATCCAGGTCTAAGGCCATGTTGTCTGCAGAATACAAGGTGAGAGGGAAGCTAGAGACAGTCTGTCAAGGTCTCGGTTTATAAGTATCGGCGACTCCACTTGTACGGTATAACTTGTACAGGAAAAGATAGTGAGTCAGATAGGGACTCGGATTCGCTCCGATCGCTTACGCAGCTACATTAATCTTAGTCTCCACTTTGCCGCAACATGTAAGCCGCATGTCAAATACTGAGCGCTTCCAAAACTTTCCAAAAACACTGGGAGCGCAATTCACTTTGAAAGTCACCACGAGTATGCGACACAAACAGGCCGAAGACGAGTATAGATTGAGGCACACCCGAAGCAAGTGGCATAAAAGGAGCCATCCGAGAAGCTAACGCGATAGCGCGGAGGAAACGTTCAGGTGTTGCTAAGCCGGACGGATTCCCTCTCCTTAGATGCAGTCTTTCAGCCTCTCGTTTTAGACATGCTGGGCAGTACGTTCGTTGCAAAGAGATCGGAGAAACATGATGCATATGATCTTATGCGGCGGGAGCTTCCTCCCCCTCGAACGAGATGTGGATGTGGCGGATCATCGAAGTGGTTGGGATCGAGAGGAATAGAATCCGCAGCTGCGGGGAGGAGGGCGCATTCTACACACAGTGTGGAAGGGAAGTTCCATCATTGAATTTCGGAAAATCTCAGGCCCAGGATGTGCAACGTCTCCGTCAACGGCGTTGGAATCCGTGCGCGATAGCCGTCTATAATGCCACAGTCTAATAAATCGTATCCTTTCCTACTTTTTTGAGTCGGAACCCAGCTTTCGCGGGAGCAACAGGGAGCATCGCACCGCACCCAGCGTCGCAACGCCGAGCACAATGTACACCAAGTTGCCGCCCGCGAGGTGATGCTCCGCCGAAAGGGCGAAAAGCGAGGACGAAAACGAAGGCGCCAGGCTGCGGAACACGGTCCCCACCATCTGCGCGAGTCCGTTCACGCTGCCCAGACTCGCGCGGCTCGGTGCTGCGTCCATGGTGAACAGCAGCGTGGCCGCAAAAGAGAAATAGAGCACGAACGTGCCGCTGAGCTGGAACGCGAGTGCGATGCCCGCGACTGCATCCACCCGCCCCGCGCGGCGGACCAGGAAGCCTGTGAGTGGGTACATCGCAAACTGAATCACCAGGGTGCAGAACCCCGCAATGAAGACGCGGCGGGGACCAAAGCGCCGGATGACCCACCCGCCAAAGAACACTTGTACGAGGGCATTGCAGATGCCGCAGATGCTCAGGATGAGCCCAATATCCTGTGGTCTGTGTGGCGTTAGAAAGAGAAGCAACGAAAGCAGCGAATTGCGCTCACCTGAGCCCGAGGCCACCTAAGCTGATGGGTGTGGCGAAAAAGAGGGGCACGAGGGCCTCATTTCCCATATGGCAGAAGCATAGCAGGCCATGGTTGGCGAGGGCGATGAAAACTGGCCTGATGAGCAGATCGCGTATCGGCGGGGGTGCGTTTTGCGAGTCATGCGGTGCCGTAGGGAGCAGTGGGTCTGTCTCTGCTGCGGGAGCGGTGTTTTTGCGTTGTCGTGCGACGATTGACGGCAAGCTCTAAAAAGATTCGGTGAATTTTTGACCATGAGCGCCACTATATAATCATATATACCTCTTTCAATCCGGCGAACGTAATTCCAAAGGCCAAGAGAGCGATCGAGCCTGAGACGACGCAGGGAAGGAGATACGGATGCTCTCTGAGAATCTCAAACTTTCCTAGTGTGCTTGGCCATTTGGTGGCCGGATTGGAGAGTACTCCACCTATGAGAGGTCTGGGCAGATAGATAAGTGAGACGCATAGCTGAGAGGAAAGAACAACGCACGCCATAATAGCGGCGATAGACCAAACCAGAGGCATTATCGAGAATATATCGGCGATATTGCTTGGATCCGAAATCTCATTAATGACGGTTTTAGTGACCCCTGAGGCGACTTCAGCCAACGCAACATGAGTTATATTGGAGAAAAACACCAATATTCCCGTTACAAGCGCCCTGAATGCAGCGGAAAAAGAAGAGAGACCAGAATGTCTTCGACGGGGGGTTATTATCCTTGCTCGCATGCTTCACAAAGATCAATAGCAAATATACCTTGGAAAGGCCAAAGCCAAGCATTGAAATTGCGAGTCCTAAAGGCCCTAACAGTATTATAGGGCGTCGCCCATAGATATCGGACCAACGTCCGAACTGGAACACCGTAAGGCTTTCCGTCAGAAAAAAGGCCGATTCCTGGTCAGACGTTAGGCCAATGGAACCCATAGAGACACGATAGCATACAAGCAGCCCAGCGTAAAAACCGGTTTTGGTTTCTTCACCCCCCGTAACTCCAGTGTCCCGCACGAATTGGACCACAAACGGATAGATCACCAGGGCTGAAAGGGCGCGTTTGAATGGATTTTTGAGGCAGTATTTTCTGGGACGAACCAGCGATTGGCTCCGCAAACTGGATCAATAGGATTATGGCGACCTGGAATTTAGGGATTGGGACGCGTTTCTTGAGGGCCTCCGCGTCGTTCCCGCTTGTCGCGACCTCAGAGTCGGCCATTATGCGAGACAAGTCGCCGAGGATGGTGGTGCAGTCCAAGCTCCAGAAATCCCTCTCACTGAGTCAGAAACCATGGCGCAAAAATGGTTCTTTATCGAGATCCCCGTGATGTGAAATTTGCGTAACAGTATTGCCGGCACGCAAGAACGCTCGGTGTGAGGTCAAGCATGGCGTAGTACTAGTAGAAGGGAAGAGTTTTCCTGGTTCGATCGACTTATTGAGGTCCGGAGCAGCAGGAAGCAGCAAAGGCAAACCTGGGCATCGGACCAATTTAGCCGCTGGCACAGATTTGATCGCTGGCAAATGCAGAAATTCTGAGGAAATGGACGACAAAATATATTTACTTCTGGCGCTGTCGTACATCGGTCCTTAAATCGCGCTCGTTGCCTCTGCGTACTGAACCGGAAAACGTAGGCCGGTCTTTGTAAACCAATCTCCATTCTAAACCAATATCGGAAAGATAACAACGTCCGTCGGCCAATTTCTCGTTGTGCAGATGTGTATCGACGTGCAAAACTCGATGGACGTCTAAGGTCTGGGCGAGGCTTCCCAATGCATCCGCCGTCGAGTGTTCGCCGGCTGAAGCCGATGCTGCAACGAGAAAAATAAGCACCAATCCGGTATGCATTAGAGAGTTCCCATTCACGCTTGGCGCTGCTTCGCGTACAGCTCCCAGGCATCCGCGCTTGCCGGCCACCTCTCTATTGCCATGCACGCGTCCCTCGCCGTCCAAGTCTGAGCCTGAATCCACTGCCATGACCTCGCTTCAATGCCTTGGGCAGATGTGAGCCAAAATCGGTTCAGGGCAGTAAGGTCACACCACTCCTGCCCGTGTGCTTGCGCGTGCTCCCCGACGAGGGGCCCGCATGCTTCATCCCCGCTGTGATCCAGATGTTTTTTCGCCCCCACGACAATGCACCACAGAGAGGTGAATAAAGGGAGGGTGACCACTGCACGCCCGGGCGCGCGCCTATAACAGTGTAGCGTTCGGATGACGAATGGAGATAGTGGATACGCGGATTGGCTCCTCGGATTCGACTCCGAGTAAAGCCAGCCACCCGTATCCATCCAGGATAGGGAAGAAAAATAGAGAAAGGGAAAGATCTGCACGGGTGGCCTACGCAATCCCGCTCCCCTTCGGTGGAGTGTTCGACCGCGCATCGTCCTGGGCTGCGTTGCAGAGACATGTTCCGCCTTCAGCGGCAGCGCCGAAGTACGCTGGTACTGCACAACGGGCCCGATGCGGAGGTGGATGGTAGGAGTCAGCAGCACGCCCCGAGCGCCAGAAGGCGGCAAATCATGCATTCAGCTTCTGCCAAACAAAGGCGAAAAGTGCAGGACCTCGATTTTGGCGGGCGCAGAGAAGCAAGCGACAAGTATCAGTCCATCGGATAGAGACAAGGAGAGAAAGAACGGAACGGGCAGGCTACACCGCCACTCACTGCATTCAGGCCCTTAGGCGGCAGAGGGTGTGTCCGCCGCGCCGCGGCAGAGGGGGGCAGACCCGAGGTCAGACATGGCCTGCCGCGATCGGCCTCCCTGCGAACAATCGTAGTACGGGACCGCGCCGGTATACATCCTCCTCCTCCTCCTCCCGAGCCCGCTCGGGAACTCAGAATTGTCTTGGAGAATTCACATGAATCACATCTGGGTCCTTGCGGCGTGTTTGCCGACCGTGTGAAATCATAACGTCACTGCAACACAGCCGACGGCGGCGAGACAGCAGCCAGCGCGATTGATCAGGATAGATCTGTGTTGCAACCATGGACCCACCATGAACAACTCGAGCCACTGGTCAGCAAGAGAGAAATACCGACCCAACATGGCCACCTCCGGCCAGTGCACCATTTCAAATAAGCATTGACCACTAGGAAATCAGCTGGTGAGACAATTCTCATGCCAAGAAATAATTCCCATGCGCTTGGGAGCTATATTTTTCTTGGGAGTAGTGGCCAGGAGGCTCAAATGGCGAAGATCCAAGAGTAAATGAACGATGGCAAAGGCGCCGTGGCTGGAAGGAGAGGCGGCCAGTGGGCGGCAGAGGTTGGCCGCCCGCGCCTCGGCCGATGGCGGCAGCGCGCGGCACAGCCTCCGCGGCAGACCCCGTCGCGTAGGGTAGGCACAGCGCGACAGATGGCGGCAAAGCTCGGCAGCCTCTGCCGATCAGGGGCCTGAATGCAGTGACTCCCAAGGCTCGACGCGCGTAATGCCATTGCAATTCGGCGGGTATTTTATGCCGAAAAGAAAGGGAAGGGGAGGAGGGTCTACAGCGTTTCGTCCTGATGGACATGCCTTGGGAATTGTCCACTTGGGCAAGGAAAACTTTTGGCCAGAAGCTAGGCGCAAAGGCGAGGTCGTCCACGCCTGCGGGGTGGCGCGCAAAGACGCTATAGTACTAATGCGCTTCAATTGTGCCGTCTGCATCGGCGTGGAGCTTGAGAGGTGCGATGTCTTGTCGAAGGCCTAGACGCCCGCCTGTTGGAATTTGTCATGACTTCTGAATTTGACTTGAAGGAAAAAGAAAAGGCAGTGGTCCGAAGAGAGCAAAGAATGGCGCCAGTGCATCGATTCGAGAATTATCTCTTGTTGGGTTTGCTGACGCGGCTTCACGTTTCACGGCGCTTCGAGTAAGCTTCAAGGCAACTTCAAGGCAAGGCAACAGCTGCGAGTCCAGGTCGGCGACGAAAGAGGAAGCCGATCCGTGATCTCCAACGCAGCCACGGGACGACGCGCGTGTACACTGTGTTCTGAATTCCTTGAATCCTTCGAGTCCCCATCGTGCGAAAACTACTCGCATATGTTCCGGCCGGGTGGTTTGAGCCCGTTCCGCTCAGGGCTCGAGGTGCGCTCGTTGGACCGAAGCATGCTAATTTTATTAATCAGTGCTGCCCCCGATTGTGACTGTAGGGCTAGGTGCGGAGGATGTATCAGCAATAGCGGTTAAGGTGCAGCAGCAGATGCTGGACGCGGTGCGTGATATTTCTCGACTAGCTCTAGGAGCTGCAGTAGGAAACCGCCACGTAATACAGTAGCCCTCTCAATACCAATTCCCCATCTCCCCTGCTACTTCTTCAAGTCGAGCTTGTGCGGGAGCAACGCCGCGCACCGCGCTGCGCCCAACGCCGCAAACACGAGCACGATGTACACCAAGTTGCCCCCAACGAGATTGTGCTCCGCCGACAGCGCAAAAAGCGAAGACGCAAACGACGGCGCGAGACTGCGCAGCACGGTACCCACCATCTGCGACAGCCCGTTCACGCTCCCCAGACTCGCCCGGCTCGGCGCGGCGTCCATGATGAATAAGCCCGTGCTGGCGAAGGAGAAGTATATGACGAAGGTGCAGCTAAGCTGACTTGCGAGCGCGATGCCCACCACGGCGTCCACCCGCCCCGCGCGCTGCGCGAGGAACCGGATGAGGGGGTACATCGCGAACTCGACGGCGAGGCCGCAGAACCCCGCGATGAACACGCGACGCGGGCCGAAGCGTCGGATTATCCGCCCGCCGAACAACGCTTGGACAACGGCGTTGAAGATCCCGGAGATGCTCAGGATGAGCCCGATGGCGCTTGGCCTGTATGGTGTCGGTGATGAAGGTAGTGCAATGCACGGATACGCTTACTTGAGTCCGAGGCCGCCCAAACTGATGGGCGTCGCGAAGAAGAGGGGAACAAGAGCATCGTTGGACATGTTGCAGAAGTGAAGCAGGCCGTGGGTGGTGAGGGCGATGAGAACGGGCCGGATGAGCAGATCGCGCATGGGCGGGGGTCCATCTTCCGTCTCATGTGGCGCGTCGACCTGTGTCGACGTGGAAAGTAATGGGTCCGTCTCTGCCGGCACCTTCGCGCTTTTGCGTCGCCGTGCAAGGATCGAGCGCGAGCTCTAGTGAATCCGTGAGTAGCGTGCAATAATACTGTAGAATACAATACCTCCTTCAATCCAACGAACGCAATTGCAAAGGCCATGAAAGCGATCGACCCAGCGATGGCACAGGGAAGGAAATACGGGTGGTCTCGCAGGATCTGAATCTTCCCGAACGTGTTTGGCCATTTGGCTGCCGGATTAGAGAGCAGTCCGCCTATGAGAGGTCTGTGGATGGATGAGGAACGACACGTATTTCCGAGAAGTGGTAACGAACGCGAGAGTAGCGGCAACACACCAAACAAGAGGTCCCAGCGAGAAGATATCGGCGATGTTGGTCGGATGCGCAATGTCGTTGATGACGGTTTTGGTGACCCCTTGGGCACAGATTCAGACGAGGAAACAGCAGAGGGTTCCAATAAAAAAATCACCAATATTCCCGTTACAAGCGCCCTGGATGCAGCGGAACAAGAAAAGAGTCCAGAATGTCTTTTGAAAGGAGGTTTGATATGCTGCATGACCCACAACATGAGCAGTGACTTTACCTTTGAGAGACCGAAACCGAGCATGGAAATAGCCAGTCCCAATGGCCCCAGCAGCAGGACGGGACGTCGCCCATAGATATCCGACAAACGTCCGAACTGGAACACCGTAAGACTTTCTGCCAGGAAAAAAGCAGATTCCTAGTCTAGATGTCAGGCCGACGGAAAAGCCACGGTGGCGGTAGCGTACGAGTATCCCAGCGTAGAAGCCGGTTTTGGTTTCTTCGCCTCCCGTAACTCCAGTGTCCCGCACAAGTTGGACAACAAACGGGTAGATTACCAACGCTGCAAGGGTGACATTTGATCAGTTTTCGGGACAGTATATTGTCACCTACTGACCAGTAATTGGCTCCGCAAATTGGATCAATAAAATTATGAACACTTGAAATTTGGGAAGCGGGACACGCCTCTCGACGGCCTCGGTCTCATCCCTGCTGGTCTCAGTCGGGGGGTCAGCCATTATGGGCGCCAGCGGTTGGTTCGAGGGGACCAAGCTGCTCAAGAAAGGGTGGTTGCAAAGATCTACACCGAGGACTGCGGCAGCGGTGCCATCAGCGGTACAAAACGGGAATGGTATCACGAGGCGAATGTTGCGGCGGTGAATCCACGTCGAGAGACATACTATGATAGAAGAAAACAAAGAAGTATGCATCGACTTGGAGGCTCGAGAGCTATCTCTCGTTCGTCGAGCCAGCTCTTGCATTGGGGGTTGGCACCGAAAGAGGAAGTTGGATTGCCGTGATGTCAAACGCGGTCACGGGACGACGCGCCGAGGGGAGTATGTACCCGTTCGTTCTGATTTCGTCCTTGCAGCCGTTTTTTTCGGGCCAATAATTCACGGATTTATCCTGGCGGAAGGTCAGGAAGCTCAGCTTTCAATTCTTCCCAACCACTCGCCGTGCCTTGCCCTGTACCAACCTCGCACTCGAAAATTGCGGGCCTGCTGCCG
This sequence comes from Mycena olivaceomarginata, assembly GCA_029378375.1. NCBI lineage: Eukaryota > Fungi > Basidiomycota > Agaricomycetes > Agaricales > Mycenaceae > Mycena > Mycena olivaceomarginata. The sequence goes on along the minus strand of JARKIC010000078.1, from coordinate 118,379 downwards.
CGTTTTTGGAGCTGGAGGACAAGGACCTGTGGAATATTCTACGCACTGCCCTTGGAGCCCGGGTAAGATTCATTCAAGGTTTGTCCAAATTTTGGTCATCACTTCATGTCAGTTACCACTATAAAAGCAGGCCAACTAGCTCGGCAATTTCCATCCCTCCTTCTCCGTATCACCACCATCCGATTTCCACTTCATCCCTTCCGCATCCCTCTCCCTCCCTCCCTCTTTCTCCCTCCATCCTTTCCCATGCTCCGTTCATTCCTCGATCGCTCGCTCCTCCTCAGGTCGACGCTGGATCTTGGTGCGTCTTTTGGCCTCGGTCATTTCATGTTTCTGATATTTATTTCTTTCGTGCAGGGCATGTCTACTTCATTCCTCCCTTCCTCTCCATTATCTCTACCATGGACCGTTCTCTTGCAGACGGTGCAGCTGGGTGTGGTGTTCTTTACCCAAAGCCCCTCAGTTCTCTGTACATGCATGTATGACAGGCGGGTACCAACAGGGAGAGCCTCCGGCGGAGGCGACCTCGTGCAGATCCCCTGGGCCCTCTAGTACCTAGTCGCCCGGGGATTTCGATGTCGTGCGAACAGTCCCTCCGCGCGCAGTGCCATAGTCTACGCTCCCTAGGCCGAGGGTCGGGCGGCATCGGGTCGTTTATGACTCCTTGCCGTCTAGCCCAAAGCCGCCGCTGGACCGTGCTAACCGCGAAGGCTGAGGAGGTGGTTATGGGAGTTTCGTAAATTATTTCCCAAACGATGGGTCCCCCCTTGTGGTGGGGTTCGGGCTTTCCACTAAGCGCGCCTTTTTGTATTCTTATGTTGAGATTAGATTCGTTTTGTTGCTCTTTCCCTTGCTCGTTGGAATTCACGATGTCTGTCTTGCCGACTCTGACGCGCCTAATCGTACTCCAGTATATTCAGAGTACATACATAACCAAAAGTATATCGTTTACATATTCGACACTGTCCCAGATCCGACACTGTCCCAGACCGCCAGCTTAAGCGAGGCTTTCCTCAAGGAGGACGAACCTCAAGGCAGGGCGAGTCTCTGAGCGGGAGCCAAAACGACGTGGCCAGGGACGCGCCGAGTGCAACTTCGAACGGCAAACTCGCCTGCACCGCCCATCGCTCTTGCACTCAGAGGCTGCCCTCCCCATCCGGACGACATAAATCAACACCGACAGTGACCTTGGCGGCCGCTACACCGGTACTTCTGTGGTCCGTACATCATTGAGTTTGCCCTGCGTGCCGTGCTCGAACGCGCGAGTGAGCGAGCGAGTAGTCTCTTATAAACAGATGCTATAACATTAAACCTCGTACCTCGGTTGTTATAGCGAGCGAGGTGAACGAAGTAGAATCACCAAGTACATTCGATGTATGAGGCCGCAGGGCGAGGTAGAGAATGGACGCAGCGCCGAGAAGCTACACGAGCGTGGTCGAGCACTTTCCCCAAGGCGGATATGGGGGAAGACCGATTAGCGGCGCGCGCTTGGTGGGCCTCCCAGGAGGGCGAGTGATGAAAATAGGTTCGTAGATGTGGGAAAGGTCGCATGTCCTGTCGTCTATCGCCGCAACCGGATACATTTTCCAAGCAGGCCAGCAAAATGGACGAGCCGGCGCGTCACGGTGAGAGTATATACGAGAACGGTGGGAGTGGGACTGGCCCAGATTAAGCGAGTCCCACTCCCATCAGTTCGTATAACGCTCGCATCAATAGATCAATATCGGCATCTGACCTTAGTATTCAGTGTTTTCTGGTGTGGGGGTGATTTAAGGGCTTCTTTTGAATGTTTTAGAGCGGGGGGAACAATGTTCCCCCCGGACCCCCCCCCCCCCCCCTCTGGCCTGACGGCATTTCTAGAAAAATTAAAATAGGCAGTTTGGGGCTTTTTTCAGCTAAATATGAGCTGAAATAACTACTGATGCGCGGGGGAGACCCCCGCGGACCCCCCTGACGCTCGCCGCTAGGCCCACTGCGTGGTGCTTCCGCTCGCCGCGGAGGCCCACTGTGTGGAGCATTCCCTGATTTTTAAACAATATTTATTCACTTTTTTCTGCCTATTCCGAGTTTGGCGGCACGTTGATGTAGTGATCGCCGCAGTACGCGAGTGACTCGCGGCGAGTCCCACTGTCCGCGTTCATCGGAGGACGAGTCGCACTGAAAACCCACTAGCCGACGTTAGCCGATGTTAAGCGAGTTTTAGCCGAGTCCCACTCCCACCGTTCTCGTCGTTACTCTCACGGTGAAGAGGACGCGCTGTGCGCGGCATTTTCCCCATTCGACGGTCGCCTGAACGCGCGAATCGCGACCGGTTCACGAGTGGCAGTGAGGAACCGACTCTTCTCCAGCTTGATGACCGCCGCCATGGACGATATTCAGTACCCTTGACGTCAGACGCAGGTTACATCGAGAAGAAGCCTGACTCGGAGGTTGACGAGTTCCTTCTTTCTTTGTTCCAACGCGGGGCCAGGTGGGGCATACCAGACGTTGAAGGTCAAGAGCGCGAACATAAATGGGGTCCTCAGTTCGACAAGGCGTAGCAGCTGGAGAGTAGAGTAGAATTTTTCTTCACACGATATCAGGGCATCGGCATTATCGGACTGACCTCGGCGATCTGTGAAATAACCGCGGCACTTTCAGTGTTCACCACAGGAGGAACAGCTTGGAAACAGACTCCAGCTTGACTCAAGCAGTCGAATAGTCCGACAACGTAGACGGTGGCTCCGAGGGCGTAATTTCTGGTTCCATGGATCGTCTAGTTTCTTCGTCAACCTATGGATGATTCATGAAGAACTTGACGACAGCAAAGCATTCAGCTGCAGCTGCGGTTGGATGATGCCTTCTTACCTCAGGCTCTCGCACACCCATCCTGAACGCCAAGATCCATATGGTGCTGATTCCCTACGGTTTTTTGCGGCGGTGTGCTCGTCGTGATCGATCGCTTTGATCTAGGTCTCTTATTGTCTTTGCGCCCGCTGTGGTGGCGAAATCTCGGTATCTCAGTCTATCTCGTTGCTTATTTCTCTCAGGCTTCTCTCTATTTATGCCTTTTGGCATCTGGAACTCCCTGCGATTTTTGCGACGGTCTGTGGACGAAATCCTGGCATCTTCTCGCAGTCTCTTGTTCTCATCAAGTCCTCATTCACGCGGGCAACAGATCCGAGTCTTAGATCTAGAGTTTGTTCTTCTGATCAGGTAGCCGATCTCCCTCTTTTGTTCGCTGGGTCCCTCCTTCCGCTCTTATTGTTGACAAGAGCGATCGGTCTGCTTTGTTGGTCTCACTTCATTAAAACGCATGCAATTCCACAGTATAAAAGTCGGGCGGATTTCCAGGACACCCCAGGCTAGCCTACACCACTCACCCATCCACCTCATCTCTCTCTATCCACCCTCATCCTCCCATTTTCAATGGACTCTTTCACCGCTACCACCAAGAAGATTGAGGTCGTCGTCCTCCCCCCTGTCAACGAGGACGACGGCACGGGATCCAGTGGCAGCTGCGTCGTCTGCAAGGAGGACACCTCCCTCCCCACCGTCAACGAGGACAGCGGCACCGGCTCCAGCGGTAGCTGCGTCATTGCTTGAATAGCTTTCCTCGGTCAACATACATCGGCATACATCATCCCAGTGAGTTCATTATCTCTACTCGACATTCGCATTCTCTTTGCTGACGCCGCCCTCAGACTGGCATAAACATCATTCGTCTTCAGGATCACGGTTGGCGCGAGAGTTGGCGGCCAACAACATTTTACACGTGCTACGACAGCCGTGCTTATTTTATTAACTTCGAATTCTACCCTATCCGCGCACTTGCTATACATGTATACACTCCCCAACAAATTCGAGTCTGCAGCTTGATATTTTGCGTCTTGAGAGTCTTCTGCCGCGGCGTCCATTTGCTTCATAAAAATCGTCAGTTCTGCTCAGGCCTGCTTGATTCTTAACTAAAACAGCACGGAGATGCCGCTCTATCGAAGATCCTCGTCGCAGCGTCGTCTCTGTTATACAGAACAAACTTGAGCTTCCTGCAGGGTTGCATTGTTGGCGTGTCGAATATGGTTGAAATCCAGATCCGGGATACCAACACCGATTCAGGACCCGGTAAAACTCGATCTCTCTGAAGGTCGAGGTTTCCATGTCAGTCTACGCTCAATATATATTCAACCTTCAGTGAATCGAACCATCCAGTACACGGTTCAAAGCAAGTAATCCATTTCCCGGCGGCCAATGATTCAATCATCGGCATCGTCCCATACCTCTTCCGGAAGCCGCTCCGCAAGTACCAGAGCAAACCCGGAAAGCACGAAGAAAACCAGGTAAACCATGTACCCCGAAAGGAGATTATGTTGGACCGAAAGCGAAAATAAGGAAGTGGACATCGCCGGTCCGACGGCTCGAGAGAGCGAAACCAAAGTTTGCGACATTCCATGTACACTCCCGCGGCTCGACTTGGGTGCCGAAGCCGTGACAAACATGAAGATTGCGCCTGCAGTGGGGTTAGATGCAGGGAGCTGGGACAGGGAGACAACGAACCGTATGCGACGTCCATGCCAGCCGCGAGAGCGACTATACAACCAACAAGACAGTATACCACGAACGAGAGCCCGAAGTGTCGAGCGATCATGTTTATGACGGGGAATAGGGCAAATATCGGAAGGCATGTACGCATTCCATTTATGAACACACGCCGTTCACCAAAGCGGTCGACCAGGCGAGCAAAGAAGACGGCTTGGAAGAGTCCCGTAGCCAGACCATATATGGATAGAATGAGACCAATCTTGGGAGGGGGAAGCCCAAGGCCGCCGATATTGATCGGCATCGCCAAAAACAAGGGCAAGAGAGCTAGCAAGGTCATGTTCAGGAATCTTTATAAACGGAATTTGAGTCAGAAAAAAACATGAAGTGTTTATCAAGAGAGACACTACCCAAGAGCCACATAGTTTGAAACCGACGTAATAACCGGAGAAATGAGGAGTTCACGGAGTGGTCGCGGGCCCTTGGGCTTTGGCGAGGCATCGGCATGTAGAATGTTGCCTTCGGCCGAGACAAGGGGTTTATTTTTACCGGGAACCGTCTGTTCAGTATGGTTAGAATCAGTTTTACGTGACGTGCCAGGTTAAACATTCCTCTTTGAAAAAAGCCAACACCAAGAAGCAAGCAAAATAGACAAAGCTCCCGGCTACCACACAAGGGAGAAAGTACGGGAATTCTTGCCAAAATTTGCCGGAGAATATTTCTGGGAAACGGTCGTGGGGTTTGGTGAGATTCCCACCGATCAGGGGGCCCACAGATGCCTGCGCTGTTAGACGGTCGCATGAGGAAACGGAGACAGCTCACTCCGATAGCCCATACCACTTCATAGCGATTAGAGAAGCTCGAAAGTCGAAATATAACGTAGCTCACTGGGAAGATAAGCAGCCGCCTTGGCCCGATTTGATCTATCTGTCAAGTCGCCCATAGCACTTTTCATTACACCTAGGCTGGAATAAGTAGAATGAAATCGTCTTCTATGTGAGGTTTGCTAACCAATATTTCCATTGAGAAGCCCACAGAGGCACCTGCTGAGAGTCGATGGAGTTAAGAAGGATGGTTGAACGGAACAGAATGCAAAGTACCTCATGATCAATGTTCCCAACGTGCGCGACAACCCAAAGCATAGGATAGAGGTTCCCGTGCCGAACAGGCCAATCATTAGAATAGGTTTTCGCTTCCAGGTTGAGGTCAGTTTGAGAGCAACAGGGAAGAAGTGAAATAAGATGCGCACGCCGATGCGATCGGACGCTCTGCTCCATTGCAGAACCGTCATCGACTCAGTTAGAAAGAACAGGGATTCCTGGATATAGTGCTCGAGTCAGCTCGTGGCTTCAAGGTTGATTATTTACTCAACGATCTGCTCTTAAAGTTAGAAGCATGGACCCAACTTCGAACACGGACTCACCAAACCACTGACAATCGGAATTTCGCTCTAAGGGCGGGAACGACACAGAATAATAACACGCACGCATAATAACCCACTTTCTTCTCGTCGCCACCTGTTATGTCGAGCTCGCTCACCAGCTATGAATAGAAACCCGTCATTTCTTGCGGTCAATACCATTCAACGGAGAGACTCGCCTGGTTAATATAAGGGTAAATTGACTGACTCGCAATAGGCTCGCAGATCTGAACGAGCATTATGATAGAAAGTTGAAGCTTCGGCAATGGCGTCCTCTTGCGCTCTGGCCGCGAAAGTAAGGCCGTTTCTTCGTTGATATCGTTCGACATTGCAAAAACACTGAGCTTTCTGTGGGCAGGAGTTGGGATGCAAGATGGAGGAGGCGAATAGGAAACGAGTTTCGGCCGAGTTTCATGCGGTTCCAGGGATGGGCTGTCAGGATAAGATGACTGTGCTAATGATGGGAATGCGACTACATTCTTCCGAATAAACCGCCCTAAGGCCTAAAGGCAAGTGGTGCTATTGTAGGAGCTGCACTCACGTCATGGCTGAACGTACTAATAAATACCCATCTCAGGCTAATATGCCAAACCAAGGCTTCAACCCCTGCGCACGATACTCAGCAATAAATAAATAAAAAGACCTGGACCTTCACCTTGCGCCCTGGGCGGAGACATTTTGACGCATCAATAAACCTGTTTGAGAAAGTGTGAGGAGGGGCTGAATACAGTCACGGTTGCATACTTATAGCCATTCCACCGGAAATCATGAGAAGTTGCGGATACAGTGCTCAAACGGAAACGATAACCGGTGACCTCGACGAACCAAGCGTAAGTAGCTCGAGAAGGTTGAGACAAGGAAGCAGATACCTTCCAAGAAGCTTCTGGAGTTCTGGAAGGCTAGATTGGCAAGGAAAAAACTCCTAAAGATTCAAGAACCGTCAGCCAGAATCCGCAACGAAATTCGTTTACTTGCACTGCGTGGTTCACTTGGAAGCCTGACGCTCCAACCCCCGAAGAATTTTGGTGCTTCTTTGCCGGCTATCCGTTGATATCCTTGTCCTCAATCTTCTGGCTGTGACGAGACCTACCAGCCTTGATAAGTATTGTTTGGCTGGCAGCTGCCGAGGATTTCCTGCAAAGCCCAGCCTCAAGTCCGTTTTTGATTATGTGCTTTGCTTTGGAGATTTGAGATTTGGTACTCCAGATTTCGTTGGGCATGGGCTGGCCAGAAAGTCTGTCCGAAATCGGGACATGGATGGGCAAACGAAAGGTTCAAGTCACGTGGCGGTGTCCAAAAACAAACGAAACCGACGACCGCGACTCGGAGCAATCGAACTGCAAAGGCAGTTTTCTAGGACATCGAACTCACGCGCAGAAACACAAATAATTCGTTTTCAACGCACCTTTTAAATTAATTTAATGGCTAAACAAAAATTTCCAATGCAGTACACACGCAGCAGTACAATAACCCCCAAATTTAAACACCAGCATTCAGGCGCCTCAAATAGCCTAAGAATCTACCACCCTGGCCGTACATTCCAGATAAGGCTCGAAACGATGTACCGTCCAAGTCATCGTAAAGTTGTTTGCCTCGACCGGAGACCGAAAATGGAGGTGGAGGTGATCCGAGTTGTACTCGTGAATCAACCTGGGCTCGGAAAGGGCGCCCCGGGGAACAACTTCCATAAGTGCCTCGAAAACGGTGAAGAAAGCCTCTTCAGGCCAGTGTCAAGGTCCAGCAGCCCGAATTGTACTACCCGCATAATCGTCTCTTGCTTCCCCTTGTTGACCTTCGGCGGTGCAGTAGATGACTCGGCCGCAAGGTAGTCAGTAGACGGCGACGGAGAGGGGGAACGAGAATCGTGCGCCGTTCCGGATCCACTGGGAATGGCTGTGTCCACGTCTTCATCCATGTTTGGGGTTTCAACGTACTCAGAAAGCATATCCGCGATCACCGAAGCGGTGGGTCGTTCGGAGGCTTTTTCTTCCCGACACAACTGAACGAATTCCCAGATTCTTTCTGGCATTAGAACACCTCCCTTGTCGCGAGGTTGAGCCTGGTACGGCTTCCTTTGGAGAGCGTTTCCAGAGTCGTCGGAGAACATGATGATGAGGAGTGTTTCCTGCGGAAAATAACTGAATGGCTCGACACCCTCGGACCAGATCTAATGATAGAGGAAATGTTCAATGTCGCGTTTGGAATGGAACGATATTAGATACCTCGCAGCATACACAACCAAATGCCCAGATATCGGACGCAGATGTTCGTTTGAATTGCACGCCAGAAGGGGGAACAATTAGTTCCGGGGCCATCCAGCGTGTCGACCCACTTCGCGTGGACGTCTTCTTTGTCGTGTCAGATTCGATAAACGCCGTCAGTCCGAAGTCTGCCAGCTGCGCATTTCCTTTTCTGTCAATAAGTATGTTCCGCTGTCGAATGTCACGATTAATTTCAACCGCGGCTTTGCGACGAACTCACTCCGCACAAATCCCCATGTACAACGTTGACTGAAAGTAAATACTCGAGCCCTTGAATCACGTCGCCCAACTATTCGCCTTGTCAACCAATAAATTTGAAGGAGGAAAAAACGAACATACCAGGTCAGTTGCATACGGCGAGGCCGGGGTATGCTGTGTCATGTACTTGAGTACACTGCCTTGGGGCATCCACGGCGAAACCATAGCCCGGAAAAGACTTGGAAAGATGGTAGATTCGACTCCGAGGAAAGAAAACAATATTCTTGTGCTTCAGATAATACCACGCCAACGCTTCTTTGAAAAAACTGGCGTGGAGAATACGTCGGCGTTCTTCAGATTGTTCCTCAAATATTTTGAGTACTTTCAAAGCGACTTCTTGTTCGCGGCCTTCAGAATTTGTGTACTTCCCGTGATAAATGTTGGCAAGCCGCCGTGCGCGATTGGGTAGTCGCTCAACAGAATGACGTTGGACACAGTTAGTTCCTCCGGAAGTATCCCCAGATGCCCCGCCAATAGGTTGAGGAGCCGCTGAGCGCGTCGCATAAACTGGATAGTCCACAATTACGCCATTCTTCTTTGGCAAACGGGTGTCGAGAATCTGCAATGACAATGGTCAACTGGGGTCCGCGGTCCTATTTTTTTTTTTCGTTACAGAATGCGTTAAATTGAGAACTGCGATCGCGTGTTCCACGGGAACGACTGAAATATCCCTTTTGTAGTTCAACTCGAAGAGCTCTTGAAGAACTCCAGCAATTCTAACGTTGTCTTGCCTGATCTTTTTTGGAATTTCAGCCACGTGTCCGGGCAGACATTTCGGGCAAGCACTACGAAGAGTGAGCGTTGGTGCAAAGAACGAATAGATAAATAATACCTCCAGGATGCGTTTGCGATCTTTCGATGCTTTGTGGAGTCTCGCAAAAATAGCCACGATCGATGTGGACTTGTCCTCGTCGTCGAAAGCATGCAGGGAAATTTCTTTCACTTTGGGCCATATTCTGGAGGCCGATAGTTATTCATTATCGAACAAAACAAACCGACCCGAACCTTGCAGCTTGAGAGCCTCCAATGCGGTGAAGACTATCCACCACAAGCAGGAAAATATTCTGGCAACATTCGTGCAGCGTACGTAAGCTTCACTGCGTTCCGCGGGGTTGTCGGCCTAATTGATGCCGACCTCCGTCAGCCCAATTCGGCCGACACCCAAGTTGGCCGGCCATGCTAACCCCTGCCAACGTCCATGGATCTTGGAAAAACTCACTTTTTGTCCTCCCAACGGTAACTACAAGTCTCTTGGACCCATAGAAACAAACTGGAGCTGACAGCTTGACGTAATGATTCCGTTCCAGAACCCTGGTCGACGGACGTCGGTCCTGCGTCAGCCGATGTCAGGCCCAATTCGGCCGACTTGGGTCGGCAAGTAGCGCTGATCCCCGTCGGCTCTGCGTCAGCACAGGCTGCCGACGGGGCCTCGGAACGCAGTGCTTCGTAAGGAGGGAAAGAATCCATCTCGTACCTCGTGAAGGATCGGGTATGACGGTGTGTTTCCCGAGTATAAAATGGAACCGGAATCCGAGACATACATAGAAACACAATTTAATGCGGCTCTTTCGTCTTCGACGACGTGGCGCAAGAGTTGAGGTTCGCTGATCATTACGATACTGAGCCCTTTGCATCTGTTCTTCAGTCTTTGCTGCAAGATATCAACGATGTCGTAAATCTCTTCCGCTTGGTCGGTATTGCGAATACCGCAAACGACGAGTATAGTGCGAGCCATTTCCAGAGACTCAGCATTTTCAGGGTCAGATCGCGAGTTCTCCGCGAGCTGCTTATATATCTGGTTCACTGGGTGGATCAGAAGGTTTTGAATGAGCTTCTCTGGGGTGTCGGAATCATCGGGATCTAAGAGGTAATCAAGATGTTAAAAACAGCCCGGCGCCTGGGTGGAGGTAACAAGTCGACGCACTCTCTTTCGTCCGGTGGATGTGAAAAAAGAGCATCTCGGAAGTGCTGAGTGAGTATCGAAGGCGGATCCGGTCCGATCTCTTTTCTATATTCGGCGGATGTTGTGGCGAAACCGTAAATGAACGGCCAAAAAAACAGAATGAGTATCGCTGACGTCGATCAAGGCGACGTTGGAAAGTCCATTGCCGAAGTCCGCAGACGAGAAAAGCTGAATTGCCTCGCGGGCAACGCCATTTCTTGTATCCCTGCTGTCCGCGGTAATCCATAAGGCTTTGTAGGTGTGCCAGGCTGTTGAAAGCCGCGACCAGTCCGTCAGGGTTTCGGTCAACTCCGCAGGAGCGATCCATGGAGAATCTTCAAAGTGTCGGCTGGCAGACCCAGCTCCGGGATCCATTTCGAGCGGTGTATCGTCGTCGGGAGGTAACGGCAATGGGCCCTGTGGGCTGACGCCGAAGAACGGATATCAAACGAGACCATAACGGAGGGCGTCGCAAATAAGGGGACTCTTCTGTGTTGAAAGATATAGAGTCTTCCGCTACCAGGAATTGCAGACACTGGATGACTGGATTCGTATAAACGTTAATCACCAGGAGGTCAAAAATATGGTGGGCATAACTCATTCTATCCATCATGAAGACCTGGAAACCGTCCCCGCCGATCCTACGTTCAACCACGCACATTAGGGCGTCGTAGAAAACGTGGACCTGACGAAGATTGACGTCGGCTGATAGGCCATCGAAGAGACGGTTAACTTACGGCTATCCATACACTGAAATGGCGAAAAGACGAAAGAACAGCACTGCAATAAATGGTCTGAGATTAAATCCATCGAATACCAACGTCACATACTATGCGACAAGACCCAGAACTGCAAAGACCTAGCGGAAAAATGAGTTCTTGTCGTGTACGCTTCAAGTTTTTTGCCTACCGAAGACGTGTTTCGGAAGGTATAATACACGTCGTCCATGAAGTATATCCCGTTGATCAGTAAACCGAGAAGCACGACTCGTAGACTGAGGGAGCCAAGCACTAGGAAAAATAAGCAGATTAGGATTGGTTATCCGGTATTCCTCACTTAGCACGAAAAAAATCAAGTTGGGCACTGCATCCAGGAAGCTGGTGGTAGGCTCCACAACCAGTAGGTAGAGATTGTAAGGTGCTAGCCCGAGCAGGAGGAAGGGTAGCAGGCAGCCATATGTATTGGTACAGTTTTGGCGAGATATACATTGTCGAAGCTTAAGGTCAAAAAAGTGTTGTCGCCGTCGCCGTCACCGTTGGCTCGCGTAGTAGGCGCCCGCAGCAGGCGCCTATCCCGACTCTGATACATTATTGATATATCATGATCTCGCATGCCCTGCCTGAAGCACTGGATCCCTCGTCAGTGTAGTACTGCTGAACTTGAAGTGGGAAGTTTGAACAAAGGACCTATCAGCCGGGTCGACTCGGGTCTTGGCTCCTAAATTTGCCGACTTCCACTTGCAAATTACAATAACCCTCGCCCGGAAGGAAGGACATTCTCATTGACCTCGGTGCCTCCATTCCACTCACCGCCACCCCAGACGATCCTCTACAGGCCCGACCGGCCCCTGCCAGCTCCTTGGTCAGCCCTAAGCTTGGTCCCTCCAACAGCCTCCAACCTTACGCCAGACTACCGGTGTTCCCCAGATGCCGCGTAAAGCCTGGAGAGTCTTCCTGTAACCGCCAATGCCACCCTCAACGGTCATCGTCGGAGTCTAGTCCCATGATTCAGAGGCCGCGTAAAACAGATTCAGGACGCTGCCCTCCGCGAATTAGATGGTGCTTGGGTCTCCCTTCCCTTCCAAGATCGTCTGAAGGCCACTGTCAAGCAAGCATATCCCGGCTTGGAGGAGTGGGTCGATGAGTCGGAGGCCTCGGAAGTAGAGAGATCTCCTAGCCCGTCTCTGCGGAGTGGGCGAAGGTGGTCGCTCGTGCATTTGTACCTGTATTTGAATTCAGTTTCGCGATAGATTTACTTTTGGATCCAAGTGGATGAGACGGATTCAAAAATCATCCGTCAAATTTTCATCGCCGTTCATAGCACTTGGTAGTGCTTCCCTTTAGGACGAATGCCTGATTACTATGTCGGCAGAACGTCTTTCCTGCTTAGAGAACGCGACCAGAGCCTGACCGAAGAAGAGAGCTACTGACAGAGTTTATTTTTCACTGCTTCAGTCTATGTAAAAAGAGATACAGCCTCCACACAAATACAGACACCCGAGTGAAACAAACCCGGACGGTTTTAACCAAGCGTTCGATAGCCCGTAGCACCCGAATGCAGCCTGCTGGGCCGACTCCACGCTGCGACTCGACTGCAACGCCTCTACGCACCCGGCCGCCGGGGAAGCAGCGCACCGATCCACAGCGCCACGCCCGTCACCACCATGAGCACGTAGTACACCATGTACCCGTGCAGGTATCCCTTCTCCATCGACAGCGACAGCAGCGAGTTCGCCGCCGCGGGCCCGATGGCACGCATTACGCTCACGGAGAGCTGACACAGGCCGTTCGTCGCGCCGAGCGACGCGCGGTTTGGTGCAGCCGCGGAGATGTAGATGAATACCGCGCCTACACAGGGATACGCGAGGCGTCAGTTGGGATGATAAATAAGGGAAGGAGGGAAGAGGAAGGGTAGGAAGGGAACGCACCGTAGGAGAAGCTGAGCCCGATGGAGACAATGATCTGCGCGAGGGCCGCAGCCCACACGAGCGTGCTCAGTCCCTGTGTGCGCGCGAGGGAGTTGAGCAAGGGGAACGCAGCGAACGTCGGCAGTGCGCTCGCAATGCCGAGAAAGAATGTCAGCTTGCTGCCCAGGTAGTCATGAACGCGCGCGAAGAAGAACACCTAGAAAGAGAGGTTCACATACGGAGGTCAGCACCGACGAGTGTACGGAAATTTAATTGAAGTACGATACCTGAACGAGGCCGTTGAGTACTCCAAAGACGGACAGCAGGTTCCCAATGCGTGAAGTTGGGGAGCCCAAGCCCGCCGAGCTCAATGGGTGTCGAGAGGAACACAGGGTGGATTGCTCGCAAGGCGATATCGACGAGAGAGAGAAAAAGCGTAATTGGTGGCTGCCACAATTACGGGGCGAATCATAAGCCCCCGCAAGGAGACCGCTTGGTCCACGATTGGTGCTTGGATAGATGTAGCACCCTCCTCTACGGCCACTTCACGCTTGACAATGTCGATATCACCCTTTCGCCGAAGAGGCGCGGAAGTCGCAGCACTGAAGGCCCTGTGGCTGTTTCTTTCGAGGAAGAGTAAAGTCACAACCCAGGCGACGAGAGAAAACGTCGCGGGTATAGCGCAGGGCAGAAAGTAGGGGTATTTGCGCAAGAACTGGTTGTCCCCAAACAATTCTGGGAAGCGTTCCGCTGGTCGCGCAAGGCTCCCACCTATAATTGGGCCAAGTGTACTGCCTGTTGACCAAGCAACTATACGCCCGAGTTAAATAAAGCACAAGATAAAGATGTGTCCACGAACTCGGCATGTATGCATAGGCCTAAATGACGCGTCAGAATGGACATGGGAAGGAGAAACGCGGTGATAGATACCTGGGCTATATTCGTTGAGTCTGTCAGCTCTGCGACAATGCTTGATGGATATATCAGCAAAAACGTCGACATAGGGATTTGACTTTGCCCGGCCCACCTTTTAATCACGCCAATGTTGCCATTGAGCGCCCCGTTCAAAGAACGGCTGTGCATGAAAATTAATATCATCGTACTCAAGGAGTTTTGTGCAAGCATACCTAATGACGAGGCCCAGAAAGTACGGGACAGGCCAAAGCAATACATTGAGATGCTTAGGCCGAGGAGCCCCGTCAGGATCACAGGTTTTCTCCCAATGCGATCCGACATTCTCGACCAATGGAGGACGGTCATAGCTTGGGTTAGGAAGAATATGGATTGCTGTGCGGAGTGAGGAGGTGTCGGGGACGTTGGCGGAAGGTATGTACCATAATCCCGACGTAGTACCCGACTTTGGTCTCGTCTCCTTTGGTTATCCCAATGTCGCGCATCAACTAGTTGAAAGATGAACGAAGGATCGACCGCGAAGAGAAAGGAACGCACCTGCGGCGCGAAAGGATAGATAACATTGCTAGTGAGTGGCTCTGCGAGCTGCAGGAAGAGCACAATAGAGAACTGGAATAGCGGAAGAGGGGTCTTGCGTTTGAAGTCAAGGTCATGAAGGTCGTTACGATCGTTGCGGGCAGCGAGGAGCGGCTGCGTCTCGTCGGTGTTCCGGGGCGACATGGTGGTCGTGAAAAGGAGGAAAGACGGAGACCGAGGAAAGACGGGGAGCTATATGTGGTCAAACCATTACGGGATTTCTAAGCGGCCGACATATGACTGGAATGGCTTTAGTCCATCTGTCTTCTCCTGTTATGGCAACGTTAGACAAACTGCAGAAGAAACTCTACGGCAGTACGGGCCGATGCTTCGATACCTTCCATTTGCGCTTCTGTTCCTGTTCCAGCTGTTGGCAAAATCGTAGGCCAGGCCAAAATTTTCGTGATATCTCGGCAAGGTTAGCCGATGTCGTTCTACCCCACTCCGCACAGCATGTAGCCCCACCGCCCATCGTCGCTGGCTCCAGCAGCCCTCTCTCTCGTCTCAGACATCAAGAATTTTTTGGCTGGCCTAGGATTTTGCCAACAGCTGTCATCAAGAAGGACTTCATTTCCGCCTCTCGTAGCCTCGCCGACGGCAGCACGGCTGCCAGGCGGAGGAAATCCGATTATCCGATCGATCGCTTTATGGGTGATCTTGCGACGAAATTGTGAATTCAGAGGCGGACTTCGAGTGGACACGGTATTTTCCTTTGAGGAAAACAAGAGGTGGTAGGGATCCAACAAATCATCGTGAAGACAAGAACAACCTGCAACCAACAGCCGAACAGCCGAACATCAACGGCCATCTCATGCGATCACCAGTTTAACCAAACTGACCTAAACTTAAGGGTTCAACTCAGTTCAAAATCTCGTCTTCGTCTCTTGGAATCCCCATAGAAAACGAGGTGAATGGAAAATCACGAGTAAATGCTTCAATCTCTCATGAGTTCAGTCTGAATAAATTACCTAACTAAATCCAACTGTTCAACTTCCACGTCACGGTCCTGCCAGTCCTCTCAATGAAGAACTTTAATATCCAGTTCGGACTAACGCACTATGGGGCGGAACCCTCGCGGAAGCTTTTGGGGTCTAGTTTTGGTAGACTTGGGCTCGGCCCGCCGACGTGAGATGCTTGACACAGGTGAGTTCGCAGTAGGTCTCGCCGGTTTGGGAATGCTGATACCAAGGCGCCAGACGGGAAACAGTAGTTCTGGATCCCGCTAAATTCGAAGTATGTAGACTTTTCCACGTCGTATTCTCCTCATTGAGACTGCTGTGACTGTAATATCACCTGCTGAGAGAAGTGGAACTTGCTTTGCCTATTTGGGACTAGACGCTGACGCAGCGCGGAGCACTAGAGGAATGTGGGGCCGTGCTTGTAGGAAAGTCGGGCCTCGTACGTGAGATTGTTGACTCAGGACAGTGGTGCTGGTGTCGTGTGCCCCGTGGCTCTCGCTCAACGGGAAGTGGTAGCAGAAATCGCGCAAAATGCATGCAGTGGGGCCGTGCTTGTAGGAAACTCGGACCGCCAACGGGATATTCAAGCGTCGCAGGCCGTCTGGCTCTCACTCGGTTTGGGAATCGTCGCAGAAATGCCGCAGGAGCGATAACTGCCGCGGCCCCGAGGACGGACCTGGTGCGGCAGTAGTCCCCCGGCAGGGCGCTCTTTGTACCGGACCTGTAGATAAATTCAGGCCTGGATTGTCGAGTATACTTACTTACGCTTAACTCTTAGCTCTTGGGTGTACATCAAACTTTTCTTCGACGGCACTCAAGACAGGATGGGACCCCGCGGCATTCGGCCCCGCGAACTTTGGTAGATTCAGAGCGACAAGTTGGAGACCTGACAGTGTACTGTGAATACCAGACCAGTTTAGCTCGAACACATGGAACAAGTTAACCAGCAGGTAGCTTCCAAGTTCCAAGATATAATTGAAGTTGAGAAATTTTAGGTGGAAAATCTTATGAGTAGTCCTTGCTCGAGTTGCGGCATCTTAATCTTGGCGTCGGTATGGAATCCTCACAATTTCGTTAAAATTCGAGAGCACCCTCGGAGATCCGGGAAATGAGGTACTGTGAAAATACCAGCGGTAGGAGCCCAGGAGTTATGGGAAGTACATACAAAGTGCAAACGGCAGACTTTGAGTCGGCCGCCCCCAGTGTTGTCCTTAAGAGTTAAGACTTAAATTAAGTTAAGGCTTAATTACCCCTTAATATTAAGACTTAGCTTCATGCTTCGGTGCCGTTAAGCCTTAATTAAGACTTATTGATGGCAATTACGTCATTTTTCTTCGCATCTTCTTCGTCAATGCCACCCACCCGCGGCCCTCTGTGGGAGTTCTTTCACCGAGGAAGAAAGCGTAACACGGCACATTGCAATGCCTACTGCCTGGCTTGTATTGCCCTTTATCGCCCAGACAATGTCCCCATTCCAATCGACCCCCGCACGTGTCGATCGTTGGTAATTCTGCACGTTCCTGGAACAAGGTTCATGCCAAATGGATGGTAGCTGCACAGGATCTCTCGGACGACGAGGATGGCGAAGAACTTCAACGGTTGGCAACCACGATGGGGCCATCAACTACCAAATTTCTTCCTCGTATATTGGCGAAACTCTTTGGTGGTCAATCAAGCGCCCTTTCAAGGCGGCTCCACGTCCTTTCACGAGGGAAACATTGCTCATGGAGCTGTTGGCTGCCGAGCACTCAGACGAAGAGTTAGATGACGGGGAACTGGAAGGGTCTGGCGATGATTATGACGGCTGATTGTGCAGTACCTACTTACGATCTGACACAGAAAAAAATTGAGCACCCCTTAACTTAAGCCTTAATATGCCCTTAATATTAAGGCGTAATTAGGTGTTAAGGCCTTAACAAAAAGATTTACCCTTATTAACACCTTAAGTGACAACACTGGCCGCCCCAGCTTCGGCTTTTTTACCAGAATCCTGTTTGCTGCCCGTTTCGATGATTGGGTAGACCGTGCTGCTAGTTGATTCAAATTCCGACCGATATCTCGGGGCAGTGGGCTCAGATTGGACACGAGCAGGAAGACGAACGTCGAAAACAAACCTCACAGTGGCGGTGCGCCGGCTGGATCCGGATCTACAGCCCGGAGTTCAAGTTCAACCTACTTGCACAGGCTGTAAATATAGGGAAGTAAGGGATTCCGTGCTTAAGGAGCTTTTGACTGCAATTAAACCTATGGACGGCATCCAAGTTCAACCATAACTTCGGGTCGAGTTGGGTTCAGAATTGAGCTGATACTGATGAACCCGACGCGCATGTTCAAATCGTAGCCTCCCCATAGAAAATTGTTCCAGACCAAGTCCAGACCCGGATAAGATCTCAGACCCTCTCTTATGTGCGCAAGACATTGCTCGAGCAATCTTTCCCACTACGGAAACATCACGAACGGTTCTCTGTCAGGATATTATTGGTTGAGTACCAATTCCTTCACATTTTCTCCACTGTAGCCTCCAGAAGAGGAACTAGCAATACCCATTCACTCGTCAAATTGGCGCAAACGGAAACAGTCTCACCATTCGACACTGCCCTTCTGCGGAAGCGGGACGGGTCACCGAGACATGAGACGGGAGGTGCTCACTCCGATCACATCCGCGACCAGCGCGCCGAAAATTAAACAGTAAGCCTGTCCCTCACATGCATTTGATTGTCTCGTTGATGTCCTTTAGCAGACTTCCTCCACATTGCTGCCAAGCACAACAAAGCAGGCTGCCCAACGTTCTTCCCATCTACACGATCCTGCTGAACCTCTTCGGACGGTGGCCTCCCGCTCCGACTACAATTTCTCGCTCTATGTGTAATTCACAAGGCAACTTCCAGAATTCGAAATACCCACCCCATATTACTTGGATTATAATGTGCCGCTGCGTCTGACGCGAGTACTTACATTCAACTCGGTTCTCCGGTGAAATTTGAGAAAGGACCCATGCCAGTGCTTAACTGGGGTCATTTCGAAAGCGTCACCGGGCTTTCTAGAACAGCAGATGGCGGACTCCTTGCAGGGTCAGTTTCTTGGCCGGTCATTGTCGTAACTTTAAATTATGCTTGTAAGTACTGTGATGAATGAACTTTGAGGTGGGCAGAACACTAATCAACCTAGTACGATTTGATCGCATATCTTTACCCGTGTGTAATTACGAGAACTTTCAAAGAACCACCGCGATGGAAAAAGAGGGTTTGTTTCACAAAGAAGAAAAACATTCAGAACAGCATAGGTACTTTGGCAGTGACTATACACAAACTATGGCTTGAATTTACAGGGACATGATCAGAATTTCAACTCGACCTACGGCGAATCAGAGAATACTCGGGACTTGAAACACATCCACACCTCTTCGATGGCCTGCGCAATCCGAGGTTGCAGGCAGGTTTTAACCCACGCGGGAAATTGCCGGAATACCGCTCCACGGCACACGCCGCATTGCGAGGCTGTTTGCATCGCATCGTAGAACGATGCGTGACAATCAAGGTCCATTCCGGGAGTCTCGGTCAAGACACCACCCAAGGATGCCAGATAGGTGGTAAACCAAATGCGCGCGTAATGGCCATTACCTGAAAGGACGAAAATTCTACCATCCTGCGCACAGCTGGTGCATCTGAACCAGACGTAGTCGTTTATGCTGGGTATCCATTGAAGGTCCGTTGTTACGGCCTTGGCGGCTAACCCACAGCGGTGATGGTAATGAAGGAGATTATGATACGCCGTGGCTGGGATGCGGTCGAGATGCGGTGGGGAAACAGCGTCAATGGATCTGAGGCGAAGTTTTAATGTTTGCCTTGCCGTTGCGATGCCCAAATCCTCCCAACGAATCGTGTAGGCAATAACATATACGGCGAGAGGCTCGTCGACAATGTACCTCTTGAGATGTTCTTTGGCCGCTGGTATGACAGACTCGGCATCGTATTTATCCACCAGGACGCCGATGATTTCCCCCAGCTCGTTCAGATTCTCGACTACAGGCTGCACCCCGGGATAAAAGAACCTGAGGGCTCGGTTGAGAACGGCTGAACTCTCGGCGACCTCGACGGTAGGCTTTATGGGGGCAGGGTCCGGCTGTGGAACCGTAAACATATCTCCCAAGACCGAAGACACGAGCGACAAAATCGCCCTATGCAGATGGAAGTCGACGCCATCGGAGGATCGGAGGATCACATCGGCATCTTGAGAGTCGAAGGGGGGACCAGGGATGAAGACAGGGGCATCCTCTCCCGGGGCGCCGGATGGAGGCTCGTCGGGGCTCGACATGGATCGAGTCAGAGTGTATGGGATACGATCCATACCCCAAACATGTCGTCATTCATGTGCCACAGAAACGACGGCGTACGAAGCCAGTCCAAGGCATGGCGGCATGCCGAGACGAAAAGAAACAAACCACCGGCGTCAAATAGATGTCCAGGTGCCAGGTGGGCTAATATTATCCGTGGGAGTAACCAAACGTCACCGAGGTGAGAACCGACAAGGATAACAAACGAGAAATAAGGAAAGGAAGTAAGATAAGGAGATGAAAATAATCTTCCGAAATAATCTTCCGGTATGGTGTCTCGAGAGCGTTGGGTTGAAAAGTGGCAATGGCGGAAACGATGACGACACGAACGTACGCCCGAAATAATCAAAATGTCAACTCGACCCACGGGAACAAATTAGACCAATCGTGGGGTTGAAACTGGCAGACATACCTCTTTGATGGCCTGCGCAATTTGAGGTTGGAGGAAATTCTTGACCCGCAGGGGAAGTTGCTGGAAAGCTCGCGCTTGGCAATCGACGCACTCTGGAGCCGCTTGTAGTGCATCGTGGGATGCGTGGCAGGTGATGTCAATCCGTATGGCAACATGGACTGGACAGCTTCGCTTCTGCGCCTCGGCAGTACGGCAAGCGTGATTGGCGGTTGGATTTGCCCATTGGGGGCTCGAGGACCCCAGATACACGTTATTAACTGCTATTTGAGGTATTCGGAAGAACAGGTGCCGAGACAAAAGTGTGGCCTCAGAATGCGGTTATATCAAAATAATCATTTATATTTGGGTCTTTTAACACATCGTTCGGCGCCAGACGTCTAAAACGCAAGAAAGGTTGAGCGGCGGGTTGGCGGAGGGTAATGATGGGATCAGGACAGCCACACCCATTTTGAGAAAGTGGTGGTTTTTCGTTCAACTATGTACGCGCTCGCTGATTTGGATTTATTCAAGCTCTCTGGCTATTGCGAACAATGCCGACATCACGCACCAGCCTGAGCTCACCACAGTGCTTGTTCAATTTGCGCACCACCTTTCCAAATCCAATGGTGGCGATCACACGGTTGATTTTTAGTTTGATTATAGGCAAGTTCTGTCGGGGACCGACTTGCCCGAGTTTTTCTTTTCAAATAATGGATTGCACCACCGGTCTCACTGGGTTTGTGGTGTGGCTGAATTACGCTTGCATGGTTGAATGCTCTTCACATGATCTATCATCTTTCACTTATTGATCTGTCTTCTTGTGCAGATGCATTCAACCACAACAATACCCTTCAGTACACTTCCGTTCAATTCTGTGTCTACCAGTTGATTCCTGTGTTAGGTCAACTTTACTGGAAGAAAGTACTTGCAAATATACACAGACTTGTGCCGTGCATTTGGATTTTGGGTGGAATTTCCAACTTGAATGAGAAAGTGAACTGACATTGGGTCTCGATGACAGCCACAGCCTCACCTACTCAATTGCTGCTTCAGTTTGCCTACTCTAATCTTTGAATCTGATGTCTGATTTCATTCTTGATTCGACAACCATGATGTCCAGATGGCTACTGCCACATTGAACCAGGTCCGCCTCGTTCAACCCTTACTCCCGATTATTTTTGACACACTGACTTTGATTCAGAATTTGCTCGACACCCCCGCAGACCGTGCCCTCGAGATCATAGTACATTCAACCTTTTGATACATACCCGGACCTCAACTGACTTGATTTAGGGCTCAATCTTTGAATTATAGCTGCCGTGCTTCTGGTTGAACAGCTGGTGTGTTCCTTTGCCGTTCCCTTGTCGTCTGAGAGGAGACTAGGCTCAAGGGGTGTCCCTAAATTCAGTATTCAGTTGAGATTCTGACTGTCGGGTTACTTATGTTCTCTGAAGCGCTACTTTCCGAGCTGGGGAAAAGCTGGAGACACCAAAACCTTGCTGCATGTCTTGTTCGGTATTCCAGTCTTCTCGCCGGGCTCATACTTGCATGATGCATTTAAACTTGTTTACTTTTTCAGTCTTCACTGCAATGCACTGGACATAATTCATTCAATTCTTGCCAACATCTGTTCTATCCTGAATTTATCCGCACTTAGACACCATCCGAGTTGCATGAGGTACGTCCACTTAGTCAACTGCAATGAGTTCGGTTCAGTTCACTTGAGCTTGGTCTGCTCTTTGAGTGATCTGTGATCTCTGTCAAAGTATTGAAACACAAGAGTCCCAGTTCGAACTCTACCTCAATTCATTGAATGTTGAACATTTGTGATTCATTTTATTTCCGCTCTCATTTCCTCAAGCCAGTTCTGAAGCCTGCAATAACTCGGTGGTGGATGGTATGTGTCTGCACAATGGGTGCTCAGAAGATGCAGAGTACATAAAAAACTGCCTGTTTGACTTGGGCCCCCGAGTCTTTCAAACAATTTTGACATCTTATTTTTATTGATGTTTTCTCTGCCTTTCTGCTGACCCACAGGCCAGTACAACTTTCAAGTTTCAACCAGATGTCAAAGCAAGTTCAAACTACACAGATCCCAATGCTGTTCTGGAAAAAATTATGGCAAGGCGAACCACGTTGTGGGTGTGTTCCGGAACCCATGATTGTGCAAATTTCAAATCATCTCATGTCTAGACACCACCTGTTTGACTCGGGCCAGTCAGTTGCTACGTCTTTTTGTTTTCGAGTTTCTGCTGAAAGGCTACACTGCACCTCCAGTACTGCAGTGAATCAAGTGCCTCTCTCCCTCCCTCCATCCTTCCGGTGCTCACTTGCACCGATCCGGACAGATATTCAACTTAATGGCATGCTGAACATCGGTGAGTCTCCCCTATTGCGAACCTTTTCTTTTTAGCATCTCTCTCTCTCTCTCTCCCTGCTGGTTCAGACTTCTCTCTTATACTAAATTATTCTGCGGGGTCCAGCGGTCGGACCAGCAAAGAATGGTTTACCATGCCACTCACTATTGAGCCGATATTGTTTCAGTACTGGGGGGAATTGCTCTCAGCCATCTCCCATGGCTTTTTTTACCCACACCAGTAACCATTCTTGCTTGTAACTCAAATTTCTGGAACGAACCAACGTACAATGAACGAAAACACAACCACTTTCCCAAAGGGTATGTGGCTGTGCTGATCTCATCATCTCCTGCCAGCGCGACCTTTCATGAGTTTTTGAGACAGCGGGGATTCAATGGTGCGCAAAAACACCAAAATCTTGATTATTGATCCCAGAGAAGCGAGGTTTTTCAGCCACAATTTTGGCCGGGAGACTGGCCCTTACAAATACCCAAATACCCCAAGCGACATGTATCTGGGGTCCTTGCATCCCAAAGGGTCAAATACAATCGCCAATCACGCTTGTCAGACTGCCGAGGCGTAGATCTGAAGCTGTCCAGTCCATGTTGCCATAAATCCGTTGGAACGCAGCCCACGTGCGCCAGAAGTGCGATAAACCACTGGCAGCGTCGGACGTGATGGCCATTGTCGGAGAGGATTACTACACTATCAGCACAAACAGTTGGGCTCCGAGTACGAATGGCAAGCCCGTGGTCGCCCCTTCCGCGGGGATGAGCATGACCTTTATAATGCATGGAAGGCCGCGCTTAATTGTTGAAAGGCAAACAGAACAGTTTCCCATCAGCTAAACATCCGTAGTAGTAGCCTCTCGTCATGACCTGCAAAAACGATGGGGCCAACTGCGCGTCCAGCGACGACACGGGGCAACATCGAGGTTTAAATGAGATTTCTATGGATAGCCCTGGTCG
Organism: Mycena olivaceomarginata; assembly: GCA_029378375.1. Lineage (NCBI taxonomy): Eukaryota > Fungi > Basidiomycota > Agaricomycetes > Agaricales > Mycenaceae > Mycena > Mycena olivaceomarginata. The sequence continues at coordinate 94,861 of JARKIC010000078.1, read as the reverse complement.
TGGCGAACACAGCTGCAGAAAACCAAAGCAATTAGCGAACGAAAGCTGAAGAGAGTGAACTCTGAGAGAAGCAATATCAGTCAACCAGAGTTTGAAACGCTATACAAAGCAAGAATAAGCAGGAGCTGGAATATTTGTTTTCTACCCAAGCGATGAAGCGAAGACCAGGTTCCTCTAGTAGTGTATGGCATGAGTTATAAATTGAAGCTGAGCCAAATACAAACCGGGGCATGCAATTAGTGGTCGTGTAGGAGTGCGGCTTCGTTGTGCTCGGAGCCGTGCCGATCTTTGTGGTTGGAGTCGCAGTCTGGAGACGGCAACCGCGAGACAGGCACAGGCGGCGAAGTCGATTTGGAGCCCAAGCGTCCCGGTTTGTCAAGGCTATGCAACCCGCTCCGCATAATATGAGCCAAGATGGCCTGTCCTAACTCAGTTTGCCACCGCCCGTCGCTGAGCGGCGCCATCTCGCGCTCCTCCCGATACCCGTTGCCCGAATCCACGACCCCAAGCTCGTCCATCGCAGCTAGGATCGACCAGTTCGAGTACACCTCGCTGATGTCCCCGCCACGGATCATGACGCTCAGGGAGTAGCGACAGTGGAGGCACAGGAACTCGTCGGCAGCGACATCCTGTTGCGGGTGGCGGGGGAGATGTGTGGGAAGGATGCGCTGCAGGCCGACTGCGTCGTAGAAGATGAGAATACGGTAGTCGTCGTCTGGGTCCACAGTGAAGTGGTTGCTGTGGAAGTGGAACACGAGATCGCTCTGCATCGTAAGGGTGTTGGCACTGATGAGGAAGGGTGTCGGGTCCGTGTCGAAGCCCCAGTCGTCCGTCTACTCAATTAAAGTCAAACCAGACTATCATGTAGAAGGAAAGGACAGACCTCCCGTGCGAGTACTGGCGGTATGATCCAGGCCAGGGTAAGATCTTCTACTGAGGTGGTGAATCTACAATGCGGGCCATCCCTGGTGGTTGCACTCTTTTCCACGGGTGACGGAACAGCGTCCTGGGGAATTGTCAAAGTTGGCGTGGAGACTAGAACCAAATGAGATATCGACATACCATGATAGCTCGTTGCGGTCCAAGCCAATCTTCGTCAAACTGATCTTGGAAGGTGCACTGGCGTTGAGGCACCATGGTGACTTCCGGAATCCCCCTCGAATTGCATGCGGCTAGCCGGTTAATTTCAGTTGCAGGAAGAGGATCCTGTGAATTCTTTACTGACCATCGTAGTACCAGCCATAGTTACCCGGTGGAATAGATTCGGTCGAGTCTGGATCGATTGCGGATCCACTTGGTCGAACGAAGTAAGACATGATACCGGCAGGCTGCACGACGACCGGACACAGAAAAAACTTCTCCAGTTCAATTCGGTTGGTCATAATCTGTATCCAGTGGCAGAAATTGGCCATGGTCATCGGTGTCAGCCTCTGATTCACGCCTGGGCCACCCTCAATACCCGTAATTGGATCAGGTGGCAGGAAGAGGTCATACCGAAAAAAAGATGCGACTTTCCATGTGCGGCCCCAAAAATGAAGGTGTCGCGGTTGAGCAAATTGGATTTGGTTGAGAAAACATGACCGTACGACTCCGAGGCGTTGGTAATGGTGGACATCATAGGGGCAATATTTGTACCTATTAGAATCTGTTAGGGTTTGCTTGTGCTGCAGGAACACTTCGCGTTCTCCAAAGTTGAAAGCAGTCGCGGTCGACCTCTACGTCGCCGCAGTCCACACTGTGTCGCGTCCACGGGCGCCAGCACTTTACCACTACCCATAACCCCTCCTCTGATGACACCACATCTCTTATAATCCACTTTAATTTCACGAATCACAACGGATGCGGCGCCGCGCGGTGTAAAGGGAGGAAGGCGAAGCGGGAGGGCTTGAAGCTGAGCTGAAGAAGGAGGAAGACAAGGTACAGCAGGCAGTCCTTGGGCTCCAGGCCGGCACATACAAGAACCCAGCGCAGGCTGCACAGGAGACGAAAACAAACCTCACAGTGGCGGTGCACCGGCTGGATCCGGATCTCAGTTTGAACAGCCCGGCAGTTTCCGAGTTCAAGTTCAACTTACTTCCACGGGCTGTAAATATAGGGGAGCAAGGGATTCGGTATTTAAGGAGCTTTTTACTGCAATTAAACCTATGGATGGCATCCGATTTCAACCATAACTTCGGGTCGGGTTCAGAATTGAGCTGATACCGATGAACCCGACGCGCATGTTCAAATCGTGGCCTCCCCACAGAAAATTGTTCCAGACTAAATTCAGACCCGAATAAGATCTCAGACCCCTCTCTTATGTGCGCAAGACGTTGCTCGAGCAATCTTCCTCACTACGGAAACATCACGAACGGTTCTCTGTCAGAACATTATTGGTTGAGTACCAATTCCTTCACATGTTCTCCACTGTAGCCTCCAGACAAGAGGAACTAGCAATACCCATTCACTCGTCGAATTGGCGCACGCGGAACAGTCTCACCATTCGACACTGCCCTTCTGCGGAAACGGGACGGGTCATCGAGACATGAGACGGGAGGTGTTCACTCCGATCACATCCGCGAGGAGAATTCACCTATAAAATCTGCACATTTTGGGAGACTAATTCCCACAGTTTACACTCACATCAAACCCCCCACATCCACCGAAATGTTCTCCCAAGTGATGACCTCCACCCAGGTTACCCCTCCTCGTTCCGAGCCTGCCCCTCCTCGTTCCCAGGCTGCCCCTTCTCGTTCCCAGGCTGCCCGGGTTGTTCGACCCAAGCTGCGGGCCACGACCACGCCCGTCCAGTCCTATGCGCTCTACAACCGCACATATTCGCTGAGCAGCGCAGAACTTTCCTCTCGCTTAACACGGCTTACGCCGCAGCAGAGGAAACTCAGCTTGGTACGGCTGTTCCGCCTCACAAAACGTGGCCGTCAGGCGTCCCAGCGCGCCAAAAATTAAACAGTAAGCCTGTTCCTCATATGCATTTGATTGTCTCGTTGATTTTATGTCCTTTGCAGACTGCCTCCACATTGCCGCCAAGCACAACAAAGCAGGAATTGAGTTGGTTCGGACGGTGGCCTTCCGCTCCGACTCCGATTTCTAGTTCTGTGTGTAATTCACAAGGAAATTCCCAGAATTCGAAATACCCACCCCATATTACTTGAATTATAATGCGAAGTTGAACGTCTCATTGAATAACCATAACAGCCCCTATCTTTGATTGAGCGTAAGGTCCACGTGACCGTTTCCGACTTGCTCTCAACCAACTCGCGACCCGCTGCCTAGCACCGCGTAGATGTCCACCAAGAATCGTTCACATGCGAACCCGAGGCCCGGCGTCTTGCCGCTTAATCTCCCTTGGTGTCTGAGCCAAGAGTTCCAGAGCTCTATCCAGAAAGAGCCTGGAATACCTACGAACTCTTTCCATGAATTTCTTTAGCCACCTGCTTCGCCTCATTTTCGGGACCTCGACAGGCTTATCAGCGATCGCAACCCAGGGAAGGTTGCCATCCGCTCTGTGTGCCTCCCTTTCCGCCAAATGTGACGTTTCCGAGTAGCTGCGGAAAGGGCCATCTGATACTTGCCGAGGCCACGCATTGGCTTTTGACTAAAAAGCTCGCTATATGTGATACGCCGCAGGTCCCGCAGCATCCATTTAACGTCCCACCCGCGGAATCTACCCTAGCATGTACCCTTCAAATCTCTGCTGCGCGGCATGAAAATTATCATTGTTGGTGGCGGCATCGGCGGAATCGCCGCGTATCACGCCCTCCGCAAGCACCTTGCCGACGCATCGCCCCCAGTCTCCATCCTCGTCTTAGAGGCGCACAAAAGTATCGTATCTACGTCGGCCGCTATCGGAGGCGGGCTTGGTCTCGCGCCTAACGGTCTCCGGGCCATCTCTTCTATTTCCCCGGATGCTGCGGCCTACATCGAGAAGCGAGGATTTCCCGGCGAGGTCATGACTTTCCGGAACTCGAAGGGAATGTTATTGGGAAGATTTCGAGCGGGCCGCAAGGCGCGGTATGGGCTGGGCGAACTCATGCTACCGCGCGCGACTGTGCATGATGCTTTACTCCAAGAACTGCGCCCATGCGCCGTCTCGTGGGACAGCAAAGTTCGGTACGTGAAGGAGGATTCCGACGGTGTCTCTGTAACGTTAGAAGATGGCACGGTCGAGCGAGCCGACCTTGTCATCGGTGCCGACGGCGTGCGAAGCGTTGTGCGCGAGGCCATCTTCGGTCAAGAATACCCGGCGACATACTCGTGTGTATCTCCAGCCCGTGCTCTCGAACGTCTCTGATGGACGGACCCCCCAGAAATTTAACGGGTGTGGGAGGCTTCATCCCCATCTCAGCTCTCTCGGAGCCCCTCCGAGAATCCCTCCGCAAGGACCCTGTCACGATGACCTTCGGGCCCAAAGGCTTCTTCGGGTACGCACCCGCCTCTGCGAACATCACCGCAAAAGCCGCGCAGCTCATGTGGTGGTCGACCTACGAGACGGCTGAGCCGCCTCCGCGCGACACGCCCCGCCCAGCGATCCTCGAGCAGCTCACGACGCGCCACGCGCACTGGGTCTCGGCCGCAGACACACCTGAACACCCCGTCTTCCGCGAGATCATTGCCCTGGGGTGCGCCGAGTCGGCGCAGCTGCTGATCCTCCCTGAGTACGTGATGCCCCGGCTCCCGCGCTGGAGCAGCGGCGGTGGGCGGATCCTGCTCCTCGGCGATGCGGCACACGCGATGCCGCCGCACGCGGGGCAGGGCGTGGCGTGTGCGGTGGAGGACGCGGTGGCGGTAGCGCTTCTCCTGAAGCACTACCGCGTGTCGCACCGTTTCGGCGTGGAAGAGTCGCTGCGGCGTACGGCGGAGGCGTATGAGGCGGTGCGCATGAAGCGGGTTGGGAAGATACTGGACGTGGCGAAGCATGGGGGGCAATCCAAGAAGATGCAGAGCTGGTGGCAGGAGAAAATACGCGACTGGTTTTTGTGGTTATTTTGTGAGTGCCGTTTCCTCATCGGCGAGCAGACTCTTATTTCCCGCAGGTAAACTTCCCGAGTCACTTAACGACGTCCAGTTCGGATATGACATGGAGGCAGAGATTGCCAAGTACATATCCAAGTCGGATTGCGAGCCAAAGCCGAAGTAGTGTAGTGTAGAGTGATTGTAATACTGCATATACTCCATTTCCTCTTTATTTAATCGGTACAAACGCACTCGACATTGTTACAGAACAGCGGACACGAAAGCAGGAGACGACAGCGATACTGTTTAATATTAGAGGTTAAGTCATGACGAATTTCATCCCATCCCGTCTTTTTGCTTTGCTAGAATTTCCCATTGTAGCCGCGCAGAATATCCACCACTTCATTCTCGTGCAATCATCCGCTCTCGTCCACGCGGTAACGTTTCCTAGGCCCGTCGGGGGGCGAGAACTGCTGTTGTCCTCCGCCGCCGGTCTGCCCCTGCATGAAGGCGGGGTTGAAGTGCCCGCCCCCGCTGGCAAAGTTTCCACCGCGCCCCATCCCTGGGCCAGTCGGCACCATGCCCATCCCTGCAGGCAAACAAGCAAGGAAACGTAAGCGAATGTTTTCTATGAAGGAACACGGCATTGCGTACCCATCCCACCCCCGCGCATCATCCCCCCGCCACGCGGGCCCTGCGGAATCCCCCCGCGCCCCGTGAACCCGCCGCCCATCATGCCCATGCCGCCCATGCCCATGCCCATCCCTGGCATCCCCATCATGCCCATCCCCATGCCGGGCATCCCGCCGCGCATGCCCATCATGCCGTTCATCGCCCCGCCGCCGCCGCGGAAGTTGTTGTTGTGGCCCCGCCCGCCACCGCCCCCGCGGCCCATCATGTTGGCGGCCATGGCCATGGGCATGCTGGGCATCGGGACAGAGACGGACTGGATTTGTTGGGGGGTTTGCTGTTGTTGGGCGCGTTGGTCGCGTGGCGGGGGTTCTGCGAAGAAGGGCGAGATCAGCAAGCGGTAGATGCATGATTAGAAGGAAGAGAGGACCTTTTGGTAGGGTGCGGAAGGGGTTGCCCTGTGCAGAGCTAGTAAGTGTCGCTGCTGCGCGCCTATTCTGGAAGTCGTTGTTGTCGAACCATGTCTTGAGCGCCACTGCATTGTCGTAGTCTCCGCATTCGACGTATGCAATGCTGTCAATGATTCATTGAGCGAACTGAACAAAATCTGTTGATGCCACGCACCCCTTGCTCTTGCCGTTCACCTTGTGCTCGGAGAAGGTAATGTCCTTGTGGTCGATCGTGACACCGACGTTTAGCGCGACTTGGCGGAGGTCCTCGTCCGTTGTCCACTGAAGGAAAGTGTGAAAATTCATGTGGCGAAGATGAGAGTGGTCAAGATAACGCACCCATTGCAGGTCGCCAATGTAGAGTGCGTCGTTGACGGGCCCTACGGCGATGGAGCCGTTGGCGTTGTTCGGCGTCTGGCCCAGCATAGCGGTGTATGCGCCATTCCCGCCGGACGAGGAAGACGCGGCCGGGGTGGAACTCGGGTGAGAAGTCGAAGGCGGCTGGTTCACGTTCATATCGGCGCCGTCATCGTCTTCGTCGTCGTCTCGAGGGCGCTTGTCGCCTAGCGCCGTCTCCGGGGTGGACATCAGCGTCTCGACTTGCTCTCCCTAGCGCGAGTAAGTAAGAAAGCCGAGCGCCCCTTGATAAAATGCACGCGCACCTCATTTTGCTCGGGCATAGGTGCGTCGATTTCACCATAAATGTCAAAGTCGTCTTCGGGCATGGTAGGACTCAAGTGCACAGTCAACAGAGGGTAAAGTTTTTTGGTTCAACGTCTATAGGGATTGAATGACATGAGGAGTTGAGTATCGACGACACGAGAGAGGTAAACAGGCAGCAGAGAAAGACAAGAGACCGTAGTTAGCAACAAGCGCTCGAGTCTACATGTGAGTGGAGAAAACAGGAGGAGCTCTTACATGACAGTGATACAGTTTCTAGTAAGTATCCAGACGATACAGAGTAGACGAATACAAGAGAACCACGAGAACCGCAAATCGAAGAAGCTGGCGAAGGAGGAGGAGGAGAAGGGCGTTCGGAGTCTGCCGTCAGGTGACTAAGCATTTTCCACGCCGGAATACAGCTCACCGTCAACTCTGCAAGGTCCAGGAAATTCCTATCGCGAATAAGCCTGCAAGAACAAGGTCAAATCAGAGGAGTTCGTTCGGGCTAAGTGGACAATCTGGAGTCTGGACTCGAAAGCAGTGCCAGAGACGATGCCTTCCTTGGTCTTTCTCTTGGACTGCTCTTTCACAAGCCTGCAAGTCTGCAACACGTTACTTGGCGGGACTCGCATACAACCTTCGCCCGCAATATAGCATGGCGGTCTACCTCTGGTCTCCTGTCTTGTGTCGACAACTACAGACCTATACTGCGAATGCGACTCGGGCTGGTAGCCGCAAGCCGTCATTTGGGAATGAGACCTGGCTCACCGGTGCCGATGCTGTCTTTGTTCGGCCTCTGGTTTTACGATGTCGACTCCGCCCTTCCCGAAGCCAAGTCAAAATTTGTCCTCGCCTCGTCCCGTCCCTGTCTGGGTGCTGGGGCTTACTGTTGCTGTACTTCTCGCTCCCTCCCTTACACGTCACCGCACCCTGTTCTCCCTCCCCCCTCGCTACCCTGCCGCTATTCCTCTCCCCTCCCCATAGGATCGCCCGTGCCGTCTTTGACCCGCCTACGATACGCACGATGTAGTCTGTCAAATTCAGATTCATACTCTCAATTTCACTGTACGACGTTCCTGCCCACGAGTGCTCTGTTTCTTTCCGTTTCTCGTTCTCTGCTCTTCCCTTACTCTCGACTCGCTCTCGATTCACCTCCCTCCCTCCCTCCCTCCCTACTTAGATCCCCCTTCCATTGCATGCCCTCCCATTCCCAATCCATTCCACAAATACATTTCTACCAGCCCCCAGCCACCCGCCCGCGGCTCTCCCGCCACGGGCGGCCCCGGTTTTGGCAGCGCCCACGCGGGATGAGGCGTGCGCCTTTACTACGGCGTGCGTGGATTGCGTGTTTGGTGCACCGGGGCGAGAGTGAGCTTTGCCCCTGTGGGGGGGCGGCTCTGCGTGGAAACGTCTCCTGGCGAGGCTCGTGCTGGGAGGCGTACTATGCGGGGCGGACATTTTTGTTGCTGATCGTTATTCCAAATCCGCTAGATTCGCGTTTATTGCTTCGGAATACCGTATCGTATTCTCGGTGACGAACTTGCGGAGGGGAAGGGGTTTCCGGGATGTTGCTGATGGCAGTGTTAATGAGGGCGAGAAATTCTTCGTACTCCTCCGCCTGCGCAGGCGAGTATATGCGGAAGGGAATGGGCATCCGGTTTTTGCAAACCCTTTGCAGATCCTCGTCTGGTGGTCCGTGACCACCATGTCACACGCGACTGTACTTGCTCCTGCACTGCTCTCCAAATGAGAACAATGTGAGTATGCCTGCCGCAGCATCAATGACTTCCTTACGATTGTCGGGGAACAGGTTACTGAAGTCAGAGAAGCAAATTGAGGCGCTGAAGCTGTATGAGATGGCTGCCTCAGGCGAGCGTGATGCGATGGCACGCAGCATCCTTCCTGTGAGTTTCCCCATCGAGTACCTGTGTCCCCTGACGCACGTTCCTCTAGGGTCGAGAACCTCCTTCCGCCAGCCTCTCGACTGCCTCAGACCCGCCGCCCGTCGTGCCATCTGCATCCTTCTCTGAGCTCCTTCCTACCGATTCTGAGGCGCTCAAATACCCAAACAAGACGCTGGTGTCGGTGGATGCAACCGGCGTCATCGGCAGCCTTACAACGGGCGAGCGCAAGGAGCAGCGCAGCAAGGACGCCCGATACTGCGCCAGGCATTTTGCCGGTCACGTTGTCCTATCACCACTCGACGTCGTTCTGGCCAGACTGGGCACGTCAGCGCTGGTCGACAAGCTCGCGGAGCTCAAGGAAGTGGCGTGCAATCAAATTGACGCGACGCTCAAAGACGCCGTACTCGCAAACTTCAGCAAGGAGTCCATCTCATCGTTGAAGCCGGTCGATCGCACGATAGATAATCGCTACTGGCTTTCTCGGCTTGCAGATGTTCGTTCTGTTCCCTCGCATATCCTCCCGCTGCTGACACGAATGAACTGCGCAGGCTGCTCTGAGACCTGCAGATAACAGCTCGCTGCTCGTGCTCGACTACTACCCTACCCCCACTGAGAAGCTACCCGAGGAAAAGCAGCACGGCTACAATAAGAGGAGGAAATACGACGCCTCCCTGCGCCCTTCCGCAGCACATGGTTCGACTATCTTCAACATTTTCGTCAACGTCGAGTTCACCAACACCGACCCACCTAATGTCGCCTTCAACCCCCTCATCGGTGCGACCGATCATGTGGCCAAGTACCAGCAGGCTATCATCAATGCGGACGACCTTCTGACGTTCCAGTCAACGCGACTCTTTGTGCCGACATTGTCTTTCCACGGCAAAGGAAAGAACACGAAGCTCTTCGTTTCCATCCTCAGCTGTGATCGATTCGAGTTCGCCGTCATTGACCATTGCTTCGACTCGGACAACTTCCCCACCGTCTCGGCTCTCTTGCACCTGTTCCGAATCGCCTCGTTGTACCAACTCGGCTACAACCCTCTCTTGATCTACAACTTCACCTCTCCTCCCCCCGGCTTCTCTGTCGGCGACGCCGTACCCTCTTACGTCGTTCTTCCTGCCGCTCAAGGGGCAGTCAAGGTCCGCCTTAGCGGGAAGCGCCTGTCACCGCTGCGTTTGACACCTTTCCAACGTTCGACGGTCGTTCTCGATGGCGAGCTCGACGAACAGTTTCCGGACGGTAAGGGATCGACACACGTCGTCGTCAAGATGAGCTTCATTGCCGAAAGCCGGCTCTGGCGGGAAAAGATCATCGTCGACGCTCTACACACCGCCGACGTTCAGCCCGCCCCCTCGTACGCGCCAAAGATCCTCGCGGCGTTTGCTGCGCGTGATTCGCCTCTTCCTGGCCCGCCCAACGACTCCGAAATTTTGCGGAACAGGAAGCGACCTGCAAGCGCTCTCGAGGGTCTCCCTGCTATGGTTCCCCGCCACCTCGAGATCATGGCCTTCGACTCGCCCCCCGACGCCCGCAACCTCAAGGACGTTCCCTCGGCCGCCGAGTTTCTGGCCGCTGCGGAGGATCTTTTTCGAGCAATCCTCGACGCCTTCCGCCGTCGCGTCCTCCATCGCGACATTTCCGTCAATAACGTCCTCGCCGCCCACAATCAGCTTCTCATGGTCGACTGGGAGATTGGACGACGCTTTCAGGAGCCGTTGTCCGCCGCTGGGCGAGGCACTGTTACCGGCACATTGGACACAATGTCAATGGCGAGCCTTGCGAATAGAGATCCGCTCCCGCACGACGACATCGAGTCTGCCGTCTACGTACTCCTCAAGGTGCTTACTCAGACGTTTGTACCCCCTGTGGACCAGGAGCACGAATGGGCAGTGATCCTCGACGCATACTGCTGGGACGACCCTGATGTGCAGCCCCAGAGACTCCTGACCATGCGGGGGTACATGTGGACGGGTCGTAATATGATAGACTCGACGGTTGATAAAACCGTACAGATTTTCCGCTCGGGCGGACATGCGACTCGTGCCCAGCTCGCCCTTTCACTCCTCTCCCTCCCTCTTCCTGATCAGCGTAAGTTAATCGACAGCTCCGACTATGACGCCATCCTCTCGTCCCTCCAGGATCTCGTGGAACAGGCGGTTGCCGCTGTGCGCTCTGTCGATGCGAGCAGTCTTATTTGGAACAGTGCCGAAGTGGCGGATGCAGGGCGGGAGGAGATTTGACCGAGTCTTTAGCGGACAGAGCATATTTGCACATACAACAGTATTTTCACTTGCATGTCTCAATTCTAAGCCGGCGCCGTTTCCCATGAATTTCTCATTGTGTGCAACGTGCCGATTGTTTCATCTATTCCTCAGATCGCTGCATGCCTCGCCTCACTTGAAATGCCGGCCGACGTCCGTCCTAGGTACCGACGCCGCGCCATCACGCACATACTGTCTGGGGCGTATTGATATACACACGGTATCTTCACCTTGTTATTCTACCGAATCCTTTTCTTTTGACGGCTCGCGTATTCACTATATAAAGCAGATAAGGCCGATAAATGGCAGAGCGCGCTACCAAACAGGGAGCGGCTTTTGGCTTGGCAGGATCTAGGAAGGAGCAGATCTATGTATGAGCTTCAGTGCGACGTCCTCCCGTTCCTCTACAGTGTGTTGAATGCTGGAATCGCTACGATACCAGGTCGACGATCAGGCTTTTATTGTTGTGAATGCAGGTAAGGCTGTCGCTGGGGCTACATCTAGTCTCTTGCACTGACTTCCCACTCGCAACCTCGTTCTGAAGGCTACATTAGCAAAATGTTTCACGTATGGCATGGTATGGAGGGCGGCTGTGCTCCATAGTCGCCACACCACCGTACCTAACCTCAACTTAAGAACTTCTAAGACCTTAAAAACCTCCATTAATTAGAATACTCATGATCCCACTCACCAGAAATTGTAGTGGTTACAGTCTAGGGGCATTTCCAGGGAACTCGGTGCAAAACACACTTGACAAATATCACGATATCGACCAGCAGTACTCCATTGAGATCGCTAAATCCTACATCAACGTGAGCGAGCTTAGTATACTGTCGAAGATCTTCTCGTTGCTCCACTACACAATATATGTACATCAGTAAAGTATCTGCACCCAAAAAAAATCCCAAAACCAAGCCGGCGCCGCAATAGCAGAAACTTATCATCGCTTTACGTGGATGCCACCGAGTTCAATACCCCGAGCTCCAGGATGATGAATCGATCCCGGTTGGCGTACCGCGGGTATCGCTGACGTCGAAAGAGACTGCGAACAGGGCGAGGCACCGCGGACGAAGCCTTCCAGAGGGATGGGAGCACATGCGATGACGGTGTCGTTCCCAGAGCAGTTGTAATGGTACGGGCATTCGCAAAGTCTGACGGGAAAGAGGGGGATGACTGACTCGAAGACGAGTCGGTTGCAGATAGCTCGATAGCTTCCAACCTCGCAGGACTGGGCGGTTGCCTTTGCGAGCTCGTCTAGCCAAGTAATTTCTGGGAAGCAAGGTTTGCCGGAGGCGCGATCGTGGCCACGGTTTACAGACGGTGCCGTCTTGCCTGAGCCGAGAGTGTGCGCCGGCCGACTCAACTCGACCACCACTCAGACAAAGATTCGCACAAGTGCGCGATGGCCCTCACGCCGCCCGTGGGCCTCCGCCCCTGTCCCTGTCCCGGTCCCTGCGCCGACGAACCACCCAGCCCCTCGCCACCAAGCACCGGCTCCTTGTCCAACAGCGCCTTCAACGCCTTCGTCTACATACGCCAAAAGAAATCCCGTCACAACTCACAAAAACGGGTGGGAAAAAAAAACGACGCACCACCGCCCGCATCTTCGCGCGGAAACGACCCGCCAGGTCCCCCAGCCTTGGCGCCGCCTCGTACTCCTCCAGCCTTCCCGTCTTCCGCTCCCCGACGAGCACCGCAAACTCGAGCACGAGCTCGAGCGCCTGCCGCAGGAGGTCGCCCGCGGCGCGCTGGCTCGAGCGCAGGAGGCACGCGCTGAGGACGTCGTCCATCAGCGCCGAGTGTGCTTTTGCCAGCGCGAAGACGTCGGAGAACCCCAGGCTGTGGCCGTCGTAGGCAGGCTGGGACAGCGACAGCGACGCGAGGAAGGGGTCGAAGTTGCCGCCGATCGCGGTGTCGAGGACGTACTCCGAGAGGGTGCTCACGAAGGCATGGGCGATGAAGCGGAAGTGCAGCAGCAGCTTGTTGGACGGGGTGAGGGTGGGGAAGAGCGGCCGCGCAGCGGGGCGGCACATGCGGAATACCGCGGCGAGCGCATGCTCCACTGAGGCGGTTGTGAGCGGCTGCGGGCTGAAGGAAGTGGAGCAACTCACCGCGTATGATACGCAGGAGATACGTGAACATCGCTGGTACTTGGAGAGAATTTCCTGGTGTTATCAGAATATCAAGCGGATGCGGAGGCTTATAGTCCATGTAGAGGAAGTCCAACGCTCTGGAAAAAATGTGAATATCGTGTCAGCAGATGCATGAAGTACGCACTCGATAGCTAACAAAAGGAACACATATCAATTAATCGGGTGTCTGACCAAGAAATACTTCACAAACTCACAAAGTGGATTCAGCCACTGATCGTGCCCAGGCCCAGTGGGCAGGTCCCGAATCGCGAACCCCAGCCGGCGCTCCGCCTCCACCCAAAACTGTTTCCCTTATCGACGGCGCTCCATCCCCCTCCGCCTCCGCCAGCCTCCGTTCCGCGGGCACCTCAAACGAGTCGACAATCACCGTCCTTAGAAAAAGCTCAGGTCCGCGCCCTACGGGTGGCCACGTCTCCCTCTCAAGGAGCGCAAACGACAGCCCGACAGGCCACCGGTGCGCCCGGTCCCTCTTCTCGGGCGCCTTCCGGCGCGCACCGAATGGTCCGCACGGAAACGGGGATCGCCTCGTCTGCGTCGTAGCCTTGCGAGTCGGAGAACAAGGCCGCCGCGAGCCGCGACCTGAAGGACGGCGCGGCGAGAAGCAGGTAGGAGTGCAGCAGTTCCATGTGCGGTCTGAATTGGAGGGGCGCTGCCGGGGACATGAAGAGTGACAGCAGGGTGCTCGAGAGGGTCGACGCATGCTGGACGAGGCGCTCGAAAACAAGAGACGTCAGATGCGAGAGGGTGGGCGTGATCGGGTGCAAAGACTTTGGAAACGTATCGATGAAGTTCTGCAGAGCGGATATGGGGGTAGGCGTGTGTTTGTCGTCAAGGAGGGTGTGGCCGAAGTGGCCGCCCGGCTCCAAATCGAAAATGCGGAACTGCGCCAATCCAGGTTCACTTGCCGTCGATGGGCGAATCCTCGAGCCGTCTAGCCGGCTGCTTTGGAGCGGGCCTTTCGTCTCGGTGATTCCATACAGCTTCAACCTCATCCCAAGCCCAGAACCACTGCACGATGCAATGCGCCGGAGGCGCACGCAAAAGCGGGTGGTCGGGCTCCGCGGCCCGCAAAAGGATGAGCGATTTCTGCGCCGCAGGGAGGACGTTCACGACGTTGGGTGGGAAGAAGGTCGGGAAAGAGTCAATGATGCTGTCGACTTCATCTGGCCGCTCCTCGGTGCCGTCGTCCGACACGTCCAGCGCATACTGATCCTGCTCGCCAACCACACGAGCCGGTTTCTTGACACTGGAATCGCCTCCAAAGCCGACTGATCGTGAGAGCTGTTGGAAGTATTCGCGAGAATGCGCTGGTGAGGATGAAGGCGGACACCGCAGTCACCATCGTCGGTGACTGTTGTTCCATATGGGAGTGTAAGTGGTCGTACAGAAGCGAAAGTAGATTTATTGGAGCAGGGTCCAACATGACGTAGTCCCGAGGCGACTTCTGCTCAGCCTACAACAGATGAATGAGATGCAGGTGCAAGCGGAGTAATTTACTAACCCGGCCACATAATGCAGCTAACGAAACCAGGATGTCTTGATATGGCTCATATTCGTTCCAGACGGCAGATAGAGTAATGGAAAGCTGTCCCTCCCGTCGGAGAACATCGTGCTAGCGATTCCCGGACGAATGAAAGTATCGTCGAGAGAGGCATGAGTGAAAGCGTGGATGGTGGGGCCTTCCTTGGCAAATCTTTTGTTCAACGTGAGATAATGGGCAGGGCTCAAGCCAAAAAAAGTAGCTACCTCGAGCCAAGGGAGGCAAGAAGGATCTCTAGTCGACGCATCAGGGTCCCGATAGTGAGAAAGCCCGATATCCAACTATGTACACGACAGTTGAGAGCAAGCCGAGCCAAGTAGAACCGCACAAACCTTTTACTGACCACCTCGTCCTTGTCATCTACGAGCAGAATCCCGCGAGTGCCTTTCTCGGCGACTATCTGGACGAAAGTCTCGGAGACGGGATCCCAGGTGTGCAGTGGAGATGAAGTCCCCAGGACAGTCATTTTGAGGGCCGTGAGCAGCTCGTGCTGGGTCACATACTTGACCTCAATACCAGGATCATTCAAGCGCGGCTGAACGCTAGCTGACCAGTTACACAATGCGTCAGACTGGCAGAAGCAACTCACTCACTAATATCGCGCGGCGGCAAAGACAAGTTTGTCCTGTTCTGAGATGAATGGATTCGGAACCGGATGGCCAGAACAGTTTGGCCGCAAAGCATCCCACGACAGAATTTCCTATGTTATGTGAGGTGGCCGCAGCGTTCCAATCCATTCAGCCCACCGAACGTGCGAAACCAGTTTTGACCGCGTCTGTCCAGATAGAATCGTTCAACTTGGGAACGGTCTGGATCGGCGGTAGTGGCGCGAGCTCAGTGGGTAACGCGAGCCGCAAGGGAGTCGGGACTGGCGCGATTGGCGTGCGCAACTTGAGCGTGTCCATGATTGGATTTTGCGGCTTGTGAAGCATCGGCGGGACAAAGAAACGCGGCGTAAACTCTGGTAGCACCGTCTGGGCGGTGTATTCGTCGAATTCATCTGGCAGAGACGGAAGCTGGAACAGCCCCGTCATCGTTGCTGTTCAACGTTGAGCGCGATGTTACTGTCACACACTGCAGACACACGCGTGCGCACAGCCGCGGCTGTACCCCTATCCTAAATTCACAGAACATTACCGTCGCGGAAACACCAGTCCAATTTGCCTTACAAGTCCACAAAAGTTGTGCGTACGCGGCCGGCGAGTTACGCCAGCCCATAAAAATATGTTTCAATTACTTTGTACGAGTGAACGTTCAATGAGTGGTAATACGTTATATAAACCGACTAAGTGTACATTGTGCAAGCCCTGATTGACAAAGACATGTTCCGGGCGATTGTGAGGTGGGTGGAATGTGAGTCCATTATCGCAGGAAAGCATCAGGGGGCAGCGTAGCCTGTAAACAAGCCGCTCTCAGCGCCAGTCCCCATCTAAACGCGGCGACGGAAAAAAAACGCACCTTGACTTGATTGAAATTCGCCACGGCGCGCCCGAGGTCCCAGCCGTTGCCGTTCAGGCAATCCAGCGAGTACTTGATGTTCAGCCCCGTCTGTCCGCATACGTTCAGGACGAGGGGTCGCTGGGGCTCGGGCTGCGGTGAATTCGTTAGTTATCGGGTCAGAAGGGGGCGAGCGGGAAACGACGCACGACTGTGTTCAGGAGCGCCTGCTGGTCGGCCGGGAGGTTTTGCAGCTGGCGCTGTGTGGGGGGTGGGTTGCTGTCCAGCGTCGCTTGTACGAGCATGGGGCCAGGCGCCCACGCCTCGGGCTTGGAGTACCCGCGGATCGTCCATTGGTCGGAGAGGATCACGACGTCCCAGCCGTTCATTTTGGCGCTACAGAGGAAGGTTAGATATGCGACGGAGAGGAGGCATTAGCTAGCACGTACCGAGAGCCCTCGGGCGCTGGCGCCAGCATGAAGGTACGGTCGAATGAGCGTACGCCCTGTGAGGGGGCTGCACCGCAGCGTAAGCATACTAAAACTATGGCTAGCAAGGAAATAACCTACCCTCAATAAATTGGCCATGCACGATCACCAGCAGTCCCACACCAGCGAGGAACGCATCGACGCAGAAATTTTCTGGCGCGCCAAGGATATCATGCTTGGTTAGTGGCAACTTTACAAGCGCCTGCACGATATCCTGCTGGCCGATATGCAGCGCCGAGATCGTTTTCTCGCCCGAGAGCCGGTGCAGGTTGCGCGACCCGTTCTCGATCCACGCCTTCCATTCCAGCTTGCGCTGATTCGGCATCTCGTTCGAGTACTGTATCCCTTGGATGCGCGCGCGCGCGGGGATGGAGGTGTTGGCGGAGAATGAGAATGTCGACGTGGGGGTGTAGACGTCGCTGAGCGACGGCCGCTGCGCGTCGAAGGCGGGGAAGAAGCGTGATAGGAAGGTGCTAACCAGGGATGGGTCAACACCGTCAATGAAGGACGGGCCCATCTGGAAGGGAAAGGTAGTGGCATCGGGGGGCTTTACGCTGCCGCTGCCCACTGCTGCGCCGTCCGATGCAACGTCAAACGAGATCTTCGCGATGGGTTCCTGGTCGAGCAGCTCGAGAGTGAGGAATCGCCGCGTCACTTCGCTAAATTAGAGGGAAAGCTTAACCGGCGTTCACGAGAGAGGAAGGTTGCACGTACCGTTTGTAACGTTCAGAAGTCCCATTCAAATACTCCTGTTCGCGTATCGGGTTGCCCATAAGGACAAGCTCCCGGAGATGTAACAGCTTCTCTCTCCGCGCAGGAAATGGTGTCGAGATCCTTCCACATCCGCATATTGTTGTTTTGTAACGAGAGATTGACTATGCGGGGGAGGTATTTATCGAGATACGTCAAATGGTGCCCATTCAAGTTGTTGCCGGCCAGCGATAAAGTCTCGACCTGCGACGCGTTAGAACGTGGTGCATAATGCATAAGAAGAGCATAGGTACCGGGGGCTTTAGCCGCGAAGCTAACTTGAAGATGACCCCTGCTTCGCGCGCAGTGCCTCCTCCTGAGCCAGGTGCTTGTAGGTTGTATCTCCGCAGGAGTTCGTCGTCGGCCATCGACTGTAGCAGTATTAAATATCAGTATTGATAGTAGAAAGAAGACAACGTACGTCGAGATTGAGGCACTTGGTCTGGGGGTCATACCGCTTCTTCACAAACTCGTACCAGTGGTCGACTGTCCGGTTCTTTGTGGAGAGGCGACCAACAGTGGAGGAACCATGGTTTGCAGTTGGTACACCAACGGGCACACCACCGGACACGGCGTTACGACGCGGTCGGGTGCCTGTGGACGAGCGGGAGGCCCCGCGTATGGAGAGTAGATCCGAAGGGCCGGAGTCGCCGGATATGCGGGAAGAAAGCTGCGGACAACGTCGGGCGGTGGGTAAGCGGGCGGTTTAAATGTTTCGGGTCAAATGGTTGGCGGAAACCTGACCACGAAAATGAGTAGTAACGTATATTTACCATGCGACTGCTGCTGCTTGAGCCCTTATCATTCATAGGAACATCGTATATTGCACGAGCTCTGTGAGGACGGTGCTTAGTAGCTGGTTTGCGGCCTGTAGGCTTGTCCGAGATATCCCGCATAGTGGCGTCGCGATCGCTCATGAGACCTGCGCCACGCAGAGCATTGGACGCAAGGGCCCTAGATCCTGGGGCGGGAGTAGGACTCGAGAACATGGCAGTAATTGCACCCTGTATTGGAGGGATATAAAGAGGGGTGGAGGTAGACCGAGACTATTGTGGTTTGGGACAAGGGAGACCAGGGCCGAGGCTGTGTTTTCAATTGCCTTTTTGGCCATGGATCTCCGAGCCGACTCATTCCTATGCTCAGCGGCTGCGGTGCATGCAGCGAGTCATTCTCTTCTCAACCTCAAGAAACTACGAAATTTATTCAAATAGCACGAATCAACTCCTCTGCAGCTTTGGACCTGGGCTTTATGGAACATTTAAACGGCAGTGGACAACTGGGGCACAATCAGACCGAAATTTACACCGGCAAAACAACTCACTCCAAAATCTCCGACGTATGCCCCGGAGGAGGTTCAATTACCTCTCCATTTTCTGTCGTGGCTTTGGAAAACTCGAAACGTTGCCAGCATGGAGGCCACCATGATCCACAGCGTGTTCCACGCCATGTCTTTACCTGCGCAGACTCTGGGTATACGTCTAAACTTCGAACCGCGTTACTTAGCAGTTAACTCACCGTCGACCGAACCCGAAAAGTCGCATCTGGGTCTCTGACCGCGGGATTCACTTTTCCATCAAGCAAGAAACGCTCCGGTTTGAATGCCTCTGGATCTGGGTAGACCGTCTGTAGCTGTCAGTCAGCGCGCAACCTAGTGTTGTCCGAGGTACCTCATCTTGGAGCATGGCCCTGCAAGAGGTCAACAATTTATAACGATCACTCCCGGGATACTGACCACGCATTCGGCATAACATATGAGCCCGCAGGTATCCGATACCCATGATAGACATCCTCAACACCAATAAACCGAGTCAAACCTAGATCACGTTAGAACCACCGAGGATGCACCGATTGACCCACCAAGGGGGAGGATTGGCCACCATCTCAGCGTTTCTTTCACACAAGCAGTAACCCAGGGTAAATCCGCCTCGTCCGCAAAATTCGGAAGATGACCTGGTCTCATGACAGCGTCGATCTCCTCTTGAGCCTTCTTCTGCGCTTCGGGATTCTCCAAGATACCGCGCACAAAAACACGGAGCGCAAACCGAGTCTGGCTCTCTAAATAAACACGCTGGTGAACATGCTGGCGCATACCGTGTCTTTCCCTGCGGTGTATATGGACCCCGCAACGTTCTTGATGTCCTCTTCCCGAGCATCGTCGTCCGCACTCCCGTCCAACGACCGCAGATTGTCCATGGTGAACGATGGGCGGATCAAACCGTCATTCTGTCCCAGTCAATTTGCGTAAACCGGTCAGAAATCTGTCCAGAAGCAGCCTACCATATTCCGCTTGGCCGCCTGAAAGGGCTGATCTACATGTTCCTCCATCTCCTTCTTCCACTGCGCTGCCTGTCGTTTGAACCCCGCGCCAGGGACCCAGGACGGAACGTATCTCAGTATCGGGATCGTATTCTGTCTGCCCATGAAGAGAGATTCAAAAGAGGAGCGAAGACGCACGACAAGGAATCGCCCCGGGATGAGAGTTTCCTGAAGAATATCGAGGACAGCGTCCCCTGCAGCTAGAAACGGATCGCCTGACGGCGCGACATCGAGGCCGTATGCGACCGATATCATGTTCGCACCGATAACACTAAATCACGGTCGGCCTGCTTCAATTAGGTTTCAAGAATACGGCCACAAACTGGTCGAAGTGCTCTGCGAAAGCCTCTGGCTCCTCAAGCAAGCGTCGGAGCAGATCGTGGGCGGCTTTCAACGTCTGCGGCCGGAAACGATTGGCAGCGGCACCATCGAGCGCGCGGTGGGATAGGCGCCGGTGTGTCCGCCTATCGACGACGTCAAATCCATTATGCGACACTGGTGGAAATATATTCGACTTGCCAGATGTTGCCTGGAACGGGCTGATCAAACAGAAGAAAAATCCAAGTGCGAGGTTTTACCATATTGTCCGAAACCTGCGGAATAATTAAGCGCAGAGCAGCAATGCAGAAAATCGCAAATCTACCGAAAAACATATCTCCCCCCATCAAGTCATGGAACATCGCCAACCTCGGTCTGGCAAGCGTGTCGTGAGTCTCGTTTTAGTGCTCATTTCATTTTATTTTTTGAGATTGACCTGTCAGAATAAATAGCTGATCGTTTGTCAAGCAGATCTTTGGCAGCCTCGACCGAGGACAGTATGATTATCGAGGCGCCTGGAACCGCGAGATGGATGATATCGGAGTCTGAATTACATAGAGCATGCTCAAGCCGGATATACATATAGCAAGTGTCGGCACGAACCAAGCTCCTTGCTCCATTGCGCGTATACTTCCCATTGGCAATACGACGGCATTACGAGCAGGTCCCCGATGAGCGGGAGCTTCCTGGGTCCAGGAGGAAAGGGAAGGGAGCGCCGCCGCCGCAGATAGAGGATGGGGACGAATACGAGGCAGAGGAGGCACCAGGCGGTGATCATATTTTCAGAGCTCATTTCAAGGTATTTCAACGGTGAGCGGAAAGCGGAGTTTGGCTTTGTGTACACTTTTATAGGCGCGCGCGTGCTTAAATTTGATCATGGGGCCAAAGCCCCGAGGAAGCGCCGTTTATCGAGCGCTTCCAAAGGTCTGGACCCAGCGCTTCCAAAGCCTCGGGCCTGATCTTTCAAAGCGGACTTTAAAAAGCTTCGGACGGACGACAGACGTAATTATATAAAGAGTGAAGTGAAGTGAAGTGAAGTGAAGTGAAGTGAAGTGAAGTGAAGTGAAGATGGAGCGTAACGTGCGATACCACTGTCGTCGCGCTATATAACGGACTTAACGGTGTCCCATCGAGGCAACAATTAAAACTTTTTCAGCAAGACCTTCCTCATGTTCTCATGTCAGAGTATTCAACACAAATCCCGGTCGAGCGGTCTTTATTTCAAAACCTAGTACCGGGCCAATAGCCCAAATTTCTATCCACCGAAAATATAGTGGGCTTCTGGGTAGGCTGCAAGTTCAACAGAGCTGAGGTCAGCACGATTTGTCTTCGGCAAAGTCCGAGCCAGTTTCCGCATTCGGCCTTCACGTTCCTTCATTCCGATTTCTCGTGCGCCGAAGGTCCTTTGCAGCATGGCGCCAGGCGCCAACTATATGGGTGGCAAAAGGTCTAGAACAGTAACTTTTTGTCTCCAGCACCTCACAACGTGCTCAGGAATGCCGCAAGAGCACGCTCCAAAGATACGACTGGTCGCGCTCAAAAGAACCATTTCACGCGTCAACGGCGCGATATTCTTTCCAAGGGGACTAGGTGGACAGCGCAAACAATGGCGCCACCTCCAATCCATATGGTCCAAAGGTGTCCGCCTCCGATATCGAGCTCTCACATGCGAAACACCTAGCGCCACAGCTTCGAAGATCCATCTCCAGTCGACGTATCTTCTCGTTCTCCGGTCTCCACCCTCGAAGCCTCGAAATCGATACCATACGCGATCGAGCTCTGGAAGTCGGAGCTCGAAGATCCTTGAGGCTCTTGATACGACAGAGCGTATGTGACTTTACTATCGCGTCCTTCGAATTCTCCACCAATCAGTGGAATCGCTTAGCTCTCGCAATGCGAGCCGCGATGGATAAAGTTCTTTCCATTCCAGATCTCGCCGGTCTCGGCGACGCAAGAGAGCCCCCGGGCACGCACACCACCACGGGCCGCGACACGGTCGAAACGGCCTCGTCCATGGACTCGGAGGTCTTGAATGAAAGGGAAGCAGAAACGGCAGGCATGCTGAGAACGTCCTGTTTTCCGAATTCATTCTGATCCAGAGCACAGAAAAGTCGAGTCGCTCAGTCTTCCTCTCCCTCGAACATCCTTCAACGGCAAGACGACAACTTCGAGAGCTTGAATTCGGATACATGGATGTGGAAGACGCGAATAATGTCACAGACGAGAGTGGTGATTACTATTCTGAACCTGAACAAGGGAATGGCTCTTATGAGCGGGCAAGTCCTTTCTTCAACGCAGTACTGTGCGATGTTAATCTTTTGCGGCAGGTACTCGACAGCACAATGACGAGTCCGTCGTACTCTAGGATTCAAGATATCCGAGCCTTTTCGACGTCGTACTGCAGCAGATTCCTTATCGAACCAAGAAAATAGGTCTCCCTCTCCTCCTGCGAACCTTGGGACGAAGTTGTTACCACCCCCACCAAATCTCCCCCCTGTCTCCCTTTCATCCCACTCTGCTGGCTTCACGCACGCTTCGTTCCACACTTCTCCGTACGATCAAGACGACCGTGGTGCACCAAACGCCACTTGTAAAATGGTTCTCCGTAATAGCCTGTACGACTACCAAGATCCATGGGGTGCGATTGGAGTCATTCTTGGTCTGGAAGAAGGACAAGTCGACATGGGCGATGCGAAATTCCCCGAAACCTTCGAGGATCCTATGGCTGAAATTCATCTAGATCGACCGCAGTCTCCGGAGGACGGCACAGCTTCACCGGCCCACCACCTTTACAGCGCCCCTTCGAATTCAACATCTATTCCCCCTTTGGAATCCCATCGCGGAACTTCCCTCTCGTACGCTAAGGAGACCACCCTGAACTCGGTTCTCCACCTCTTGCTCCTGACCATTCCGCATCGCAATTCGATTGCGATGATTTTGATGACGACGACATTCCCTTGGGCAATGCGTATATTGACGCTGGCAGTATCCACGAACCGGAAGATCTCCAGCGCGATGTAACACCAGAGATCCATAGCGGACCGGCGCCTCACTCTAAATCGAAACATTACGCGAACGAATCCAATTGCAATCCAGCCTCTCCCACTAGATCATCTTTTCTCTCGCTAATTCGAGACATGATTTCAACGAATACAATCCAACCACTCCTACCAACAGCACACTGCTGTTTTTGGCCCACGAAACGGAAGATTGGGCTGATTCGTCGGACGAATACAATCCACCCACCCCTGATATTGACTCCAAACTGTTGCTTTCTGCCCGTGTCCAACCGGGGAATTGCTCTGTTTCGAAATATTGCTCGAATACACTTTCAACCACCCCTGATAATACCGCTATCTCCCCATCACCTTCGTATTCTGCCCACTATGGAACCGCAGCACGAACCCGATTCGCCCACTCCTAGCGTCAATGCATCGCCTTCTCTCCACCACTACAGATACGAGAGCGGCGCTGTATCGGTTTCTTCAGCTCGCGGTCTCAGTCCACGCTCGTCGCCTCCTCGAGGCCTAATTTCGGTGGCGAAATATTACCGAAATTCGCCAAGTTTCCTTCGCCCGTCGTCCTTCCGAAGCGCACCGCAGCACATACCTCCGCATACATCCGAACAGTGCCTCTCTTCCATTCTTCTCACACCTCCTCCAAATCTTCTCCGCTTCGGGCGTCCCACCAACTTGGAAGCTCGACGACACGCTCTCCGTTCTCCTTCTTGCGCATTCGCCCTCGAGATGAAGTCGGTTCTTCTCAGCCTGTAAGGTTAGATACCGAGCGGCGTATATTCAACCTCGATCGAGCCACATACCCCAGCGAAAAGATCATAACCGACACCCAGGATGATACGCGACGTACGGGTCGGGATCCTACTCAGTGCGCAGAGGAGAACACCGGAAGCCAACGCCGTGAGCCCGAGAGATTCTTCGGAAATCTCTGCCTTTTTTCTGACGATATCGACGTTCCGGAGAGCGATGATTAAATAGTATCTACTAACAGTATGTGAATGAATAACAGCTAAATGTTCGTTGATCACTGCTCGATCTCATCCAGGAGTTCAAGAAAGCGGTTTTGTCCAAATTCCAATCTGATATGAGTTTAGCATGGATCCAGTTGGCCAGAAATTGTAAAGAACCGTCCACGATCATAGTATTATTATCCCGTTCGAGTTGCATGACTTGTGGATTATTGACATCGTAAGCCGAGCATCCGGCTGTTGGAAGTCAACCGGCGACTAGATTTTTTTACCAGCTCGGAAGATGCTACAAACCGCCGGGATCGAGATCGTTCACGAAATTGAAATATTAGTCCATCATTTGAACGGTAAAATTGGCCTCGGCCGCAGGAGGCACTGGGCTAAGTAGCTGTAATTCCGAACCGTGGGAAAGTGATGAGCAGATACCGCAGTTCAACTCTTTCTCGTCATACCTCCGAGCACAGACGTGTTTCCAGATATCAGCTCTGAAAAATAATACCCAAAAATTTGCTATACGGGAGCGGCTGCGGCAAAAAGAGAAGGCGTGGGGCGAGGAACATGACCCCAAAAGAATCACCTTCCTAGCCTTAATTTTTAGTATTTACGGTGACAGCCATCTCAAGCCCACGGATTTTCATAGCTTTCGACAAACGTCGAGTCCTATGATTAAGCTCGAACTAAATAAATAAAGAATATTATACGTGGTACGAAGTTGAACACGCAGAGCTCACAAGGTGAGTCGTGTCCCAGTGATTAATTGGTCAACCGGGGATTCCCCTTGACGAGTAGTCCCTGGACGCGGTAGACGCCGCCATACGCGAAACACCACAGATTATTTCCCTCAAACACGATGTTCACGACGTGTTTCTCCTCCGCCTTCCCGTTCGGACTCGCTTCCGGTATGTTGATCCTCCCCAGTCGTGTCCCAGTCAGGATGGTAGACGTCCACACCGCCGTAAACCGCCGCAAATATGAGGCCCGAGGACGACACTTTCATACCATCGAGGAACCCCGCTTCCGCCACTGCGACAGTGCGGCGCGAAATCGGTAAACCAGTGGTCGAGGAAAGGGTGTAAGCGTAGCTGATGGACCCAATGTTGTCAGAGCACAGATTTCACACGGAATGAGATGAGTTACATTGTGCGAGCACCAGCAGAGTTCACGAAGACTGTTGAGCCGAGTTTAGTGGACGAGAGAACCTGCGCATTTATATTGTTCGGAGGGTTGGAGGTGTCACCGTTGTCGTTGACATAACTGTCGATTGAAAAGAAAAGGGATCAGTTTTTTTATGCGTTAGAATATGAGGGGCACTCACAGCTCTTTTCCATCTGGAGACAAAACCACACCGTTTGGTCCCACCAGCGTTGGATCAACAGCGATCAATGACATGGTGCTCAAGCGTAGGTAGTATAATGCAGCAGGGGACTGCATCGTACGATTCGTACGGGCCTAGGAAACAGTTAATACCGAAGAAAGACAGAGATAATATTAGACGCACAACTCTAGAGGATGTATCCGTGAAGAAAAGACCTCCGCGGTCGTCGGCAGTCTGACGAGACATTAAAACCAACGAACAAGAAACGATATAACCCCCGTACCATGTCGTCCAAACCGATGGATAGCCCCAGTTGATTATTTAGAATCATAGTCGCATTTTTGGTCTTGTAGTCGAGCAGCCATAGTCCTCCGTGAACATCTGTGTCTCTGTACAGAGAAAACAGCTAATCAATATTTGGCAATTGGTTCCAGGGTGTTGCAATACTCACCCGAAATTTCCTAAGTACATCTGACCCTTGTGTACTGTGCCCGCAGCGGCATTCGGAATGGGGACAGATGTGGTGTAGTTTGACACCTAGTTGGAATAATTTCAGAAGCTGTCAAATAAGAAAACAGGATCATACCTCGTAAGTTTTCACATTAATGGTTCGAAACTGATGAAGATCGTTTCCGCTCCAAAATATCACGCCCTCGTCCTTCAGGTACATGGGCATTTCTTGACTGCCATCTTCAACGACGGCAACCCTCTCAACCGGACCCGCAGATCCTATGACATCGGTCGCGAATCGCGGGTCGAAGGAGATAAATGACGCATTGTGAAGTTGCTCGTAGGCGGCGGCGTACTGAGGCGGCGCATCGTCCGGGAGAGTGGTCTGGTAGAATAGGTTCGTAAGGAATGTGGGGCGATCGAAGGGTTCCGGAAGAACGTTGAGAATCGAAGGATATGCGACGAGATGTGGGTTTGAAGGTGCACCAGCGCTAGCAGCACTTGCCCCAAGAAGGTAGGTGGAAAAGATTAGGCAAAGAGAAGACATTGGTAAATGGCAGAATTGAGCTGAAGACACCCGAATATAACTCATCTGGAACGCCGGAAGGTCGGAAGGTCGGAAGTTGAAACAGGAAATGTCAAGGAAATGTGAAGATTTGCGCCCTCATGTCAGCGTGTTTGTGTCATCGTCTTTCCGAATCGGGAGCAACTCGTCCACAACCCAAATGCAGTAAGAAAACTCGATTCTCGCAAAGGGTCGTGAACATCGCCAAAATTTCGCAATCAAGTATTTTTCGACCTATTTCCAGAATACACAATTATTCGAAATTCCTGAGGCGATACCTATGGGTCATTGACCCAGATGTGATTCCTAGATCATTTTTCAAACTCGTTGAGGACCTCAGGAGAGTTGAAAAAATTTGTCTTGTCCACATCCCAATCTACCATTTCGTTATCATACAGCGTTATTCAGTCGAAAACGAACATACCATCGGGGATCATTGTGACGTTGTCTCTCATGAGCTGCATGACCTGTCGAGTTCCTACAAGGGAGTAAGCCGGCCATTGAGCTGTCGTAGTGGGAAAATGTTTAGATGTGGTCGAACAGAGTAAAATAAACATAACAGAACCTCCAGGATTGAGATCGTTGACGAAATTAATGTAGAAGTCGATCATCTGCTGCGCGAACGCGTTCTCGACAGCAGCCGGAATTGGTCCGAATAACAGCTCCAACTCAGAAGCATGGAAAACTGCGAAATGCCAATCATTCCCCTGCAACCTGACGAAACGGGATTCCTCTTACCACCCAAGGCTGGGTCACTCCCGGGAATAAACTCGCGGAAGTAATAGGCGAACATTTTTTGAAGTGGTGCAGCGCGCTGGAAGAAGCTTCGCCGTGGAGTCAAGAACATGAGATCGGTGTACCACGCTTCCGCACGATCGAAAAGAGAATCTCCAGTGTTGAATGGCGCCCCGAGGGTCGGGTCGTTGGCTGGAAAGAGTGCGAGAGATTTGGCATACATGTCTGGAGTCAGGGTCCCATTATCGATCACCAGATGCCCGATGAACTGTTTAAAAGCTTCGTCCTGACTCGCCCCGACCAGCCCGAGGTTGCGAAGCGTCCCACTAAACGTCGTGCCTTCGTTGACCTAATCTCCTTGTCAAAAACGAAAGACATAAATAAAAGAAGCCAACATTGCTGCCACCAAGGTAGGGGAGGTGTAGAAAGTCGCCGCGGGCAATCCGAGCGGAGGCTCTCTCCGGAATCAAACTTCCTTTGGGCCCAACAGAGGGCTGCCAGAGTTGATGGTTCAAAGATTGGGCTATCATCGCGTTACTGATGTTCAAAAGCGTCTAAAACGGAAGGTCAACGCCAATTAGATAAACATAAGATATCGGTCGCATGCCTCGAAGGGGACTTTCTGCAGACATGAAATAGCATCTGCTCCAGGTGTGCAACCGGTAGCAGCGAGAACTCGAGCAAATGGTTTGCCAGGCTTGTCGAATGTGCTAGCGTCGGGAGAGTTCTTGCTGCCGAGATTATCCAAGGTTATGAGGACATACAATACGCGGAGGGAAGCTTACAAGGGGCCTGTGGATGAGTCGGCTATTCCTGCACGGAATAGAGATTGTGTGGCTGGGAATAGAAAGTGGCTCTCGACGCTTCCCGCACCGGCCGACTAAACAAGGGTCGGATAAAATCGTCCTGAATAACCGGAATAGTTACCTGACCCCAAATGGTAACCTTATCGCACAGTGCTCAGCAGACGACACCATATGGCGAAGGGTGGAATGTACCTTGGAAGGATCACCCCCGAAGGCCCGAATATTCTCCTTGACAAATACCAGTGCCTGGCGTTGGTCCAGAAGACCTACGTTTAGATCCTTCGGTGCCACACTTGCACTGGAAAGCTAATTGCGGTGGTCAATCGGCTTTCAAGGCGAGAGACGAACTAATAATACGAATCCAAAGGTATTGACCCGATAATTCCTAGACAGAAACTATGAGTTGATCATTCCAGAGATAAAACACGTCGAACGGACGTCGAAACAAATATAATTGGCTTTTTCACCGCTATGCTTCTCTGAACAATCTCTATGTGATGTTTCAGCACTGTAAAAACTCGGGAAGATTTCCAGTACGTGTGGGATCATACTGAGGGCTCGAAGCAGAACTACAACATTTTCAGTGCATCTAGTATTTGAATCCAGCCGCATGATTACCCAATCGTGTATGCTCCGCCCTAGGAGTGAATCAGATTAGCTCCGTGAGTTCATTACAAGGGTGGCCCCACATGGATCCAGAACAACACCGGGAGGCCGGAGTCAGCCCGTGTGTTCTGCGGTCTCCAGACCTGCCGAGAATCTATTGAATTTCGGACTCCGATCATGTGGATAAGCGTACGTTGAGAAAGAGACAATCTTCTCCAACCGGAGCACCGAGGTCTCCCGGGGGCTGAGGGCAGGCATTTCCGAATGTCGAAGCGTTGGTAATCCCTTTGAAAGCTGTCGCGATTGGGACAGGAGCCTTGAAACGAAGTGGTCCGACCGGAGGCTCTGCGAAAGGGATTCCCAGCCATTTTTCGGTACCATTTGCTGTGGAGACGCCTTTGAATGTGCCTATTTTCAGGGCTACGTCCAAAGAGGTTGCTGCAGTGGCCACCGAGAACCAACTAAGCCGAGAGATGAGGGCAGCCAACAAAAGCATCGGGAAGGGCAGAGGCATGGTCGACGTTGAGCTGGTCATGAGATAGTTCTGGGCCTCCCGGCTTTTATGTAAAGTGCAGGAGATCTAGAGGCATTTGGATTCTCAAGATCAATGGTCACGGCTTTACTGCGGACGCCACGTTTTGGCGAAGAAGACAAGCGAATAATATTGAATTCCGAATAAGGCGAAGACGCGTGACATGACTCTCACGTGCCAAGTGACAAGCGCGTCTCCCGAGCGCGTTCCGAGCTGCTCCAAGCCACTTGCAAGTCGACACATCATCTCTATCGTACTTATGTTAACCATCCTCGTATATATACGTCCACGATCTCGCGATTACGCCGCCTCCTGCACAGAAAGAAGAGTGTCGAGCTCCTTCAGGCGCTGCTCCCACGCATCTTTCTCAGCGAGCTTCTTCTCGAGGGTCGTAATCTCCCGATCGACCCCCATACGCTCCTCCGCCGTCCCCACCCGTGTCATCGTCCACCGAGAAGATCCGTCGCCCGTCAGCGTTAATAGGAGGGTGTGGTATTTCGCCAGTGAGGGGCGTAGCGATATGGTCTGTTTTACCTGTCAGTAAAGAAGGACGCAATGGTTAGAGCACGCACGATCAATGTGATCCCCAGCTTCTTCAGATTCTCGTACATCCTTCCCTCCACGTCGCTACTAACCGCGCTGGTGCACTCTGCAATGCGCCGTCAGATGATGCCAAGTCAGGTAGCCACGCAAACATACCGTCCAGAATAGCGAACTTCGGCCGGTGGTACAACACACGCGCCAAGCTCATCTACGGAGACAAATGAGCGCCTGGCGTTTCAGAAAGTAAACCAGGGGGACATACGCGCTGCTTTTCCCCACCACTACAATAGAGAGCCAAATGTGTAAGCTGAGAAGGGGAGGCCGGATAAACACTTACCTGAGCACGTCGCGCCACTCTTTCCGCGTAGTCCACCCGCCCTCGCGTTCGGGGAGGTACGCGAGAAAGACCATCTCGAGTATCTCTGCCAGATCCTCCTCGGTCTTGCCCGACGCGAGGAACTCGGGGTACGTGTGCGGGTAGATCATCTGGTCGAGCAGGCTCCCGGTGACCATGTACGCGCGCTGCGGGACGACAAACACGCTCGGCCGCCCGGGTGCGTCCCGCGGGCGCTCCACACGCGTTTCGCCGCCAGCGCCATGTGGCGCCCACAGGCCTGCGAGCACGCGCGCGACGGCGGTCTTGCCGACACCGTTGCTGCCCGTGATCATCAGGTGCTCGCCATCCTTGACCGCGAACGACAGGTCTTTGACGAGCAGCGCCGAGCCCGTGGGCTGCTGCAGCTCCTCGCCCAGCTCGTCGTCGAGCTCGATCTCCGGGACAGCAGAGGTTTGGGGTACGCCAACGTCGACGTTGGAGAGGCCGATCGTGTCTACATCGGCTTCGGAGGATGGGAGCCGCGGGAGGTTGTGCAGCGTCGAGAGAAGGGTGTATATCCGTGTGGTGAGACCCGCCAACTCCAGTAGATCCTTGTACGCGTACCTACTTGGAGTGAGCTAGTATTCGAAAGGTAGAATTGGAACAACTTGCATCAATCTTCCGCCAGCATCGGCCAAGGATATTAAGAGTCGACGGTTAGAAATATAAGCTAGGGGGATATGAGATTCGTTGTCAAATGCTTGCGAAGGACACCCACTCTCGGTACGATCAGCAACGGCGTCGTCGGGTCGCTCTCTAGAGGTTCGTTCGGCCTCTCCCGCTTGCACAGCAACTGACCGCCGCCTCCGTGTGAATAGTAGCGGCACAGCGATGAGCCCATACCCGGCTGCCGACCACAAGTACTTGATAACATAGTCTTCGGTCCACTCGTACGCAATCCGAATCTGGTAAAAGTGTAAGCCGAGTCGGGAATGCAAACGCAGTGCCGAACCTTGTAAATGGAATTGACATGTTTGATGAGTCGCAGATACGCCGAGCTCAGAATGTCGCGTTCTCTGGCACCACCATCATAAAAGCTGTAGAGGAGCTGGTCGGTATGGGATGAGATGAGTTGCGGCGGTGACACGTACGCAATCTCCTCGCCCTCTCGTCCGATCCGGCCCATACCGGCACGGTATTCACCCTCGAGACGCGCCTCGATTGCAGCAAGGCGACCAAAGGCGGGCGTCACAGCGCGCAGTATCGCCACCGTCAAATAGTAGTTTCCAAAGAGCAATAGAGTACCGCGGACACCGAGACTCTTGGCCAACTGGCTGGTGAAGAGGACCAAGTCGAGCGAGGGCTTGAGAATATTTCCACTGTGGAGCGTCAATACATATGATGAGGAACAAACCAGTACTGACTATAGCCCGGCGAGCGCTTCTGACCACGACTCGATGTCGGCAGTGATGTACTGGTCGACGCCCTCCAGCCCAGTGCGGTAGTACCGAAGGTCAGGTGCGGACGAGAGATAGAGATCATGCGTGTAGCGGGTGAGGCGTGTGCGTAATCGGAGGGACAGTTTCGATTGGAGGTGTCGGATCTACTCAATAATGAGCTACGGACATGGACGAGAGGATGGTCGGCACCATTGAGTTGGTGTATGTGCTTGGAATAGCAAGCAGGAACCACAGACCAAGTCCTTTGAGAAACCCTTTGCCATCTGCACGAACCTTGAGCATGGTCAATGAATAATAGCGGTTACAGTTGCAGAATGCACAAACCAAGTCTCTAACGATCCGCCCATCCAGCCTGAAGAAGATTAAGTGTTGGGTAGCAAACAACAGATATAGTCTCACCGCGCAACAGCTATGCTGAGCACCGTCCTCAGTATCAGAAAAAAAGAGTGCGAAACGACGATCAAAGTTTCCTTCGACCGGACGGCAGGAAACGCGATTCGGAACAATATTGCCTTAAGCTGGCGTATAAACGCTGCGTCAATATTGGGTTTGGCGGAGGCGGAAATTGGGGGAAAGTGTTTAGTGTCTGCTGCAAATTTCTCGGGCGGAGTGGGGTACACAGGGACCTGCTCAAAATGAGTGTGATATTTTATACGCAAAGGGAGCATTGTGCACCTTGGATAGGCGGTCTCTATACGGTACCAGCAAAGTCTTTACGCCATCCTCCACCACATAAATTTGCTGGAGAGCATTCAGAAGTTCTTCTGGGGTGTATCTCTTGCCTCGCAGCTGAGGAAGCTTGATCCGTGCAGGGATTGAAAGAATACGTCCACGCAAGAGAAGGATTGTCGCAAGAAGGACAAGGAGGTGTTTCCTAGGTGCTTTCGAGAGAACGGCTTTCGAGAGGCTAGGCATTCTCCACCATCAGAGTGCTATCAAGCTTCTCTGCCCGTATTACCAAACAAAATTCAAGGATTCTTGCAGCTGATGCCGGCCGGTGATCCCAGGGGGCGATGAGTGTGGTGTATTCCAAGGTCTAAATGCGCAGAGAACGTTTCAACCGAGCAGCGACGGGGTTCAAGGGGAAAGCGTAGTGTCGCATGTGTTAATGACACGTGAAACCGGCTCGGGTTGACTAGCGGGCCGTGCGCGGTTGACTTGAACATGAGTCAACTCCAACTTCAAACTCACTCAACATTTTTTTCGTTCGCGAAGGATGTGAGTCATTATTTTATAGTGCTACGACAGGAGAAATTTCGCCGCCAATCCGGACACCGTCCTGGACGATCTTGGCGTATATACGAGCCTCGCGATGAATTGTCTAGGATTTTATCCACTGAAGGTTTCCGCTTTCCAAAGGTGCCCTACCCCTATTTAAGTGTACTCCGAGCGGCTAGAACCACCATCACTAGCCACCACCGCCCTGCCTCCTCGCCTTCTTCTTCCCAGTTCCTCCCTCACTACAATCTACCTCCTCGCCCTCCTCACCTCCGTCGTTTACTACACACCAAAGGGTTCCTGGATGTATCTGTGACCTGCGAACCCAGCGCGAACTCGATTAGGTTAGCGGCCCGATCGGGCAACGGCCTTGGCCTATATCGCGACCGCCGATATCTCTCCTCAACTTTATGAGTTACTCCGGTTATTCCTCCAATCCGACCCCATCCGGATTCCGAAAGGCCACGAAAGTCGGGACGATCCCCGGTTGCGCTTATTCGCGGGGGACGGGACGTACTGCAATGTAGCGGCACGGCGGATGGAGCTGGAGAAGATGAAAAATAAGAAGGCAGAACAGGAAGAGTCTAAGCGGAGGCTAGAAAAGCCTCTGCACATGAACTAGGACTCGTGTATTGACAACCTTCGATTGCAAACTACCGAGGTACGAGGTTCCCCATGTTCGCAGTGTTTGTCTACGAGAGACTACAAAACCATTATTAACGGCGTGACGACAAAGTACTTGCGCTCGAGTGCGTCGCCCGATGGAGCTTGCGGTATTTGTGCTGATACTGTAGCGGAGGTTTCCGAATCGAGTAATGTTGCGCGCACAATCACACCAGTGTCCCCCAGCTACCCCGAAAACGGGGCTGCATTTCGAAAGCATTCAAGGCAACTCTACAGTAGATCCAGTCGGAGTAGAAAAGCTAGGTTGGACGGCGTCGGTCTGGAAAGCATGCAGCCGCTCCTCGATACCGACCACTTCGTCCGTCTGTCAAGCGCGCGCGAACAATGGCTGAGCATCTCGCCACATCTTCTGTGCTCTGGCCATATCGCCGCGACTCGCAAAAATGTGCCCCAACCGAGTCATACATATTGCCCTGGTCAGGTGGATGCCCATCGCCGTAGAACCGTCGAGAGCAACAGAGAATAGACTGAGGGCAGTCTCTGTGTCGCCTTGAGCCTGGAATAGGTCCCCGAGCCACCGAAGGGCATCGTACGTGCTCGCAAGATCCTGTACCTTGCGTGTATGCCCAAAGTACACGAAAGTGTAAGTAGAGCGACTGATACCCAGTGTTGGGTCGCCCAGCTTCTGGAAACAGCGCCCTATCAACTGGTGGTCCATGCCTGGCCTGTACAGGAGCGCCTGGTACATGCGGACAACGTCTTTGTCCCCTCGGCGAAGACAGATATCCGCCATTGTCGTTTCGACAAATAATAAACCCCAGTGAAGTCTGTTTGCGGTGAAGAGGGCTTTTGCTGCCTCCAGGTTCTTCAGGATTTCATTTTCCGCGGCTCCGGTGAGTAAATCCATGTACGCGATGTGAGCGAGAGAGCTGGCGTGGAACAGTGGGGAATGAGAGGTTGCCCGGGCTATGGTGACGTGGAGGCTGCGACATTCGGAATACTGCGTCTTCAGAAGGTGGATATCGGCCTCCACATCCATGACTTTTATGTACTTGGCGGATTCTTCGAGGCCACAGGAGATAAGGAGGGTTCGAGCCTGCCGGCAAAGTTCCTCGGCCCGTTCAAGGTCCCCCAGAACAATGTGGAATTGCGCTTCACTCTGTGTAGCATTCATTTCGGCCACAAACCGTCCCAAACGACGGTCGAGTCTCTGGCATTCACGGGCCGATTTAATACCTTGGAAGAGTTAGTAAGCCCCAATCATATTGGGGATTAAATACCTTCCACTGGGTTTCCGACCATGGTCGTGAGCAAAAGTATCGTATGGAAAGTTTTGGCTTGTTGCTCATCCCCAATTTGTCGTGATTGAGCAAGCGCACGGTCGGCAGCTTCCCGCGCTTTTACAAGGTCTCCGGCTCGTCGACAGTAGTAATTAGCAAGTGTTCGGTGAAGTTCAGCTGCAAGAACGTTACTTGCAGTAGAAGGAGTAGGCATGAACATCACCTTCTCCCGCCGGGTCAGCAGCATTGTGAAAATGCTTCAGGCCTTGCGCGCCGAGTCGATCTACCTCAGCAGGAAGGATGGCATTGGGATGGTATCGGAGCCGGTGGCAAATGTATCGACCGTACAATTGTTCGTCTTGCAGTGTCTCCAAAAGCCGAGGGATCTGGTGTAAAAGTTCCGTCGAGCTGCGCAGCGTGTCCATCCGGAACTCGTCAAGAGCAATGACAGCCTGGACCGTTTTCTTCAGGTCACCGAGGTCCTCTCCCTCGTCAAACCCATGCATCATCACAGCAGATATATTGCCAAGATTCGCGACTACTTGCGGAACAAGGCTGCCCGACGATAGGTCTGGATATGTCTGCCAGAGGACAATCAAATCCCGCAAGTATCCACGCAGCGGCCGAACCAAATGTTGCGACGGGCGGTAGACGCTCAGGACGTATTCGCGGATTGGAGTAAGAACCCTGAGACGTCTGTGGCCATCCACATAAGCAAGGGAGGTGCGGAGAAGCGCGCGTCGGCAGTTATGAATATTTCGAACAGGAGAACAGTATTCGAAGAGTTCAGCGTCACACAGTCCGTTGAGCAGCAACGAAAGTAGACTGAGAAGCTCCTGCGCGCCATCGGTGGACGTGATTCGGGGACTCAACAGGGATATTGAGATGGACTTTGCGAGACTGGAAAGCTTGTCGTGGCCATCCGAGAGAAGGGTCGGCCTATCATTTTTCCACCGGGAAAGAACAACTTGGCAGCCTTCAACTGCCGCTAGACTGGCCATTAGGTTTATCGCCAGCGGTAGACTGTCCGCAAGTTGCAATATTTCATCCATATAAATCGCCTCTTCAGGAGAGGTATCCCCCGCGATGTCTAGAAACGCCTCGCGTGCCGCGATGTCGGGCAGTCGGCTGAGTTGGGGTAAGAATGGTCTCGTCCAGCGGACATTTCTGGGTCTTTCTGCGCCGCGCAAGGTCACCTGTTCGACGGTGATGAGTTCATTTTTAACGTCGAAAATGCAGACTCACAATGAGGCTGAGGTTGGAGATATCATTCAGCTTTGAAAGCAGCTCTTCAATACCGTTCCGAGAGTCCATCGGCTCCCATACTGTTTCGACGTTATCCAGCACGAGGAGCGCAAGATCATGACTTGAAAGCGTTCGAAGGATGGCGTACAATGTGATAGTCGAAGGCTCCAGTCCGATCGTAGAGCCGATAGCCGCCACCAAATCGAATTCCGAGCTGGTACTTTCACAAGAGACGAAAAAGCGCCGCGGGTACTTGCTGATCGATGCTGGATGATGGAGGGCGGCGATGGCAAGGCTAGTCTTTCCAACCCCACCGGTTCCCATGATTGCGATGCAGGATGGAGAAAGGAGCGTGGTGACAACTTGCTGGAGCTCCTCCTCCCGGCCATGAAATATTTTCGGGGATGGCGGAAGCAAGGATAACAAGCTGACGGAACTGCAAGGCACACGTCAATGCCGGTGATGGTTGAAGGAGATCCTGCTACCTGCCACCGAAGCTGAATCTGCTGTTCTTGCTGGTCTATTTTTCGGAGTCAAATTTTGCAGAGGTAATGAGACAAAAAAGCCGGTACCGATGATGAGCAGTCGGAGGAGTGTTCATTGTCTTTGGTAGCCAATATCAAGTCAATGAGCTCTTTTTGCCGCGCGCTTTGCTCAACACCCGCGTCGAAATTAGCGGCTGCAGAGAAGAAACCTGGCCCAGCCTGCAACTGGGATCACGATTAACGATGGCCGGAGTACTCCGTTCGACCACTGACCGAAAAAATGTCCACAGCTTGCTGCAAATCAATTTTACAGTTCTCTAGCCGTGCTGAATTCTCCTGGGTTTTTAAAAGGCGTCTGATCTTTCCTTGATCATTTTGGGTTTGCAGAAAGGACTGAAATCTTTGGAGACTCCTAGAAACCATTAGACTAATCCACACAGGATTCATTGACCCTACTCAGCGAAATTCCCGAGATTAAAAAGCATGCTAGGAGGAAGGATACCCCTCCGGTCGACGCAGAGCCGTGTAATCATACCCAGTATTGAATGGATTTGCTCGACCATGCGCATGCATTCCTCCCGGTTGGATTTCACACACTATGCGTACGATTAGGCGCGTTCGCAAAACGATTCTGAGCTTACCTGAACCGAAGTCAATATCGCATCTGTAACGCCAGAGATGGTACCGAGAAACGGCGGGTTATACAAATCAGATATCTCTCTGAGGCATTGAACAGCAACCGCGACATAACCAAGCAGTTTTCCGCCATTTTTATGGCCTGAACCGCCTGGGCTAGGTGGCATGGTGGCAATGATAGTACATGCACTGCCAATGCACTGCGGGGATCAATTAATCTTTCCCATGGAAAAAGAGCGTTTTAAAACGAGAGATTTTACCTATCCTTGGTTTTCCATGGAGGAAACGGAGTAACAAAGGAAGCTCCTTTGTTCGTGGGTTTTCCAATTGAGAAAAACGCTCCTTGTAAAAATCTCCCGTTTCAAAAGGGCCTTTTTCAACGGGAAAAAATTATCTATCCCTTGTACAAGCGAGATGTATGGAAGGTTACTGCACATCAAAGTGCCAATTAATATTGGCAATGAGTTACTGCGCTCCGAGCGACAGGCCGGGTTCTTCTCCAAATATCTGGCCGTAATTTGGGGACATGGGAAGAAATTTAGGACCAGAGCGTCTGTTTCAAAGCAGGATGCGGCATTTCCCGGAATGGCGCGCGGGCCGGTGATGCGCCGCCGCTCCTCTTTCATACCTCCCAGAAAACAAAGGGCAGCCCAAGGGCAGCCATCAGCGCCCTACCCACCACCGAATTCGGCACCCGACACTATCTTCTGCATGTATTAACTGTGTTGCGTACCTGTGCTGGTAGCTGAAAATCGATGTTTTCTCTCTAATAATTCTAATTTGGTACCTCGTCGTCACTGTTCTTCAATTAGAACCTCCGCAGTGAGATATCTGTCAAGACGAGTTAGGATTGCGAGACGGAAGTAAACCCAAATGGGGCAGTTGCCCGAGATCAAAGGCCGCGCGTTGCCACGTCTTTCCTCAGCTCTTGTTGTTAACCACACACGACGCTGAGGTGAGATCTCGAGCTGTACCGCAGGAAACACGGACTTACTTAACTTATTCATGTAGCCTTTCGTGTATTCCTTTAGGTATAGAACTGAGCTCTTGTTGTTAACCACACACGACGCTGAGCCTTTCGTGTATTCCTTTAGGTGAACCCGTCCGGTTCTGAGAGGTTACGGGCCCTCGTACGGCGCCATCCACCTGCGCAAGTGCTCGCCGGACTCTCCACCTAGATCAGCTTAATCCACAGGCCGAAGGGACTCGCAAACTTCCGCGACTACCAGGCCACATCATCCGCCAGACATGGCGACCACAACGACTCCAACGACACCGGTGCTCGAGGGGCCCACGAACTACCACCTGTGGAAGATCCGCATGGAGGGAGAGTTCGCCCGGGAGAAGGTCAGCCTCATTATTAGTGGGGAGGACACGGCCACGACCCAGGCAGCCGCCGAGGCAGCTGCAACGTCATCCAGCACTGTCTCCGCCATCTATGGTGTTCTCTCCACGTCCACCAGTGCCATCCGTGACTCGTTCCGCGTACGCGACGCCCGAGCCCGCGCCATTATCCACAAATTTATCTCGGACTCAATCCTCTTATCCGTTGCTCACCACACTGGAGCGAAGGACACTTGGGACGCCATTGTCAAGATGCATGAGAAGGCAAACATCGGCGCGACCGCCTTCTTTACGTTAACCTCCATGCTCGACACCAAGTGGGACGGCACCAGCGACATCGACCTCCACATCACCAAAATCCGCACCGGGAACCTCAGGCTTGCGAGCATGTCCCGCGTTGTCGACGACGAGTTCTTGGCATGGATTCTGCTCAAATCGCTACCCGAGACAGCGCCATGGAGGGCGTTTGTCTCCCAGACCGTCAACCATGTGCCGGACGGTGGAAAGCTCACCTTCGCCAGCACGGAGGCACGCCTCAAGGCGGAGATCGAGAACCCGCTCATCACTGTCACCCCCGGAATCCGCCCTCTCTGCTACGCAGTTGTCTTCCTCGAACTACAAGGGGAAGAAGATGGGTGGGCCGACCAAGAAGTGTTCCATCCACGGCCTCTGCTACCACGATTCCAAAGACTGTCGCGACTTGAAAAAGAGGGCAGAGGAGGAAGGGGGGAAAGCGATGAGTGCGAACACAGGAGGGGGTGAAAGCAGCCACTACGTTACCGCCTTCGGAAATTCTGTATCCAAGTCCCTCGCCGAACGCATTTCTGCTTATACCGCGTGTGAATTGAATCACCTCCTGGCCTACGCGAGGATCCTCGACACCGGAGCCTCGAAGCACATGGTCCCAATCTTGGAATGGTTCATCGCTCGCACATTCAAGGTGCTCGACCCTCCAGTACGCGTGCGTTTTGGGGACGAAACTTATGCGGAGGCCACGGGGATCGGTGAAATACAACTGTTAAGCACTGTGAAAGGGAAGCAGAAACTCCTCACCCTATCAGATGTCCTCTACATTCCCTCATTCCAAATCTCCCTCATATCGGTCCAGAGACTTGCTGAAAAGGGAAACTTTACTTCCATATTTGGAAGGACTGGAGGCCACGTACTCGATCGCGTGGGCGCTGTGGTACTGGAGGTCACCCACAACCAGGGTTTGTACCACTTGTCGGCTGAACCTGTTGTTCAGACCGAGCATGCACATGTCACCATTGACGTTAACGTACTCCACCGTCGTATGGCCCACATTGGCATGGACAGTCTCATCCGCATGGTGAACAAGGGCCGGTTGCAGGGCATCGACAAGCTGAGCGGGAAGCCTAAATTCTGCAAAGCCTGTGTTACTGGGAAAATGCGAAAACTGCCTTTCCCGACTGATGGGCGGCAACGAGCTACACGTCCCCTCCAGATCATCCATAGCGACGTCGGCGGACCTGTGACACCCCAGTCGCGCGATGGGTACAAATACTGGATGACGTTCATAGATGACCACAGCGGTTTCAAATGGGTACTCTATCTCAAGAAGAAGAGCGACGCCCACGCTGCATTCAAGCAGTGGAAATCAGATGTCCAAGCGTTCTTCCAGGTGGAAATTGAGGTGATCATTTCCACCGAGGACTTCATCGAGTTCTGGCGCACGGACAACGGCGGCGAGTACACCTCCAACGAGTTCGAGACGGACCTCAAGGCAGATGGAATCATCCACCAGACCACCGCTGCGCACACTCCTGAGCAGAATGGAGTCAGCGAGCGAACGAATGAGACACTCGTATCGACCGCACTCACTATGCTTATTGACTCGGGACTACCACGCAACTTCTGGAAAGAGGCCATGTCATGCGCCGCCTTTGTTCTTGGCCGACGCCCTTACGCCTCGAATGACGGTGTGCCCCCATATGAAACCCTCTTCCAGCGCACTGTCGACCCGATCGAATTTCGCCCCTTCGGATGTACCGCATACGCCCTAATCCCGAAAGAAAACCGCCCTGGGAAGTTCTCTGACCGAGCCCGGAAATGCATCATGCTGGGCTACGGGGATGGTGACGTTGGCGATGGGAAGAAAGCGTATCGTTTGCTGGACGTGGAGACCAAAGCCATCTTCCACAGCCGCCACGTCCGCTTTGACGAGGATGGAGTGACCGACACATCCATATTTGGTGAACCGGATCCGTCGGTGGGTCAGTGGGAGCAACTGTTCCGGCCTGCAGCAGAGAGCGAGCACTCGGACAGTGGGAGCGTATACGAGGATGCTATTGACTTTCCCAAACCATCGGAGTCAGTGGGAGCAGAAGACACTTTTTCTCTTCGGCCTGGGGGGGACACAGACACACCTATAAAGCAAGAAGTCTCCTCTCGCATCCCAGTACTGGCACGCTCCCCAGCTTCTTCCATTTCCCAGCACATCGCAGCCCACAGACAAAAACCATCACCAGCTGCTCCCAGACCCGCGGCACGTGTGGAACCGGTGGAAGCGATGACACCGCGCCGAGGCGAACGCTTAAGAAAGCAGTTCAGCAAAAACCAAAACCTCATTGAGAAGTCAGATGGACCTCAGCACCTCCACAAAGCGAAACCACCACCGGAAGCGATAGTACCACAGTCACCACCACTCGAAGTCGATGATCTTCCCCAAATCATTGAGGAAGAACCGGCAACTGAGCTTCTCGACATCGATGACGCCTTCTTCGCCGGAGCAGCGAACAGCGGCCCAAGCGAAATTCCAACTCCAAGCACGCTTGCTGAGGCATTCAGCGGGCCAAATGAGCATCGCTGGCGAGGCGCCTTCGCCGAGGAGATGCAAAACCTCGTCGATAACAATGTGTACGAGGTTGTGCCAACGCCAGCCGGGATGAAGCCAATCAGCACAAAGCCCGTGATGCGCATAAAGCTTGATAGCAAAGGAAACGTCGAGCGATACAAGCTCCGTATTGTCGCACGGGATTTCGGCCAGCAAGGGGGAAACTTGAAGGACACCTTCGCCCCTGTCGCAAACCTTGAGTCTATCCGGCTCATCTGCATGCTAGCTGCGAAGTATGACCTGGAGCTCGACCAGATGGATGTATCCACAGCGTATCTCAATGGCGTCCTCGAGGACAGCATATACGTCTCACCACCCGAAGGGACCGAGATCCCAGAGGGCCATTGCTGGCGGCTAAAGAAATCCCTGTACGGTTTGAAGGACGCCGGACGAACCTGGAACCGCACCCTTGACGCGAAATTGCAGGCGCTCGGTGCATGCCGCCTGGACGCAGAAACGTGCTTGTACGTGTTCAAGGGAGCAAAAGGGGATATCTGTTATTTGGTGGTATATGTCGACGACCTACTACTTGCAGCCTCCTCACGTGCTTACATGGACAAGATCAAGGCCCTCTTGACAGCCTCGTTCAAGATGCGCGACCTAGGTGCAGCGTCGTTTCTCCTGGGACTCGAGATACAGCGAGATCGAAAGAAACGCACCATCTCCCTATCCCAAACAAAATACATCGACGCCATTTTGAAACGCTGTGGCATGACGGACTGCAACCCGGCCAAAACTCCGATGGCCACTGCTCCTCGCCTAAGTGCAGAGGACCCCGTTGATAACACGACGCTGCTGCAACAAACAATAAACGGCGAGACGGTCTCCTATCCTATGGTTGTTGGGTCAATTCAGTACGTGGTGCAGGGAACGAGGCCGGACCTGGCTTACCTGGCAGGTGTCCTGGGTCGGTACAGCGCAGATCCCAAGGCGTGCCACTGGGACGCTGCAAAGCGAGGCCTGCGTTACTTGAAGTACACGCGCGATCTTGTGCTTACCTTCGACGGCTCAGACATATCCGGGGACATGGACTTCTATGGGTTCTCCGACTCCGACTGGTCTGGCGACATTGACACATCGCGCTCGACCTCCGGATACGCATTCATATCGAGCCGAGGCGCGCTGGGGTGGTCGAGTAAACGTCAGGCTATGGTGGCCCAGTCCTCGACCGAGTCCGAGTACATTGGGCTATCGAACGCCGGGATGCACCTAGCTTGGCTTCGTACATTCTTCGCCGAAGTCGGACATGAGCAGCGCGGACCAACGGAGCTCTTCTGTGACAACCAGGCAGCCATTATCCTCTGCAAGGATCCACAGTTCCGAGCACGCACCAAGCACATCCAACGGAAGTACCATTTCGTGCGAGACGACATAGTCGCGAAGGGTGAAGCCGTTGTCCGCTATGTTTCCACGCACGACATGGTTGCAGACATTTTGACAAAGCCGCTGTCCCGGGAGAAGCACTGGAAGTTTGCGAAGGCGATGGGTTTACGGTTCATCTCGAGTGGGAGTGTCAAGACGAGTTAGGATTGCGAGACGGAAGTAAACCCAAATGGGGCAG
The DNA here is from genome assembly GCA_029378375.1 of Mycena olivaceomarginata. NCBI lineage: Eukaryota > Fungi > Basidiomycota > Agaricomycetes > Agaricales > Mycenaceae > Mycena > Mycena olivaceomarginata. The sequence goes on along the minus strand of JARKIC010000078.1, from coordinate 52,439 downwards.
TTGCCCGAGATCAAAGGCCGCGCGTTGCCACGTCTTTCCTCAGCTCTTGTTGTTAACCACACACGACGCTGAGGTGAGATCTCGAGCTGTACCGCAGGAAACACGGACTTACTTAACTTATTCATGTAGCCTTTCGTGTATTCCTTTAGGTATAGAACTGAGCTCTTGTTGTTAACCACACACGACGCTGAGCCTTTCGTGTATTCCTTTAGGTGAACCCGTCCGGTTCTGAGAATATCTTTCTCGGTCTCCTCCGCAGTGTATGTCTTCTCTCCCCCCCCTATGAAGAGTGCAAAAATCCGCAAGTTCTTTTCATTCAAGAAGGCTCGAGATGTCCCTCTCCCAGAACCGGGAAGGACATCTCTGACTGACCTGCCGTTCGACATCCTCAGTGAGATATTGAAGTACGTTCCGCAAAACTATATCCTCAATCTGTGTGTTCTCGTATGTTCTTTTTATTCGGCTTCTGTCCGCAGGACGTTGACCATGCCACTGTAGTCGCGCAACATCTTCAACGAGCTGGTCCCCCTTCTCTACGCTTCCGTAGACCTCAAGTCGAGTGGCACCTGCCGCACGGTATTGAAGCGTCTAGTCTCTGAGCCACACCTAGCCGGACACGTCCGTAAATTCACCGTACGGCCCAACCATCCGTCGCGCTGGGGATACGAGAAGTCCGTGGAGGAATCCTGGGTTGTTGATGCTCTTGAGCAGCTGGCTTCCTCCGGGCATCTCGGCAACCTGCACACGTTCATCTGGGATGGATTAGAAAGCCCCAAAGACTCTCTGTGGCTCATCCTGCGCCTCAAGTAATTTTCCGGTGTCTTCTTCGACATCGAGTTGATTTTCGATTCTTCCAGCTGTCCTTTTTGAGATCTGTCGGGACCAGTGTGGGATTGAAGACGCAAAGACTTGAACCGGAGAGTCATGTAGGCCGACGGTATCCTCCCTTTCATTTATATTCATACCGTATCCCCAGCTGTTCGACTTCCGAGACTTGACCGGGTTTTCCCTGGGTAAGGCCAATTTATGTCCAACAAGCCGGCTCACTCAAAAAGCACTCTCCTTTCGAACAGTAACTCAAAAATTAGTGCGGTGGATCAGTAAGTTGTGTCAGTCCGAATTATATTCGCCCTAATAGATCGTTTTCAGATCTCTTCACTGGCCAACCACTCCCGGGTCGCCTCTGGGAAATGCTTTTGGTGCACAGTCCCAATTTGGTTGACCTGACCATCGACGGTACATGCTTAGTTTCGCAGCTGTGGAATATCCGGAGGATCTTCACTGGCCGCTGGAAATCCCTACGTTCCCTTTCCCTCGGCAATGTGTCTTCGCAGCCATTGGAGACGGACACTCCAGAAGGAACAATGTTCTTGGAAGCACACCCTTGCTTGGAACAGCTGGCGTTCTTCGGAAGTCTGTCCGGGTATTCAGACGGCGTCTCATCATTACAGCTCATACCATTACCGCAACTGCAGGCCTTTACCGGAAAAATACGCCAGCTCAAAGAGGTCTCCTATACCCACCTTCCCTCGTTACAGTCCCTTCGATTGTCCGACTTCTTCAGTCCTGCAGCGCAGTTTGCCCCCATTCTCGAGGCATTCCCTTCTGTCACATCACTGGCAGTCTGTGTCAACTTTCGGGACACGATCGACGGCGCTCACCAAGGATTTTTCGAGCGTCTGCTGAGCTCCTGTCGGCAACTCGCACATGTTGAGATCTCATCCACCTCGACGTTTAAGCTGGTATCGTAATATCAGCACACAATAATGCTCAATTTCAACGCGTGTGTAGGACGATTTTTCCGAAGCCATCCGACTTACACCGCATTTGCGGACCTTTATTCTGACTCTTCCGCGACGGGACAAGCAGTGGCAGAGCATGGGAGCATTCGCGCTGCGCACCGCACGCAAGTACCCCAGCCTCGAAGAGTTCACCATCCGCGACGTCGCGGATTGGGACCACGAGGATCAACTAAACGATAACTATCGTATTTCAGTGCTGGGTGTGTACTACGTCCTCAAATCAGGACCAGACCGTCTGCTTCGCACCCATGAATTGCGTTCCCTGGGCCGGCGTGCGCCCAATTCCGCGCCCCGGGTCAAATCAGGCGAGTGATTCACCTATTTGCGGATTGCTCTGTCTTATTTGGCCTAGAATATGTCAAGTTGAACTAGACCCGCGTTAAAGTATACCACAGTCTGAGAACAGTTCCGTCGACCTGGTTTTACTCGAGTTTAGTTGACCGTCGGCGGAGAGATAACATGATTAGTGCCCAGTCATGGTCACCACCACCGAATCAACGCAAAGCTTAAGACAAGTATTACAAGTCCACATCCCGAGAAGGTCCTATGTCTAGAGTACAGTACACAATCAGACAGCGGTGGTAGTACTAGTACAGAGTATACTTAAAATGCGAGTGTATGTATGTCTCGTCTATCATATGCAAGAAGAAGCAAACGAAAGAAAAGTGACAGATTGATGCGTTTTTACAATGCGGCGCTGGGAATCGGATGGTATGGTACGTACGGTACGCACATGTGATGAGTGAACATCGTGAATGAATGCATGAAGAATTTGAAGAAGGGCATGATAGCGAGGGGCGAGGGGTGAGACGGGAAGGAAGCGAAGAAAGGTGCTCTCCCTCAGAGCTTGGAGAGCTTCAAGCCGATGATAACATACACGATCGTCATGGGCGGTGTGACGACGCAGTACGCCCAGAAGATCGTGCGGCTGATGAGCCGCTCGAAGGCGTCGCCTGACGCTGCTTGCGTGATCTGTGTGCGAAACAAAACGAAGTGAGACATTGCGAAGAAGGAAAGTGGAACAACGGCTTACCTGCGCGAGCGTGAGTGCCGGCGGGGACGACACCAGCAGCACATTCGCCACCACGAACACAGGACTGTTCCATACCATGTCAGTCACACGAAGCGCAGTAAAAAGGAAGAGAACGCACTCATCAAACACCGCGTGCAGATCGAACCGAGCACAGACCACCATGAGCGGGAGGAGTAGCAACGGCGTGAGGATCATGCGCGAAAGAACCGCAATCACTACCGTCTTCGTCTCCCCGGGGAACGGCCCCGCCGGCGCACTATTTTTCTGCTTCCCAAACATCTCCCGCACGCTCTCCAGCAGCGAGTGCGTGCTCTGCGACACCCGCCGCGCGTGCTTCGCCACGTTCCCATGCCCATTCTCAACCCCATTCCCATTTGCGTGCCCGTTAGCCGCCGCGCCCTCCGGCGGCGCAGGGTAAAAGTAGCCGCCCAGCACAATCAGCGTAAGCGGAATCGAGCAGTTCCCCGCGCTCGTCACCGCGCCCTTGATGGGCTGCATGTGGTCGTCCAGCGCGTGCTGCAGCGGCTGCACGCACGCAACCACGAGCGACGCGAGCGCAGCCCAGAGCGGGACGGTCATGAACTCGTTCAGCGCGACCCACGCGCGGTACAGCCGTCTCCGTGTGCGCCGCAAGTGACCGGCAGGGCCGGCGCCCACCTGTGAAATAGTGGATGCCTGCCGGGCATGTCGTGTTGAGGGCCGGACGTGCTGCGGCAGCGCGGATGGCGCGGGCTCCGTCGGCCCAGGTAGCAGTTCGTCTTCGGAGTCTTCCGACTCAACGGGGCTGGCGGCAAAGGTGGACTCGGACGCAGAGTTCGGGATGCTGTCGACGGTGGGGAGCTGCACGCGCGACTGGTTCGGCGAGTTCGGGAACGAGTTGTAGAAGCGCGAGCGGCGGCGCTCGTGCCCGGGGCGGAGCAGCGGCGCCGGCTGCGGGGCCTGAACGGAGATGTGCGGCACGGGGTCGTCGTACGCGCTGCTATTCGGGCGCAGCGTCCCTTCGTCCGCGGGGAACTCTACAGGCTCGCCAAGTAGGGCGCTCGTCTCGTCAACTGTATCTGCGCTCGCACCGGCCTCGCTCTCGGGGTCCGATTGAGCTAGTAATCGCACGCCGTAACTCCACCGCAGCACCATGCCGAGTGTGCTGTAAAGGACGAGGTATGTAAGTGCTCGGCCCACCATCGCGTTTTTGTTGTCGCCTTTGCCCCACTTGAGGCCCGGAACGGTGACGACGAGACTCTGCATGAGAGCAATTGGTAGAGAGTTGGAGTTCATGAACATGGCTGCCGCCATGGCAAAGTTTCTGGGCTCAAAATTAGCGTCCGAGTATAAATGCTATCTCGCTTTAGGGCGGCTGAGGCAGCCGCCAATGAAAACACACCACGAACATACCTCTGAGACCGTTTTACACGAAATATCGAACCCAGCAGGAATGACACGGACATTGAGACAGTAGTCACAATCACAAAGAAGATTGGGATAATCCATAGTTCCTTCAATTTTTCTAGCACTAAATGAGCACGACGCTCGTTCGAGACCGCGAGGCACATACCTGGCGACAGAAAGAAAGCAACTTTGGAGAACAGCAAAGACGGGGTGAACAGTGAGACATTTAGCCGATTAAGTTGCTGTCGCCTAGATAAGCAACGCAGTGGGCGCTGTGCGGGCGCAAGACGAACCTTTTGGGTTTTCTTGTCGAGGATACCGCGCCCGGCGAGAATATAGCCAGCAAGACAGAGCAAGAAGACCTCGAGAATTGACTGAAAAATGCCAAGAAAATTGAGTGCTGAACACCATGAAAGCATGCTGGTCGACTGACGGTGAATACTGTGACCAGAAGGGGGACAAATGGGCCGTCTTCCTTGGCTGAATGCAAGAGGTTGCAGTCCAACATGAGAGTCTGGAGGGAAGACATGGCGAAAATTGGAAGACCCAGGTTTGCGTCGCGGCTATTTGACGGAAATGATCGACGCCGACGTTACGCATTGTGACACACGTTTCTTGGGCGCTGTGTGTGTGTGCTGTGTGGCTCCCAAGGATGCCCAGAAAATTCCGCATCTCTTCGACCATTCTTCTGACAGAGCGTAGTGGAGGTAGAAGACTTCAAGTACTACAGGCCGCGTGAACCGAGGGCAGCCGATTCCATCAGCGCACGTGGCTGGCTGTTCAAGTTGATTCCCTCTCTTAGAGTCTCTAGGTTTCTCTGAAGTTCTCTCAACTCTCTCAAAAAAAATCGCCGGCCAAGTCGCAATTGTTGATTCATTCAAGAAGGCGAACTTGGAAGCGTGGCCACCACACTCCACAGAGCCAAGCGATTTTGGCTGTAGCTTCGCCTTGTACTAGTAGGTCATTTCATTTCATACCGTGGTCCTTCTCCTCAGGAGGCAAAGCCAAGGGAAATGCTCCAAGCTGTACGTTCAATTCGCATTATCTCGAGCCCGAGCTCTTGGCGATGCTGGTCGATCGGCACCAGTGCGCAGTCGGTCTCGGCATGGTGTGCTTCATCGCTTTGCTTGGCTGGAATGACAACATCGTTGCGTGTGTACCGTGTACACTTGGATTGGCACAAAATCGCAGTTGGTGAGGATCTAATGAGACGCAGCAAACGACTTTGCTTGGCTCGTCTGCCGCGGACTGGAACATGCGTCGATATCCAACATTCGACCGTTCAAAAGAATCATCTCGAATTGAAGTGGCACAGCACACGACCAAATCTTGTCAATCCCGTACATATTCAAGCGCAAATGATACATTATTTGTTATTTATAAACTACAATGCGTGGAATCCTCCGGGCGGGCGCGATAATATAATGCGGGGCGGCGATCGGTAAGCAGTTTACTGGTTGATCTCCTGCTGGGCTTGGCCCTTGTCGTGTTGTACGTTGCCCTGCGCCTGCTGGGACTTGTCGCCGGTCAGCGCGCCGACGACGCTGTCCTTCTTCCCCTCGACGCGGTCGGCGGTGCCCTCAACGTAGCCCTTGGCCTGAGCGGCCTTGTACTCTGCTTCACCAGCAGCGTGCTCCTCCTGAAAGAAAGAAAATTAGTACTTGAGCGCATTGGTGAACAGATACAACGAACCTTGCCAGACTGCTGCCATGACTGGAGCCCGGTAACATTGCCAATCGTCTCGACGACCGTCCCCTTGGTGGAGTGGAACTGGCCGGTGGTTTTTTATCGGGGTTGGATGTCATATTTAATATGTGTTTGATGAGATAGGTGGTTTGAATGATGAATTTCAGTCGGTCTCAGCCCTCCTTATATACCCCGGCAGAATAAATCGAGATCGCCTCGTCGTCATTCAGGTGTAATGTGAGGAGCTCGACGAATAACCTACGTCATCAGTCGCGCCAATTTATTGGGGGATCCGATTTGCGTGTCACGTGAGAAAACCGCGGTTTGGCTTTGTTTACTAAGTCACGAGATGATTCGCACCACAGCGCTGCCACGCAGCGCCGGTTCGTTTCGGCCGAAATCTATTTAGAGACCGATATCTCACGAGTTGATTCACACGACAAGATGTGCCGCCGCTTCGCTCCGGCAGCCTAAGAGGTGAAGGGAAGAATAAATTGCATCTAAGCTTGATCCAGGGGAAATACAGCACTGTAAGAACTAATGAAAGATCAGAAATTACAGGAGGCGCGCTCAACCTAGCAACATTTGCAGATTTGAGTGATCTTGCAAAAGGAAATTTGCATACTGCAAGTAAATACTGGCGTATTTCTGAGCGAAAAGTTGTGGATGGTCGCAAGTGTGATCATTTACGAAGCAATAAGTGGCCATAATGAACAGGCTGTCCCAAAAAAAGTGCCAGTTCTCAAGTGAATTTGACTGGTAATACCCTTGAGAATATTATTGGTAGATCCTAAGGATCCCCAAAGTAGTGCCAAAACTGTCCAAAAACGACAAGGGATAGGGTTGAAGACAGCCGAAATAGTTTGAATAGGATGCTGCAAAGACATGTGAGTTCACCCATGGTAAGAGATTGAGATAGAGCTCGACACAAATGATCTGATAACTTCCAGTGGAGCAGAGGACCAGATGGTTGAGGGCACATTCGGAACGAGTACCAGTCAAGAAGACATTGAGGACAGTTGAATTCAAGAGCCAAGAGCAAAATGATTCAATAGAGAGTGGGCAGTTGCAGAAATTCGGATTGCCTGTGAAACTTGGGGGCGTAAATTCAAAGTGGGAGCAGGCAAATGCAGTGACAGCAAAGGCGCTGGAAACTGTCTTTTTATCTTCGCCACGGGGATACAGCCAGAGTGAGAGAAATTGAGCGGGCTTGCGGCACAGTGAGAAGAATACTGCGGCACAGTGAGAAGGATACTGCGAATCGGAAATGAGCTCAACCACGAGACGGGAGGCAGGAAACAGAGAAGAGCCTGGATGGGGAATATACCACAGCCGAGCGAGTCAAAGAACAGGAGAAGGAGAAATATGTCCATGCTGACGCGGCACCCAGAATGATAGGATTTTGCAGATGACAGAACTGGAAAGTCACTGTCAAGGACACAGTTACCTCTTACCCTTGCATGGGCTATTACAATTCACAAGAGTCAAGGAATTACTCTTGAAAAAGCAACAATTGACATTGGCAACAAGGATTTCTCTTCTGGCCTGTCTTTTGTTGCTATTTCTAGAGTCAAAACACTTCGCGGCATAGCTTTCCGGAAATCATTTGGGTGGGCCCGGTTGCAAAAACCAGTTACTGAATCAATGAGGATGCTAGAGCAGAACACTGCCCACGGGGCTGGACTTGGTTTTCCATTAGATACACGGCTATCCCGGCTTCCACTGGAATTCTACGATCTGCAAAACCATTGAAATTCAATAGGAATTGATTGCCGAAAAAAAAACTTTTTTCTTTCAAGCTTGCTGGAGTTCAAAAATTATGAAAGGTAGGAGGAACTGAGCCCCTTACCCCTCGGTGTGTAGCCCGCGAACTCACCACACAAAAAATGAATGGCATCAAAAATGGATCCATTGGATTTCAACGATCCTGCAGATCGTTGAATTCCGATGAATTCCCGGGATAGCCGTGTACTTATGATATGGACCTTAGCGAGTATGTATTCAATGTTAATTGAAAGTAGTAAATCTTCATAATTCACAAATCATAACTGGAACTCTGTATTAGCGAGCTCCCCCTTACGTATCCGGGCACCGGAATACAAAACATATTAACGCGTCAGCTGATGACCGAAGCACGTGATAGTCACGTTATGCGCGTTTGATCGCCGCTACGCGACGGCGTCCAAAATAAAGTTTGCTTGCAAAACTTGCCGTCTACCACCTCCGCTCAAACTCCTTTACAAGGCCGCGGCCCTCTCGAATACATCCATCTACCCCGACGGCTTTGAATTCAACGGCCAAGACAGTCACAACCGCTCGGAACTGTCGGTCACTGTTCAGTCTGCGCTCGGCAGGAGTCGGTACGCGCTCTGTCTGATTCATCTTACGCGAGTTACTCCCTATACTTTCCCCCCCGGACGCTTGTTCAACGCTACTTGGTGAAGATTTAAAGTCCTTTCATGGTTTACAACTCCAGAGCTTTCAATATTCCTCTGCATGTGTGGTCTCAAAACGCCGCTGTTCATTCGCCGTTCATTCATTTCGAGATCTAATGTGCCCGGACGCTGGGCAATTCCCTCTGACCCTTCACATGTATCAGCATCCCACTTCCGAGTCCATCGGGGGTCCCGTGCCTTCCTCTATGTAAACGGAGGTGCCGACGGGTCATTTCAACTGTCTTCAGTTCAAACTGTGGCAGTCTGGATGCCATACTCGATGCCGAATTTATTAATTTTTGGGTTCTGGTCCTTGTGGAGGTCCCTACAAGCCCACACACAAAGTTCTGGCTCCAAGCTTAAAGGCCGTAATCTTCGAACCGACGGTTCTCCTCTCGTAAGTCCGAACTCTTCAATTTACCATATCTGGCCTCGGCCTCTGAGGCGCCATCAGCCCTGCGTCCAACCGACGCTCTGGGGTCATATTAATCAAAAAATCTATCACAGTCACCAACTGTACGCTCCGGGGATGTGACCAGCTGTTTGCCGGCGTTGTTGCGCCTCGAGGCCACGACGTGGGTCAGAAATGGAATGTTCTATCCCGCCTTCTTCCCCGGAATGCGCCCAGTCCACCGACGTGGAACTTCTGACCAGCTGAACGGATTTTGATCCCCTCTGCCTCATTGCGAACTTCAGAAGAACTTCTTCGCGCCGGTCAATCCAATTTCCCATGATCAATAGGGTACTTATGGCAGCCCTCTCATAACTTTTTCTGTGCATCCCTCCTCCTCCCTCCCAAGACACGACGCTTTTACTGACGCGTCATTCTCGCTCCTTCGCAGCCTAGCATTTTTCTTTTCTGGTTTCCTGTTTGTCACGCTCTCTGTACTTGCTTTCATGTTCCGACGCGCCCAGCCTTCTTTCCGCTACGGCTTACACCAAGCCGCACTCAAGGGGGACGATGAAGCCGTCCGTCATGCCCTACGGTCCGGCGCGAGCGTCAACGACCTCGACTCCGCCGGCCGCACCGCCATCATGTGTGCCGTCGCCGGTGAAAAGTACGGCCCTCCTCGTCCGTGCGAAAACCGAACTCTAATGAAATAAATTTCTCAACCCCAGCTGGCACAACGTCCACGCGTCAAACGCGTCTTGTATGACCCCGGGCCACCTGAAAGTCGTCCGCACGCTCTTGGGCGACTCCCAGATGTCGCTGTTCACGCTCAACGCGCCGCAGATGGCGTACCGCGGGGTAACGCCGCTCGGGATGGCGGCGTGGCTGAACCTGAGCGACGCGGTGTGTGTGCTGCTCGAGGAGAGCGCGGAGTACGTGTCGGTCGACGGGACGGACGCGCATAGCGCGACACCGCTCATGTGTACGTGCAGCTCCGCAGCGATCCGGGTCTCAGCTAATGAAACGGTCCCAAACAGACGCCGCGCGAGATGGGAGCCACGACGTCGTGCAAATATTGCTTCGCCATGGGGCACGTCCGGATTTCGGAGATGGAAACCACCGAACATCCGTGCAGTTTGCCCTGCCGTACCCCCAGATCGTATGGCTGTGTGAGACAGCCCTTCGGCGGCATCGGTGGCTCGAGAGTCAGGTATGCCGGACTGACATTCGTTCTCCCTGTCGAAAACTCATATCCTCTCAGTCTCCCGACCATAACAGAATCGCGTTCAACTCGGACTCGGAACACCTTCTGCAAATTGCAAGCGCAGCGCTCTCGCACACTCGTATTTTCGAGTCACCTCCAGTCTCTGTCTTTTCCGATGAATCCACCTCCCGATTCACCAACACCATCATTCAATCTGTTATGTCCTCCGACGTCGCGTCGCTTCATTCATTATTATTTTCTCAATCTTCCCCTGTACTTGTGAACATTCCAGACCCGAAAGGCTGGAGCGCAATCCATTATTGTGCCACCGCGGACCACCCCTCAATCCCCATCCTCGACGCCCTCTACTGCGCCGGCGCCGTCCCCTTATTCACCACACACGAGCATTGGACGCCCCTGCACTGCTTCGCGCAATCCACCCGCCGCCTCCCTCATGACCGCCCCGAGCTACGCATCGCCCTGTACCAATTCATCAACCACCTTGTACACGACCTCCGGACCCCGCTGGCGGCCAGAGACAAAGAAGACGAAACCTGTATTCATATCGCCGCGGAACATGGCAAATGTATAGAAATACTTGTACTTTTGCTGGACTGCGACGTCTCTGGCGTCGTGCGGGAGCTCCGCAATGCTCGTGGGTATGTGCCCGCTTTATGTCCATCTAGGTGCATGCTAACATGGAAGTGCAGTCTAACAGCGTTGGAAGTATGTAAACCAGAGTTCCGGCGTGCGTTTGGCGAACAGCTCGACGATCTTCGTTCGGGTTCGGCGCTCTCTTGCCATACCATCCGTCCCTCGCCCTCGTCGATTTCCCTCTCTTCATGGATCGTGCCCGCGGACCCCGACGAGGTCCTCGACAACGTCGACATCTCCGCTTCCTCCGAACAACTCCTCGTCAACCTGCGTCTCACATCGCCTTCCCAGAACCACAAAGCCACCCCGTTCCACCTCAACTTCCTCGACAATCTCGTGCGCGAGGCCGCCGACATAACCGCCATTGTGTCCACGCATTACCGCACGATCACGGACGAAGCGACCAAGGACGTCCAGATGCTGCGCAGAAACGCGGACAGGATGGAGGCGCTGCTGGATCGGGCGTGCCGCGATATCGAGCAGGCCATGCAGGCGCGTGGGCTCGCGCCCATCGTACAGCGGAAGCGCTCCTGCCGCGAGTCGGAGGACTCTCAGGCCACGGCGGTGTCCGTCTCTGCTGTCGACGCCCCCGAGGGTGGTGGTATTCCATGGCCCAAACTGAACAAATCTTCCGAGCACATCGAACTCCGTTCACCCAGTGTGGAGCAACTCAAGGTCACGGCTAATCTGGTGACATCCCGGGAAGAACCACAAACCGACAAGCTCGAGCCGATAAAACCAATGAAGGGACTGAGCGGGACGACAAAGCTCAAGGCGTGGATGAAGCGGAAGCTTCTATCCGCTGAGTTCAAGGACTCAGCAACTGGTCTGCCTGCGACGGAAGCAACTTTGAATGTGCGACAAAAACTGGAGGTCATACTTGAGCAGATAGACACAGAGGACGTCGATATGTTTCCCCACAGTCCAGTTGTCGACTTGGAGCTATCAGCCGACGGCTGGGTCGATGGTCTTCTGCGGAATTCCCATTCTTCGCTTCAGGCAGCTAGCCGCGATCTCGACCGCATCAGAGAATGCATTACCTCGGTACTTGAATTCCCTTCTCTAAACGGAACATTCGCTTACATTGAATTGTAGGCAGAGCATTTCATCACCATCGTTGACCGCTCCGCAACGCGGGCTGAGCGGGTTGTCAACAGAGCGCTCAAGGTTAGCCACTCATCATCTTGTTTCGAATCGCAATCTAACAACCTTGCCGCAGAAACGGGAAGCAAAAAATCAACGAGCTTCGCTTAACTTCGAAGCTCTCATCCGGCGACGAATTCTTCGTGGCGCCGGGTCAACTGTCCAACAAATCCAGCATTGCCTCGCTGTCCTCCGTGTACTCTGCCCGGTCATCCTGCGTATCACTCGCCGCAACGATTGAAGAGAATGACGACGACGACACCCGCGTCGTTCGCCGATTACTGCTCCGCAAAATTGACACCGGAGCCAGCGGCGCCCAAGAACAGCTTGAAAAAGGAGTCAACTGGCTCCGTGCGGTAAAAGAGGTCGTTCGAGGAGCTAAAAAACGGGCCTATATCTAAGATATAGATCCAAGGACTACATTTACAAACCGTAACATAGTGTTGTATCATTGTCATATAGAGCATCCGTCCATTTGTATTATAATCAATTTAAAGTTATGTGTACTGGTCCTCGCAGCCAACCTGAACCCCACCGTAGACTCGGAGCCCGACTTTTGGTTCAGACCGGTGTAAGAAGCCCGGATGAATTTCGAGTGAGGTAGTTTACTATCAGCGAGTTGTAGGACAAAATGTATTATCCGTTACACAAATCTACTTGCAGTTCATAAGATGACTATATGTACAATGGAGAGTGAGAGTTGGAGAGGCGTCCGAATGTCCCGTCGAGCAGATGTAAGTAAGTCAATGCCTAGTCTCATTCAATCTTCGTGAAAATGCTTCGCGACACTGATAGTGTGTGACCTCGCCCCTTGCGACAACGCCTCAGTATGGGTCTCACAGACAAGAACAAAACTCACCTAGGAGCGTGCACCGCAATGAAACTATTCCCAATACGTTTATGGCATTGAGGGCATCTATGAAACCCAACAGGTAAGCATAAGATCCCATACAACACCGATTACCCACATGCGACTATCGGTGACCTTGACTCTCTGGGTCTGCAGCGACATGAGCTTCCGATCGACCTGATCACCCCGAGCCTTGCTTAGGTTCCGAATGACCCGAGTGTCAAATACCGGCGCACGGAGCGCTCCAATGAGGAAGGTACGGATGTCCTGCGTCGTGACCAGCGGCGGCAACAGCTGGAGGGTATCGACGGCGTCCAGCTGCGGGCTATGTCGCGCGATGAGCTCCAGAGCGGGTTGTAAAAGGTCCGAGGCGGTCTTGACAGTGGGTCGCAGATATATGCGCAAGAGCGTCAAATATACATGGGACGTCTCTGTTCCAGCACGGTAAACGCGGGTGCAATATCTAGACGCGAAGGTCAAATAACGAAAGATTGGGTGTAACGAAGGACCAACTGTTCAGCCTTCAAGTAGTCATGCAGGCGATAGACATAAAGCTCTAGTGCTTGATCGTGCCGCCCGAAGCGACCCAAAAGTATCGCACGAGCCTCGAATAAGTCTGGATGACCAGTGAGCGGCGGAGGGATAGGTCGGGAACGCTACGGACCTTCTGAGGATATCGTATTATACAGTCGATCGATTCTATAGCGATCTGTCGTATCGATGAACTTCAAAAGCTTGTCGTAATGTTGCGACCAGTCTGCGGGTGGTTAGAGACGCTCCATCATGGGACCAATACCCGACCTACTCTTGTCATTCCGTTTCTTCGCTGACAGCGTCATCTTGAGGTACAATTCCGCCAGTCGATCATGAAAGCCGGTAGACTCCTCGTGGCGCTCTTCAATAAGGAACTCGATATAACGGATGCACAGAAGGGGATCGATGCTCTCTAAATAGTCAGCAACAGCTGGTCTAGGGAGCTCGACGTCTTCGGAAGTGAAGATCTAGAAATCACGGCATGGTCACTCTCAGGTAAAGCACAATTCGGACAACTTACCTGGAAAGCCATCGAACTGTCCTTTTCAAAAATCCACCGGGAGGAGGCAAAGATTTCATCCAAATGCTCCGGTCCCAGCTTCTGAAGATAGTATATTGAAGGCGAGAGCTTGTCCTCCATGTCTGCCTCCTGCTCGCTCAGGCTTCGGGGAATGAGTCAAACAGTTCTGACCCAAGACGAAGTTCGTACCGCTTGAGCAGGTCTAATGCTTTCCGGTGCATTTTCTTGCCATTGTACAGGTCCCGAAGTTCTGCAAATTTCTTGTTTTCCAACACGCCGTCACTCGGTGCAGATGGAATACTGGCGGATAAACTGACCTTTCGGGCAAGCAGCTCCTCCTCCACCTCCGAAACCTCGCACCAGTTCGACACCCGGCATAACGAGCCAAGAAGTCCCGGTCGAATGAGGAGGTAGGATTTAAAGAGCGCGGTGTCGACGATCTGAGCGAAGCGGAGGAGCTGCTCCGGAGTGAGGGCGGAGAGAGGAGCGTTCGGAAGCGCGAATAAGTCTTCCACAGAGGTTTCGGACAGGAAGGCGATCTCGTGCGACTGGTTTGTCGGGGTAATACCCACTGCTGCCAAGGCCGCGGCGACTTTGGGACGGCGGTCGGAGAGATACCGTAGTAAGGTCTCCACCGATCGGGGCAGGTCATCTGATGCAAGGTAAGGTCAGGCTTAAAAGGCAAGCAGTAAGAACACACCCACCATGCACAGTTTGCTTGGGTTTCGACTTCTGACGTATTGACGCCCGGTCGTCGTCCTTATGAGCAGACGGGAGAAAAGCGCCCAGCCCCTTCAGTCGGCCGCGAATAGTACCGGATGTAGATATTGTGAGGTTCTCCAACACCTCCGCTGCATGGTGCACAGTATCACCCGCACCCTCTTTCGGTGACTCGTTCAGGCTTGGGGTAGACGAATTCGAGTCGTGGTCTACTTCCGTATGCGCCGGCCCGCCGAATAAGGGTATCCACGAATCCTGCGGGACGGATAATCGGCCTGCGACCGCCTCTGGATAGAGCGCGACTACTTTGGCCGGATTGACGTCCAAGGCGATGAGCGTGTCAATCGCCTGTATCGAATTGGGAGGCGCGAAATTGCGAAACGGCGTTCAGCCCGCGTATCCGTGTCGATCTTTGCTCCTATACACAAGTTGAGTAATAATAGTATTGACATTCTATGGTGTTGTACCTTGTCGGGGAGCGCAACGACATCAATGATATCCAGAAGAGCCAACGCGTCGGAATAGTGTCCACCAACGACCAATTCGTCGATCTGGGCGTCCCATGACTTCATATTGAACTGCCATATCGTGCTCCCTTCAGCGGTTGCGGCGGCTCTATCGGTTGGAGTGGTCACGAAGAAGAGCGGTGATTTGGCCGAGGCAGAAGCGGTCAGTAATCGGACAGTAGCATTTATCGTGGGGGTGGGAGCGGCAGCGGCAGATGGTGGGGGTTGGTTGAAGGGGAACGAAAGCGTTTGCGTTGGCAGTAGAGATATGGAGGACCGAATTTGGATAACGGTCGTTGGCGTTACATTGGCTGGCTGTGAACCTGTTGCCGATGCTTCGCTACCAGGCTTGGGTGAAGGTGGAGGAATCGACCCCGGCGGGAGAACCGAAAATATGTACGGCTTAACAAACGCTGGAAAATAAAATGATGACAGAAACTACATTCAAAGCCTGAAAGCATACCAATATCTTCTGGCGGAGCGGGCCATTCGATAGAAGCAGGTCTTGAGGGTGTTGCATCAGGTCCAATAAAGATTCCCTCGTCTACGGCACTGAGACATTGTAGAATTTGTCACGAAGAAAGACAACTCACTATCCTTGAGAATCAGCGTTTCAGTATCACTGATCTGAATAGCGCCAGACTTCGGTTTGGCCCCAAGGCCGAGAGTCATGTATCCGCCAAGGCCCAACCCAGTGAAAGCAGACCCCATTCCTGCCATTCCTGCCACTCCGGTCGCGGCCACCGGGAATTGGGATAGAAACGTCTGTGGCTGTCATTGTGGGAATGGAGAACATCGCATATTCGGTGTCAGGGTAGGCAAAACACGCCGGTGTCCTTGTCCAAAAATGAAATTATTCGAGGTGAATGCGGTAAAGGTGCTTCCTGATACTCTTTAGAGAAATATAACACAATCAAGGAGCGACTTACTCTGGACTCCTGGGGTTCTCCATCTTTCCAGCAATATATTACCACCTTTCTTCTGCATCCCACGACCAGTTGTGTTACTAACGTGGGGATCGACGTAGGTTTCGAGAATTCCCCAGTAGGTATTTCGGGTGAAATATGTTGGATGGAGGTGTGTATTGCGAATGAGAAAGCGGCCTTTGCCTTGAGCAATGGGGTGGCCGGGGAGAACGTGGGCAATGGAAACAAGGACACCGTTGACTCTAAATCATCCAATAAACGCTTTGAATCAATCCATCGGGCTGTACTTGCCAGAGAGTACGACCAAAGAATTGATATCTTTAATAAAACCAATTTGCTCGATGGCCCTCCGCGTTAATGCCTTCTTGGTTTCGACCAGGGTGACTGTCTCTTCGCCTTCCGCAACTGGTATCGACCATTAGATGTACCAACGCCGCACGACAGCGAAATCCTACCATTATCATCAATACCGTAGATGTTGAGACTTCCTGTAGCCGTTCCGACGTACAACCTGTCGCCTAAAGACCTCGTAAGGCTCTAATACACCAGATGAATGCGAAATATCGCTACCTTGAACCGTCAGGCTCTCTATTTTGTCCTTGAATTTAGAGACAACAGCTTGCGGTAATTCAAACGGGGCCATATTGAATGTTCGTTCCCCCCGCAAGTATAGCAAACCTGCGCGACAGGATGAGTGCGCCTACGTCGAGTAAGTTCCAAATTGGGATGTACCACGTGATGCGTTCGCGAACCTTGGATGACGTAAAACAAGGCCAAATATCTCTGAAGATTCTGTCATTGAACTTGAATTCAAGGCAGAACTCAATTGAACCATTGATTCAATGCTTCCTTATTATTAGGCCACTATTGAGCCTTTTTTTTCGATCTCCTGATCTCTCTGCCACAATCTCTCGGCTCGTCGATCCGCCGGTGAATTCGGAAACTCATAATTCTGCTGACAGTGTTACGCAACAAGCCGAGCTGTCTTTCACCTGAACCACCATGAGCTCTGATCCCCAAGGTGTTCCCAAACGCTCTTTTCGCCAAAAAACACTTCCTGCCCTCACCAAACTCCTCCATGGATCTGCTCCCTTTATTAGCACGTTCCTTCTGATCCACCTAACTGCTCCGACGCTGGCGAACCTCGGTGGCTCTTCATTGGCGTCTTCCGTTTTGGTTGGTACCCACTTGACTCTCCAAACAA
This sequence comes from Mycena olivaceomarginata, assembly GCA_029378375.1. NCBI lineage: Eukaryota > Fungi > Basidiomycota > Agaricomycetes > Agaricales > Mycenaceae > Mycena > Mycena olivaceomarginata. Next base: position 35,445 of record JARKIC010000078.1, on the reverse strand, counting down.
TTTTCCTTACCATGTCATCTAGCTCCTGGGTCGTGAATACTACCAGACCGAATTTGGAGAGAAATACCTCTTACTCGGACCCATTGCCGTCCATTCTCTGTCGGGCATCGCCAAACGCGTATTATCTCCAGCAAAAATGCCACCGCGTCCTTGGACAAGCCTACTTTCCCTCACCGGATACGCCAACATTATTTTCTTCCTCCCTCATTTCATGGCGCACCGAGTGCACCCGCAGACTCCCACCGCCCCGATCTATGCCGTGGGCCCTTCCGAGCTGGATTTCGAATTCGTCAAGTATGGATTGGCGAACTGGCCCTGGCAGAGCTGGCTTCTCTACGGCGGCCTGGTTGTCAGCGTCGTTTTGCATGTGGTGGACGGTGAACGCTTGTTGTTCAACTACGTACTTTGGCGAGACAATGGGGAGGATCAAGGCAGCGGCGAGGGAAGCGTCTCCTGGCCATCGGATTGGGACTTGTAGCGGTTCCTGTGCTCGCAGGTACTTATGTCATGTCGAAAGAGCCCCTCATGATCCTGGCCTCGACCGCTGAACGTTTCCACGCGTCCTTTACCAAATCACCGTTCTATAGATTATGAAGGTTCGTCGAGTTTGAAACTTCCGTCCGTAGGAAACAGACTAACACATACTTTTCCCAAGACAATGCTTATACTTGTTTCAAAATTGCGTCGAATGAAAGGTTGCGCCGATTTCCCATCCGGTAGGTCGTCCGACAACTTCAAGGTCAATTGCAAACCAGGGAAATGTTTGGGCAACACTGAATTGGTGGGTGGTCGAAAGACAGACTAAATCACAAGGTGCTTGATTCGCACCAACCAAACTAAAATTACAGTCCTAAACCAAGCTCCAGCTTCGCCTTCAATCGACGAGGCAAACCACCTTGCCTGCCGCAGAATTTGCCTCCATATATGCTTGTGCCTCTCCCGCACTCGCAATATCGAACACTTTGTCCACACTAAACTTGATTTCCTGCTCGCTACAGCGTCAACAATTTGCTGCAAAGGTGCCGTCGACATGTCGACGTTGTTGGACCCGAACATTGTCAAATGCTGTTGTCCAGCGTTGGTGATTGAGGACAAAAAGAAATCTGGTGTATCCTCACCTTGCTCGGAGCCAGCGAAACCATCGGGTCAAATTCGCTCTTCCATACACCAGAGAGTATGCCCACGATTGCAACCACACCGTTCGGCGAGAGTGCAGCACATGAATCCTCCAAGGTTGGGGTACCGACTATCTCCACAGCCTTCGTGGCACCTACACCATTGGTCAATCTCTTGACCTCAGCGCTTACAGACCCAGTGTCTAAAATAACATGGTCTGCGCCGCTAGCTTTCACTGTTGGAATTTTGTGTTCGGCACGGGTCGTGGAAATGACGGTGGAGACATTGAACAGGCTGGATTTGGCGAGGCCCGCCAAAGCAAGGCCGAGGCTGCTGGAACCCCCGTGAATATAGAGGCTATCGGTAGACTTGAGATCGAGTGCCGCGCGTAAGGTACCCCATGCTGGAGAATAAAATCCGTAAGCATTGTAAAGTTTTTGGAGTTGAATGTGCAAACCGGTCATGAAAGGTTTCTGGGATGGCGGCGAATGTTTCCCATCCGACATTTTGAGGTAGTGTGATAGCCGGGGAAACAGATGAGTGTGGTACGAGCGTATATTCGGCGTAGCCGCCTACATGAGCGAACATAAATCAACGATGTTCATTTTCGAACACAAAATTCAACCAACCATCAAATTGTCTTCCCATCCCGCCCTAATAAAACAGTCTTAGTGAGAACAGAATCAAAAGCATGGAAAACTAGTAAAATACCATAATAGCCGCCACAACGTCTCCCTCTTTCCATTTGCCTCCCCCAGCATCCTTCACGACCCCAACACATTCAATGCCAAGAACTCTCGGGAAGACAAGTCCAGGAGACAGCCCTTGACGGGTGAAGAGCTCCGAACGATTCAACCCGAAGCCTTTAACGCGTATGAGAACATAACCAGCCTTCGGTTGAGGTGTGGGGTGAGTTGTAGTGTAGACAAGCTGGGAGGGCGAGATGGGAACGCTGGTGCAAACTACGGCGCGCATGGTACGGGGAAGGGACATGATGGCCAGCAATCTATAAAGCAAGAGGACCGAAGCAAGGAGAAGTCCTATAAGTATGAGCCGTTTATAAGCAAGACTGGTGGGGTGCATGGGATCGCTTTGACCGCACGTCATTATAAATAGAATTCACGGAGGCAAATTATCCGCTGATCTCCAAAATTTAACCGAAATTAGCGGTGCAGCAGTCTATAAGTTCAATACCTTCGGCTTTCCATCCGTCTTCGCCGGCCCAGAATCAAACACAATCCGAGAAATGTTTCGGGTTTTAAACTATGACTTAAAAATAATAATTTCTACTGTTGTTTCAACTTCAGCTTCGCCGCATCTGCCCTCTGCACTTCCAAAAGGGGGTCTAGCTTGGCCTCGGGCTGGCGGTACGAATTATTCGCCCGGTCTGCCCAGGTGAAATACTGCCCGTAGTTCACGGTGAAATAAATATGGTGAAGCGTGTGGTGCGCAGGACCATTGATGAACTTCTCGAGCGGGTGGCCGGTGATCATATCGGAGTCGTGAATCTGGTGTCCCGAATGGTAAGGAATTTTAAAACCAGGAACGAGGGGACACTCACGAAGATGGCCCAAAAATTGACAATCCCGAATATTCCGAGGTACAGCAGACGGTGCATTGGGAACAAAAACACGAACAGGTGATATGGAATTGACTGTGCGAATCCGTCGACGGGATGGAACGCGTCGGCGGCGAATGGAGTAGGGACTGCCACAATCGTCAGCCAGGTTTGCGAGGCGGAGTGAGTGTGCATACTAATCCATTGATGATGTGCCTTGTGCAAGCGCTTGTATAGAAATGGGATGTGAAGCCAACGGTGAATCCAGTATATCCCATAATCCGTGAAGAGCAAGAACCTGTTGAATTTCAGCATTTATTCCGGGTGATGTAGCGGACTCTTACAGCGGGATGGAGGCAAAGAAGTAGAAGTAACCGTACGTGTCGATTCTGTCGTAGAGCCGGGAGTACCCCCGGACCTCGCCCACAAACACAGGTATGGTTAAGAGCGACATCACAGGTAGTGCTCGAACACTGGACATGATCTCCAGCCTAACCTGGTTCTTGAGGAAGCGCGGGTGCCTCATCATATCGTGGTTGAATATGAAGTAGTATGACAGACTGGCGAAGGTGAAGTAAAGCAGGTAGGCGCCGAGTATGACGACGGCCGACAGAGAGATGAGCTGTCGAGGGATGTATTCGCGCGGCCACGCTGAGACAGTGGGCCCTGAATTTTGGATGGCCTCGAGCGGCGGGTGAGGCAGGAATGAAACTAGCTGGGACCATTTTGGGGTAGTCGAAGCAAAGGAGGATGCATTGTATGTGGTGAATGCGGAGAGCGGTACCAGTTTTGCCCAGACTGAATCGAGTAGGTAGGTGTCGCAAATGTCGAGGACAAGATCCATGGTGGAGAGTCGACCAAAAATTTAGAATCACGAGGGACCTTTAGGTCGCAAGAGAGGGCTGTGCCTGGCTTCCGGCAGACAGCCCTGGAGACAAGCGTTGATGTAACAGAAAGTGGCACCATTCCGAGTCTCAACGCACGCCTAGGAGATAACGATTGATTTTAAATTCGACAGAAAGTGGCACCACTTCCCAACAAGGAAATAACGGAAGAAAACATCCCAACGAAGAGAATGGCTGGCTGTGGGTATTTGCTCCGCCCAAAAATTAGATTGGACAAGAAAGCCATGACAGAAAGATTCAACTTGAACTGCCGGCCGTGCATTCCGAGTTGCGCTTGTTACAATTACGCCAGGATATTTCGCTGGTGCTCATCAAGTTGTGCGCTCCACTGATGAACAAGGCCGGCATTGTTGGCCAAATGGTGCATGCGTTCAGTCGAACTGGGTCTAAACAACAATTCAACCGCGCTCACGTGATTGGTTCAAACTTCCAACACTGCCACTAATAGCGGGGTACAATTGCACGCGTCCAAGACGCGCCTTCCCAGGGACCGCAGAGAATTTAAATTGTGGTACTCACGGATTAATATTGGGAACGAGTGGGAGCCAGGACAGACACGGTGCATACAGTATCGCTCATCGACGATTCGATGGATTGCTCTCTTTGCTTGAGCTCATCCACGTACGACACGCCGGAAGCCCGTCCTAGTGTAGGATGAGGTTCAAAAGAGAAATGTAACACCGACCTATTAGCTGGACCGAATAAGAATCGCCCGCGGAGCACATAAATAACCAGTGGGACTCGGAGGCCGAGAGAAGCCGTACGATGTCCCTCAAGCTTCAAGGCTACTTAGAACCACAACCCACTGGCAGTTGTGAGAGGCCGCGATCCAGTTTATAGACATGGAAGACGCCAAGTCTTTCGCGGCAGAAGGAAGACTCGCAGCCTCTAATAGCAAGTGAGTTCAATTGCCCGATATGGGTTTTACTCGATGTCAAGAGAGGATTGCTGAATCGGGGCTCGTCGGTTGCAAAATGCTGCCTCTTGACAGATACTTTCTCGTCCGTTTCTAGGTAAACCAACCGAAGCAGTGTCGGGGCAGACCGTAGCGGCATGGTGTTATTCATCTTACCGATTGAACGGGCCATACAGAGTCCGTGGTGTGATACAAATCTCAGTCAGAATCGAACTGGGGAAACATTCGGGCAGCAAGGCCGGTGCAAGACTCAAACACTCAGTTCATCATGATTTAAAACATTATTGATTCATTTGACATTATTGGCTGCGAAATCGGCGATGAACGGACAACACGCCAAGTAACGGGCCCAGTGAGAAAGGAGAGGGGAATGAAATGAGCAGTCGTGTTGGGTTTTTAAGCGTATTTAGAACCCAAGCGACGTCAGCGTCTGCGTGAACCCTTCGGCACGGAAGAACTGCGAAGCATCGAGCATCCTATAACGCGCGGCAATTTATTAGTATAATGTTTCCAATCCAATACGAAAGCAAAAGCCTACATCCTGTGCACAAGGATGAGCGAGCCGGGCGAGGTGGTGTTAAGCTGCGTGTTCGTCTTGGCAATGATGGGGTCCAAGGTCGCGACGAAGCCAGCGAATCCGGGAACCTTCCCTGAAGCGATGATGTTCGAGAGACTCGTCGAAGTAAGCCTATGGGGAGGAGTGTTCAGGTTCACCTCGGGGAACAGTTGGATGCTCGACTCACTGCAGTACGTCGGAGTAGGTGATGCTGATGTCGTCGTTGTGGGCGACACGGTCGTGGACCCGTCGCTGACGGCGGTGGCTGCAAGAGTGGTCGTGGTCTTGTTGAACGCGGCCTCGAGAGCCGTGAACTGCGGCCCAATCGTCGCGTCACTGGAAGTCTGGTTCGCCATCAACGTCACTGCATGCCGCTGAATCGTGCGCTAATGTTGAGATTCAAAGGACAAACGTACGGATGGTAGGGCCGATGTGGTGCAAGCTGATGTCGAGGTTGTCGACAGCTGTGTTGATGGCCGCGTTGGTGTTGGCGGCGTAGGCGACCGAAGCCAGAGCGAGAGCGAAGAAAGAGCGCAGAGCAAACATGATGTGAAGACGAGGGGTCAAGCGTCACAAAACATGCGAGAGTCCAACGCAGCGCAATAAAACGGAGAGTCGTGGGTAGAAGTTATTTCCATTACACAGATAGATCCGGTTACGCGTCAGACAAGCAACTACTAGAGCCATTTTATGTCCAATGAGAGAAGGCAAGATTTGCGTCGGGTGATGTTCCTCGGAATGCGTGGAAAGGAGCTTAAAGTCGCGATTGCGCTGGATTTGGGATCCATCGTATATTTCCCAGGGACGTGGGAGGGACTGAACAGTGGATCATTCGGCGAGACGGTCGACCGGCGGGACACGTCGATAAATACACATTCTCTCACCGTCGTGGTGGGAGAACAGTAATTTCTCAGTCCGTACTGGACAGAAAATGATGCGTTGGATGTTTAAAACCATGGCAATGTGGATGCGGAGCCGAAGGCGGTAGCGGGCGTGCCTGGCCGAGCAGGAAATAGGGCCAAGAGAGTGGACCGGGGTGTAAGACCGATGATCGTGGGACAGCGAGGAAAGCTGGGGGAAGCTTGGTGGTGCGACCAAGAAAGACTCGGAATAAAAGGCTATCGAGGGTCTATACAAGAAATTCAACTGAGCCTAGTCCGAGACAATTTGAGGACGACTCTGTAGAACTGAACTGAGAGTCTTGGACGCGGCGTGATGGTGGTAAAGCGCAGGGAACTTATGTAGAGCTTAGGCTGTGACTGGGTGCGCAGCACCGCCACCCGGTGGCTCGAACAAGGTACATAACTCAAGTGATGACATCACAACTTTTATGCTACCTATTGGCGACATTAACACCTACAATCAGACATGCCTCTCGCCTTTTACTAGAGGCATCAGTGTCGGGTGTTAAGCAACGTCGCATAAGCCAATTTTTCAGCTCTCAGCTTGTCCTGAGTTGTTTCTCTTTTTTTTTTTTTCCGACTCTTTGTCCATTCTTTTGGTCGGAGACCTTCTTTTCGTCTTACCTACAGTATTTTCGATTCTTGGAATCCTGCGGGCAGGCTATCCTGCGTTTCTCATCTCCCATATTCGTCGCCCCGCAGCATTGAAGCTTCTCATTGAAACCAGTGGCGTCTCAATGATTCTCACAAATACGGACGATCCTGCTACCCTCGAAACTGTCCTTTGCAGTGGTCGCCGTTGCACCTCTGGATTCATTTTCGTTGACAGTCCGCCGGTTTCGAGAAGCTTTTGGTCATGGATTATTGAACGTGTTTATGACAATTTACTCATACACCAGTGAATTACAGCCTTAGAATTAAAATTACAAGGACAGAAGAATGACCCAGTCTCAGTTCTTTGAACCCCAAGGCCAGAAGACGGGAACATTCCTGACCGACATAGCAATCAGAAACAGTCCACCGCTTCCATAAAAAGTACCCACCTTTTGTATTCCTCCCATTTTGGATCACCACCGAACTTCTTATCTCCAGCCTTCTCGAGCGGTGGAACACCCGAGACCTACACACGTGCGCGGTCGGCGGAACATCCAAGAGACGGAACAGCAGCACACGCACCTTGCGAAGCAGGAACCAGGTAAACAGCGGGCTCGCGGCGGTGGCTACCACAGACCCGACCGGCAGACTGGCGGATGCCAGCGCCCATATGCCAGTCCAGATGCCCACTTCGCCGACGTAGCTGCAGAAGGGGGGCGTCAGCACGCCGTCAATCCGGAACACCCGCTCAAAGCGCTTAATGATGTTATGTACTTGGGATGCCTTGAGATCGACCACAAGCCGCGGGTGATGAACTTTTCGTCGTGTTGCTTGGCGTCTTTAGCGCGTTTCCAGACGGTCTTTTGGTGGTCTGCAAGGACTTCGAAGATGAAGGAGCTCGCGAAGAGGCCGAATGCGGCGTAATCGCGAATCGCAAGCGCGGGATGGACGTGCGGTGGCAGGACGTTGACCATGTATACCGGGAGACCGACGAGTAAGACCCAGGTGGCTGGAATGGTTTAGAAAATCCAACGAGACACGAGCGAGCGCTGCACCTTGAGCCATCCAGAAGAAAGTGAAGCGCGTGGGGTTCTTTTTAACCTCGTCGAACCGCGAGTCTCCGCCCGCCTTGATTGCACGCTGCACAGAAACACATTAACGCCGCCGCCAAGGGGGACGAGAGACGCGCACCGCAGCCAAGAACGTCCCCAAGCCGTGCGCTCCAAATCCCAATCGCTACACTCAGGAGCAGCTGGCGAGGCGCAAACGACCAAACTGAAGGCAGGGGGCCCGCTCTCCCGTCGAGGAACTTGCTTTGAGGGCGGGGTAGTACAGAGAAACGAAGGTTGTCGACAAGAAGCCAGCGGCGCCGCCCAAGTCGTAGTACTTTTCATTCTGTTGCGGGACAAATATCAAGGCAAGCACTGCGAGATGGGTGTGAGCAAGAACACAATGTTTCGCGTATCTAACGCACGCGTCTGCAGAGCGTAGGCACTCGCAGCGACGGGAATAAGACGCGAAAGTACGGGCATATCGTGGCGTGCGCTCAAGGAGGTTCAAGGTCAAGTTGGCGCACTCGATCGCGGCAATGACATCAGACGCCGGCAGGCGATCGATCAGCCTGAGGAAATAGGGGCGTTCAACTTTAAATAATACTCTAGTCTAATTCTCTAGCAGATTTAATCATCCGAAAGATCCAGAATCAACCCGGTTTCAAGACCAGTCGACGCCGGCAGACCGCCGGGCGAGTAGTCCAGGCGCAAATACGCGGCGGTCGCGTTGGTTGCGGGCACCAGCGTCGGGATGTAGTCTGTCGCTACGCTCGGGTCGACGGGAGCAGACTGGTTCCCCAGGAAGGCGAAACCGTACGTGATATAGTCAGTGCCGACCCACTGGAACGACTGGCTCGGAACGGGGTTCGCGCGGATATCGTTTCTAGTATTGTATGCGGTCAGCTGGAGTCCAACGCGGAATGCGGACGCGTGCGGCTTACACGCAGGGCTGGAGGGAGACCGTGGCGTTGGCGACCCCGAGCTCGGAGACTGTGAGGCACTGCGCAGCTGCCGGCTGCAACGTCGCAGCAATGACCGGCCTAAAATGTGTTGACTCAATGCTACGTCTTCAAGTAGAACTTGACACCGCGAAGACTTACCCGTATGTAGTTTGTGGGTACGCGTTAGGGCTCACTTGCCCGCATATCCACGCTTCGAAATCCCAGTCCTGCGTCTGAACTACACTGAGGATCGGGTTCCCCGCGGCGTCAAACGGTCCGCTGGAGTTGAACCCAAAAACGGCCGCGGGGCCGCTTTTATCTGCCTGCGCTTGACTGCCCCATCCTAGTTGCTGCGTTGAATTTTGAGTGGTAAGTTGTAGAGAAATGCGTAATGGTCAAACAGCTCACAGCGCCTCCATTGTCGCCACAAGAGGCATTAACGGCAGACAATCCCAGAAGCGCAAAGACGATGAGGGAGAGCATTGGAATGGGTGGGTTTGCCACACGAAAGTGTTCTTATGAAGTATGATTTTGGCAATGCTCCACCGAAATAGATGGTCGCGGAGATAAGTAAGCGAGTGGTGAGCATGAGTTAGAACGGATGCACGGCGTGGTCGGCCGCATGGTACGTTGCCAACGCACAGACTTCCGTGCAATCTACCTACCTGCCTACCGTCGTAATCCCACAGATCTTCAAACTCGCAGGTGGTCTCCTTATCTTTTGGTGCTGTGCTTGTGGGAGGTGAACGGATTTCCAGAGGAATCCTTGCAACGAGAAAAACAGAACAGTTTTTCAGTGAGACTGCGAATTGACGAATTCCTGTTGTTGTGGTATCGCCAACGCCGAAGTTATTTTGCAGGGCCGGAGGCGGAGAGTTAGACAACTTGACACCGGAGCGATCAAACTTGGACGGGCCGCTCGAAATCTATCCGGCAACGGGGCTCAATACATTCGGAAGCACCTACGACGGTCACGGAATATACTGAACAAGACAATACTGTTTTATGAGAGCAGCCGAAAGCGGGCGAGAAGTTGGCCGTCCGACTCACGTCGATGCAAAAAGCCGGATCCTCTTGGGTGCTTTTGTTCGGTTCTGTCAAACTTTACCATATATATAGAAATACTTTCTAAAATACCAGAGCCCAATGGGCAAGCACCCGCAGCAATTATGAATACGATGAACGAGTTGAACTTGAAGCGCGAGCTGTGACGTGACCATCACATCGTCGCGGAGTTTGAATTGTACCTCGCATCGGCTTGGACAGCGAGCACCCATTCCCGACCCTTTCGTCTACATCTACCATCCAGGTTGAGGAACAATATACTCTTAGCCTCCGAGTCATTGGCCGCCACAGGTTTCTCTGGTATACGCTCCTGCACACACTCTTCTGCTATCAAAATACCCATGTTGTTTACTCCAGAACATCTTGCGGAGTTACACCCCTGTACTCACAAAAACACTTCTCAGAGTAGCCGGCGGCATCAACAAGCCTGAGGTTGACATTACCAACACCACCTTACGCTCTCAAGTTATTAATATTATCCCATTGTGAACGACGTGCGGGTTCTAGATGGATAATCCTCAGCATTATCAGCCACTCTCGTATGCATTACATCCCCCGAGTTCCTCAACCACCCCGAAACCAAGCGCATCCGCTCTCCCTCACAATCCTCAGCGGGAGGAGGAGGAAGACGAGGAGGAGAATCTTGTCGCAGATCATTTGAACTCGCACGATCACACAGGTGACTCGCCAGCGAACAAGCCAGTGGGGTGCGCACGTCTGCAGTACTCTAATCACGTCTAACGTTCCTCTCAAGACCGCCGCACGCGCCAGCGCAGGAACATCAGTTTCTTCAAGAGCCCGATCCCGGGAAAGCGACGGCCAGGACGTCCGCGGGGGTCAAAAACAGAAAAGTCGCGTCACCTCTTGGTCTTGCTCCAGCCAAGCTGGACGTAGTTATCCATCCGACCGGAACGGGAACAGCGCCGCCGGAGCTACCGAATGTAAATTCCCAGAACCAACAAGTACGGCTTTCTCGTTCCAGCCAATCAGCGGTATTTAACCATATTCGCTAGTATTATGAATTTCAGTGGCGAATGCTGAACCTGTGCGCCGAGTTTTACGGCGCTGCCGAGGAACTTGTCGTATGTCTTTGCCAATCCGGTCGTGACCACTATTTCACATTCAGTAGAAAGGAACAGATAGTTTGGTGATTGCTCAATGTTACCAAATGGGGGCCAGCAAAGTCGACCCGTTAATAATGCTCAATGATGCGAAGCGGATATGTGACACCCTTGTAAGCCTGCTTCGACTGCGCTTCAAGGTCAATAGCTTACACAATTTGGTCCAGCTGGCAAGTCCGACCCAATTGATATTATCTCCGCCCCCACCCCTGTATCCCGTGGTCCCGACATTCTACCATCCCCAACCGGTTCCCAATACTGTCCGCGGCCCCAAAGGCATCAACATCAACGCCTAAGCCAGCTCCTGCACCCGCTCCGGCCGCTGTTCCTAGCCGCTCCCGCTGCTCCTGCTCCTGCACTGCTCCTGCTCCCGCTCCCGCTCCTCCTCCCAACCCTGCCCCTCCGCCTTCAACAGTGATCACAAATCCCCGGATCCTTCGTTGTATCCCTTGGGACACAAACCATATTCATATACTGGCTATTCACCTAGCGGCACCATACCCTGGCCCGTATTATGCCTCCTATGGGTATCACCCCAGGATATTACTGCCCCTCCCCAACCGCAGCCGCAGCCTCAACCGCCAGCCAAGACCCAACCAGCTGCCTCCACAAGCATCGACATCTAGTCCCGCCGCTCCATCGGGGTCTGGTAACGGTGGGACGCGCACACACTGGTCAGACGAGGAGGTGGAGCGGCTTAAAAAGCTGGCGGAAGATAGCAAAGCTGCGAGCGCCTCGAAGGAGATCGAGTGGGATTGGGTGGCGGGGCAATGGGGCCCGGGGCGCACGAGGCACCAAATCCTGCTGAAGGCGACGAATCTGGGGCCTCAAGGAGAGTTCGAGCGCGGGGCGGGGGAATAAACGGCGGCGCGAAGACGACGTAGGGACGCCGCCCATGGGCCCCGCACAGCCGCCCAACCCCGCCAGCGCCAACGTCAACTCCAAAATCACGTCTACGTCGACGTCGACAGCGAGCAACACGGGGTCACCGGCGATGAGCCACACGACGTCCACGCCACACGCCTCGCCGGCGATGAGCCACGTGCAGCGGCCACCGAGTGCCAACCGGCATCCTGCACCGGCGAAGGCTACGCCGACGGGCCCGGCAGGTGGGCTGCCGTGGCCGATGCCCACCGTAGCAGCTGCCAATGTGTCGCCTGTCCTCACGCCTTCTGTTCAGGGCGATCAGCGGACGAGCTACTACCGCCCACGGCCTGCGCCCACAGATACGACGAGCGGTCCAACAGCCGCAGCGCGCACGAACACCCACCAGTTCATGACATACCAGAATGGCCCCGTCCAAAACTCCTCGTAGCAAATCCCCTTGCTTGTTTGCTTGCTGCCCCGATTCACAGATAGACATTAATACTTGCGCGTGCTGTTGACGCTAATTATTATCTGCAGCCTGGAAAATGTATCTAGTGTGTCCTAAATTGTGTACCTAGTCCTGTGTATTCGAATTGGGATGCTGTCGTTTGTAACAATTGTATTTACTGCGCGGATGAGACTCTAAGTTCGAACCGGTGGATGCCTGATTAAGAAGCGGCTAAAAAAAGGATCTTCTGATTCACATTTTCGCGTCTTCTTTGCGTCACTGATCTTATAGGATGTAAGTAGGCACACCGCTAGACTGCGCGCTGTCCTCATTGACTCGTATGTTCCGCACCTCGCGCACTTGCCGTAGCTAGGAATAAGTAAAATTTCTCATCTGACTCTTCAAGTCCACTCTCCACCTGGACCCCCTCTTCCTCTTGCCACTGGCATGAAGAGTAGGAAAAAACCGCGCAAGAAGAAAGCTCAAGATGTCCCTAGGCCGCAGACATCTCTGGCTGACCTGCCGTTTGACATCCTCGGTGGGGTATGGAAGCACGTTCCGCCAATCTATCTCCTCAATATGTGTGTTCTTGTACGTACGCGTTCTTGTTCGGTTTCTGTCCGCGGGACGCTGACCGCGCCACTATAGTCGCTGCAACATCTTCAGCCAGCTGGTCCCCCTTCTCTACGCTTCCGTCGACCTCAAGTCGAGTGGGCACCTGCCCGCATCGTCTTGAAGCATCTAGTTTCCGAGCCACACCTAGCCGGAACACATCCTTAATTCGCCGTACGCCCCAACCATCCGTCGCCCTGGGTAAACGAGAAGCCCGTGGAGGAATCCTGGGTTGTCGATGTCCTTGAGCAGCTCGCCTCCGCCGGGCATTTCGGGGACCTGCACACGTTCATTTGGGATGGGTTAGAGAGTCCCAAAGACTCTCTGTGGCTCATCCGATTCTGCGCCTCAAGTAATTTTCCGGTATCTTCTTCGACACTCGAGTTGATTTTTCGATTTTTCCAGCTGTCCTTTTTTGAGATCTGTCGGCACCAGCGTGGGATTGAAGACGCAAAGACTTGAACCGGAGAGTCATGTAGGCCGACTGTATCCTCCCTTTCATTTATATTCATACCGTATCCTCCAGCTGTTTGACTTCCGAGACTTGACCGGGTTTTCCTTGGTAAGGCCAATTTATGTCCAACAAGCCGGCTCACTCAAAAAACTCTCCTTTCGAATAGTAACTCAAAAATCAGTGCGGTGGATCAGTAAGTTGGATAAATGCGATTTACATTCGCCCAACAAGTCATTTTCAGATATTTTGACTGGCCAACCACCCCGGACCGCATCTGGGAAATGCTTTTGGTGCAGTCCCAATTTGGTTGACCTGACCATCGACGGTACATGCTTGGTTTTCACAGCTGTGGAATATCCGGAGGATCTTTACTGGTTGCTGGAGATCCCTCCGTTCTCTTTCACTCGGCAATTTGTCTTCGCGGCGATCGGACACGGACACTCTACAAGGAACGATGTTCTTGAAAGCATACCTTTGCCTGGAACATCTGGCATTCTTCGGGAGTCTGTCCGGGTATTCGGACGGCGTCTCGTCTTTGCAGCTCATGCCATTACCGCAACTGCAGGCTTTTACCGGCAAAATAAACCAGCTGAAAGAAATTTCCACCACCCATCTCCCCTCGTTATAGTCCCTTCGGTTGTCCGACTGCTTCACTCCCGAAGCGGAGTTTGCCCCCATCCTCAAGCCATTTCCTTCCGTCACGTCGCTGACAGTTTGTGTTCACTTTGAGTGGTCCGCTCAACGGCTGACGAAGGTTCTTCAAGCGTTTGTTGAGCTCCTGCCTGGCAACTCGACACATGTCGAGATCTCATCCACCTCGGCGTTCAGACTGGTATCGTAATATCAGGCACACAATAATGCTCACTTCCAACGCATAGTGTAAAATGATTTCTGCGATGCCATCCGGCGCACCCATTTGCAGACTTTCATCTTAACTCTTCCGCGGCGAATCAAGCAGTTCCAGAGCACGGCAGCATTCACGCTGCGCCTGCGCACGCAATTACCCCCGGCCTCGAGGAGTTCACCATCCGCGATGTCGCGGATTGGAAGCACGAGGATCAGCTGAATGATAATTATCGTCTCAGTGCTAGGTGTCTACCACATCGTCAAGTCAGGACCAGACCGTCTGCTTCTCACCCATGAAATCCGCTGGGGTTCCCAGGGCCCGCAGACGCATTCCGCGATTCGGTTAATCCATTTTCCAGAACCAGGTGAGCGATTCGGTCTATTGCGGCTCCTATTTGGCCTAGAATATTTCAAGTAGAACTAGATGTGCGCTAAATATACCACATTGCCTGGCGGCCCTTCCGTGGAGAGATGGCATGCTATTTTTTTCTCACTTGACAAAAGGTCCTTCCTCACCGGTGACCCGTCTTGTCGTTGAACATTTACGAGCAACTCTTTCTCGGAACTTGATTTTCAACGGCTCCTTCTGCTGGACATCAATCCCGTATTACTGACCTCTGCGGGGAGGGCGGCGCGCTAGCGGCGCGTCGCCGCGCACCTGTCGTTGTGAAACCTGGACTGTGATGCCCGACGATCCCGACTAACTCCCAAAATAGTTCTCGCCTTGCCCGCCAAGGACTGCAGATCGCTGTCGATGATTCGACGGACATCAAAGTTATATCACATGTACAGGCATCCGCTGGCAAGCTACTTGAAAGTTGAAGCTCCCCTGTCCATGCTTAACGCAAGCGGCCACGCACACGCTCGTCCCTTCGACGGTTGCAGCATAGATGGAACGTGTGCACTAAGTATGGTCCTACCCAGCGACGGCCTCGGAACTCTACGTGACAGAAGAGTTCTTCTTGGACACCACCAATGGTGGAGTTCCGTGTCGTCTATTATCTCGCATTGATAGCGATGACTCCAGATCTGAGTTTGGATGATACCCAACGGTCCCAACCAAAGCAGTTGTCGGGTACCGAGTGGTGTCTCCGTATGTAGTGGCACAGATGAAATAAATAAGGAACAAAGACGAGGCTGTTGCCGTACCATATCAAACTGGAATCCTGGAGAAAGAAGTATCGATGATCCATAGGAAAGTCCACTGTGGAACAGATTTCACAGTCATTGTTCGGGCGTTGTGGCCCACACCGGGAGGTGCAAGAAAATGAGACTAAAATGCGGGTGGCCAATGAAACCGCAATTTGATGGGAACAAATTATGGGCGCCCATTTCGGGATCTGCCTGCAGGCAGGGGTGCCTGGGTAACACATCCTTCTCCCTCAACCATGCCGCGCGAAAACAGCTTCAGCGACTCGGATGGCAGGTCACTGACCCCAGACTTGGAGGATGAGGGTCCCCCTCCACAGTCGCCCACCTATCCCCACGAGTCCCACACGGTCTGTTCACAGTCGTCTGGCACCGACGTCCCCCGCAAAACATACGGTAAATGCCCGGCCATCCACCAGCTCACGGCCAGCTGGTGGCGTGGACCCCCTTCACCGGTTCCGCCACACCGTGCGGAAGGTCATTGCGATGCACCGGAGCACCAATGTCATTACAGGGCGCGGTGTCGGTGCGGAGCCAGGTGTCGACCCCCGTCGAGCCTCGGCGGATGCCCAGTTTGGGGGGATCAGGCAAGACTGCGTTATAGAGGTCGCGGATTACTCGGCCGTTCGCAGCAGCTTTGGCCGCATGACGAACCGCGAGTTCGTTAGTTTAATGAACGACCCCGCCGCCAGCGAGCGGGAGCCATGGGTGAAGGTCCGGTGGATAAATATTGGAGGCATGAGCTGGGACGTCATCAAGGCCGTGTCCATAAAATATGGTCAGTGCTGGATTTTATTACAGTAATTGTGGCTGAGTGAAGCCAGATCTGCACCCTCTGGCCCTCGAGGACGTATTCCATACCCGGAGCCAAAACCGGTCAAAGGCTGATTATTATGTGCGTATATTTCCTCCGTCTCAGTTGGTGCGTGACACCGGGTGTCATATAAATGATCCTCACCGCCTGTGCATGGATTAACGACCTCCCAAAATTCTGGTGCATTGCCAAATAGATGCTCAGTTGCTTCAGCCGCGGTCCCCAAACGGGTGACAAGACCCCTGGATAGCCGGGTTTTGGCGTGGCATCTGCCTTTTGGCCTGGCGTGGCAGCCTCAGGCTTCGGCTGGTTGCTTGCCCAAAAATATCTCAGGCCAGACCTAAAAGAGCCTTACATTGGGATCTCCACCATGTCCCCACCGTTTTATTTTTAATTTAAATCAAAAAATCTCGCATATTTTTTTACTGACATGCATCCAGACCAAGCATCTCTTCCTCCGGATTCTTTGCCATGAACTGAGCGACTTCTGACGAGCCATTCCTGAGTTCAGCGGCGATGGGGTCTACCCTCACTGACCTCCCGCGCTCCGAATCACCAACTCTCTTCACGGACACCGACGCCGATTTGGAGCTGCGCGAGATGGGCAAAGGTGACTTCGGCGACGACGAAAAGACCCTCCGCGGCACCGGCTCCCGCCGGCGGAAGGGCCAGGGCCCGCTGCTGCCCACCAGCCGTTCTGACCTACGGTCGAAACCGCGCACGCGACTGACCAATCTCTCGACTGAGCGCCACGACAACGCCGCAGAGGCCACCAAGTTGCGTCGCATTGAAGAGGCTTCAATTCACGCCTTGAAGAGCGGCGAGCGCGTGAATGTCAAAGTGTCCCCCATGTTTATCTTCCTGTTGAGAAATGGTGCGCAAGACGGCTCGTCCGTGGAGGGTTTACTAATCAACGGTACACAGGCACTGTAATATCGATGCACGGCACACCGAACCTCGAGCTCACGCAGCCCATCACGCGGCGGCTGCGGCAGCGCGACACCGGCCTGCGCACATCGCAGACCCGGCGCTCCTAGTGCAGAGTCTGCTCGATCTCGTCGTCGACAAGGCGCTCGAGGTTATCGACGCGTACCACGTCAAGATTAAAAAGTTCGAGCGTGAGATCCTGCTCAAGCCCAAGATCAAGACTGTGCGCAACCTGCACATCCTCTCGGGAGACCTTATCCTGCACAAGCGGACACTTGAGCCGATCCGGACGGTCATTTACGGACTGCGGCGGTACGACGACGACCGCGTGGCGGCGCTGATCGACATGACGGCGGAGGAGAACAAGGGCGTCAAGGTGCGCGGGTTCATGAGCCCCAAGAGCAAGATCTATTTGGTGCGTGCATTCGTTATCGCCGCCCTCGTCTTCTGACGTGGTTCGCGTGCAGGCGGATGTGTTCGACCACATGGAGTACATTCTCACCAGTCTTGAGATGTTTGCGGGCATCGGCGAGAATCTCATCAACTACACGTTCAACGTGCGTTCCTCTTCTTTCCTCCTCGTTCTGGCTGGCTGACATCCGTGCGCAGATGGCCTCGTACGAGATGAACGAGGTGATGCGCCGGCTCACGCTCGCGACGATCATCTTCCTCCCCCTCACGCTCCTCACGGGGGTACTTCGGGATGAACTTCGACAACATGTGGACCGTGAAACACGGGCACTCGGACCTCGTGTACGCAGCTGCCCTCTCCTCGCTCGCACTGTCCGTACTTAACTCACCTTTTGCGCGCAGATTCTGGATCATCGCGCTCCCGCTGATGGCGGTCGTGCTTCCCGTCTTCATCGTCCCCGACATCAAGCGCATGATCCACTACGTGCAGAAGCGCATCCTCGCGAAGAAGATCGTCAAGGTGCGTTCCCCCCTTGCTCTGCATATACGCATCCTGACTTGATTTCCGTACGCAGTCCTTCAAAAACGAATAGACGGCGGAAGCGAAACGGAACACACATGCATCTACACTACTATCTCAGTATCCACATCACTCTCTTTGCTTTGCGCGCGCCCTTCTTTGCAGGTCATATCGATACCACACATCTATTATCTATCTCTATAGGATACTTTGCACTCACGGCTCAATGAATGCATCTTGCTTTCGTGTTATTTGTCTTTTGGACCAATCGCAAGTTTAGGCTTGAGCTTGCCTTGAGCTCACTCGAATCCGAGAAACAAATAACTAAGTATCTTCTCGACCAACAGCGTTCCGGGTAATCAGGTAAAACAAGAGTCTTTAATCATTCGTGGTTGTAGCGTTACAAGGTAAGAGACATGATGATATCGATACAGTGGTGAATATATTCTGACACTGTCAGAAAGGCGAGGAACGAGTGTGATGGGTTCATAACGTAGAAAGTGCGGAATTGTTGAAATGGGAAGGGGCAGGTGTTTATGAGCGGTGCGCAGCCCAGACCGCAACGCCGATGATTGCTGCGACCAGTACGAGTGTAACCAGCGCGTACAAGCAGCGCCTGGCCCATTTGAGCTCTGCCGTGCGCATGCGATTGATGATGACCTGGCGCTCTGCGTCCGTTTTTTTCGGGAAGCCACGCGGCGGACGGCGTTGCAGCCGGCGGCGCGCGCAGAGGCGATAGCAGGATGACTATGCCAAATATCCAAAAAGGCGGGAACACTGGATTTACTTGTCAGAATTTTGGAGATTGCACATAACGGAAAGACGTACGAAATCCGAATTTGAAGAGGTACATAGCGAGCGTTACAGGCTCCCGTGCGTGCTCGGTGTATTCCGGAGCATCCATGTATGGGGGAGGAGCCAGGGACTCTGCGACGGAGATGCGTCGGTCGTGACGGCTGTCGCGCGTGCGAGACGACGTGAGGGAGTATCCGAAAAAGTCATCGACGGGATTCGTGGTGCTATGAACGGAAGAAGACCGTTCGAGATGGATTGCCGCTGCAGAAGGGGCGGGGACGTGGCAGTCGATGGAGGTGGGCAGGACAGACATCGTGCGTGCGATTTCGTGAAGGGAGGTCGAGTCGGGAGGAGGACGTAAAGTTAGAGGTAGCCATAGAACTTCCGATACTTATTCTCTCCGGCAAATGGAATACCAAGACCAATTACGCGCACGAAGCCGCTCTTCAATCCAGGATTGAAAAGAGGCAGTCATGATTGTTTGACAGGACATACAAAATTGCCTTATATGGAAGGTGTTGGGGGTATTGGGAGGATGTATTTTTAGAAGCGCCCTGAACAAGTTTGCGATTGGACCTATAAAAAATCGATTCAAGCGCCCAGCTACATGTGAAGTACTATTGCTCTACAAATACAGAACTCTGCTACACCGACACCAAAAGATCTCCGAAATATGCTCCAAGGTCCTGCACGTTCTCCAGCGCGACCACACAGCCTATCCATCCCATCCGGACGAAACACAATGACCGCTCCCCTCGCCTCGTCGACGCCGTACATGCCGTGGGCGCGACCCTCAGCATCCCAGTAGACGCGCCCCCCGCTAAACGCGGGCATGCCCAACACGTCGGTGGCGCTATTGCCAGAAGCTGCAGCGAGTGTGGTGAAGCGAAACACGCGCCGCGCTGGGAATGTACGCGTAAAGGACACCGGCGCGTCGAGCGCCGTCTTCAAAGTAGCCAGCCTCGCGCGCGAGAGGGTGGGGTTTCCCGCGAAGACAACGATGCTTTAGACGGGTGAGTGATTCCATTGCTAGCGGTAGTGGCGGACGTACTGGAACTTTGCGTCATTCTTGAGGATTTGGTGTAGCCGGATCGGGTCCCCAGTCCTTAGACGGGATCAGATCGCAGTAGCAAGCAAAGAAAACATAATGATACCCGAGGGTACTCAGGTAGACATCAGGGCCGCGCTCGCCAGGAACGATGGTTGCAGCGGAGGGGTCGCTGGCAGTGGAGTTGAGAACGTTCGTGGCTAGGGAACTGAGAGTCAGTTTTCAACAGCGATCCATATGTAGCGCAACCATACGGTACGAAATGCCTGAGAGAATAAGTCAGCTTTTTGTCTCTCCAAGAACACTCAGGCGAACCTAGTCCAAGAGTAAAGAGCTGTATGTTTCCATCGGTGTACCACTCTGTCAGTATATCGCTGCTTGCCTGTCAGTAAATACAAGACAGGACGGGCAGAAGACGGACCGCGGGTGCTCTTTGCGACCTTGAAAGCGGGGGGGATATTGGCCAGAGATTAGTGTGCTGATGACTTTATCATTATCTATCACCTGTTAATACGAATGAGCCAGGAAATGATGAATAGGTCAGCAGCCGCTGACTTGTTGAACACAGGGCTTGCGTTCCTGGTTGTATGAATCGATGAGTGACTTTTTGCCGAGGTTCAAAATATTGAGCTGGTCTTGGTCAGACAGTTTACAGGCAAGAAACCGTAGCGCCCACAGCAAGCTTCCAAGCTAAATTCACGGCGCTGAAAGAGGTAAGGTCCATTCTGGTGTTCCACTAGCAACAAGCCTGAAAGTAGCGCACTCATGAACACCGGTATTCAGCCCCTGCGCCGATCCAGAACTGTGAGTGTGGCACGCATCCCCGGCCAGGAAAATTCGATCGTGTGCGGTAAACGTCTCCGCAATTGCTTGGCCGATACCCTGAAGGCAAATATAGCTTCGCGAGCACCAAAACAAACAGCACATACATAAATCGTAAACCAGTGGACCTCAACAAACTCGAGCTCGAAAGGTTCTAGAGCCTGGATTGCTTCTTCATCTGCTACTTCCTGTGTTACGCCTTCGATTCCGCCGTACTTTTCGAGCAGAGCCTGCGAAAAGACGTAGCCGATGCGAGTGAGCCCATCGTCAATGGGACACCAGAGGATCTGGCCATGGAACTTGCTGTCGATACTATTCAAGCATCGCGGATTGGGCATATTTGTTTTGACGCGCGCGTCCATCCGGATCCAGCGGTGCGTCGTACGCTCGCCGTTGAACGGTATCCCTGCAGACGAACGGACAGCTGACTTCCCGCCCTGTAAACAAATGAATAAGCTGTTTCAGTGGAGGAGGAAATGACCGTGTACATCAGCCCCGATGAGATATCGCCTGTAGATCGGACATGAGCCTCACTTCAGCCAAGAAGAGGGAGTAGTAGTCACGTCTTGATTTCGAAGAGCTCATCCTTGTCGAGATCTCTGGCGCGCACAGTGATGGGATACCCGTCCTCAGAATTCTTGTCGATAGTAAACCCCTCGAAACGCTTCCGCATGTGTTGCTCGACGTCTTTCTCTTCTAGCGCCTGGGTGAATTGTTGCTCTGTGAGGCGTTGGCGAAGATGTAACCTGTTAACGATTGGTATCACGCTGGTTTTTCAAAGAAGACTCGGCAAACGAGAATTTAAAGAAGGTGTCCCCTGCAACAGAAGGGTAAGAAGAAGACACAGAAGAGGAGACCAGGACTTTCCGAGCTTGTCCATCCGGCTTCCGTACATAAGTCCACCGGTACTACGACGTCCGCTGCAACCACGGTGACCCTAGTCAGCCTATTAAAATAAAATAAATGCACCGAAACTGACTCTCGAAAATGCAGGGCATTTCGAGTGACTGCGCCGATCTGCAAAAGCCGCTCAGCCAGGTCAAGCTGGTCCAGCATCTCGATGGTTCGCGGCCACATCGTCGAAGCTCGCCTTGAAACGAGTTATTTCTGTTATAACGTCTGCTTTGGAGGCCATAATGCACACCCGTAATATGGCATAGTCTTCTTATCATCTTGCTCTGGTTCTCTCAGCACAGAGGCGAGCTTGAAGGCCTATATATTCTCACCGATCAGATATGGCTTGCATCCAAAACGCGCTAGCTGGTATGCGATAAGAGAGCCCACGGGTCCGCCGCCCACGCTGAAAGTACAGTTTCGCTTCCTCGGACTCGACCTGCAGTGAGTAGTATTGCACTCACATTACGACGTCGGAGAATCCGGACATGGTCGCAATGATTTGGTCTGCCGGTAAGGAAACTCCTGCAGTATTACGGCGCTATCCTGCGCCCCATAAGAGGTCCGGGCAAGTTGCGGGCATCCGAGGCCAACGATGCCGTGATTGTGATAAGATCTGATAAGATCATGAGAGTGACTGTGTATTGGCTGGCAAACCTTGTTCATCTCGAACTTGGCCGCGGCTTTCAGTGCTTTTCCGTTTGAGTCATGCCGAGCATTGTTTTTTTCCTGACCTCGGTTGGCTCTGTTCTATTGAAAGGTGCACCGGAAATCTGCACCGGAGACAATCGGAACCATAGAGCCCACCATCTATGTAATACGTAGAAACTGGCACCTGCACTGCTTTCGTGGGTTCTATATCAGTGTGAAAGCTTTTCACTTTCTTCCTCTTCCCATTTCCTCGCCATGAGTGCTAGTGACGCTCTTTCTGCAGTAACAACCCTGCATAGCATTGTGTCCAAGGTAAATGGCTAGCTTTGCCCTCCGGCTCCGTTTCATCAGCATACTAGGTGAAAGAAAACAAACCGAATTGCTACATCTATCCAACCGTATCCGACATGTCGTTTTATCGCTCGAAGACTCGAGACGCCGAGATGTTATCCGCGACACGGATTACAATGATGCCCTGACCGTCATCTCAGAGTTTGTGAACCTCGTTGGACATTACATTCGAATTGACTAAATTGCCGTGCAGCGTCATTCTGCGCACCGAACGACTCACTCAGCGCTTGTTGAAACGCTCTCTGGGCGACCGCACTTGGAAGAGCCGGGAATTTCCTCTGAGATCAGGAGACTGAATGAAGACGTGAAGAATTACCTGAGCGTCCACACGGTAGAGTTGTTATCCAAATCTACTACTCAAATTCATATGTGTGTAGATCTCAGCTTTGGACATTATGCAGAGGTTAGCCCCCGTCACCTTCAAACTAGTCAGACTCCTCACGTTCCCTCAAGTTCGCAAAGTGAGCAATACAGCATGCTCTCGGCCAGCATCGAAGAAATCACGATCAAGGTATAGTGCAACTTGCTCTTCTTTTCCGTTTCCTTTCCGTATTTCATTACATTCCGAAGCTAGCTGAACTGGATCTTCGTCTCCGTCCTCGAGGCGGAGACTCTTGGGCACCGTCGGTTAATGGTACCGGTTTCATTCGTGATTTAACATTTATCTTCGACAGAAACATCGTTGCTCAAGCTCAAACCAATCAATCTGAAGCAAGGGAGCGCCTAATGGTAAAGAACATCCCAACTATACCCAACGAACACCCATCGTTGTCCTAGGATTTCTCGGGCATACCTTCTACAGGGATCCCTTATGAAGGGATCGCATTCGAGGCGATGAAGGAATCTGCGTGGACGACAATAAAAATCGAGGACCTCAAACCCAAGAACGATCCGCAAAAGCCATCTACTTGATCCTGGACGTAAAAATGACACTTCTTACTATAAGTACGTCAACTCATTAAAGACGCCGGTACTGTAGCGTTCTGATTCCCTGCCATATCATGAAACTAACAAAAAACGCAAGGATATTCACGTCCTGGTTTTCTGGTGGAGGGCTCTCAGAGGAAACTATGTATCTCAGCTGTAGGACGGTGACTCTAGCTACGACGCATCTTCACCCGGCGGCCTCCAGATATCGAGGTTAGTCCTGCTTTGGCCCCTGCTATTCTCTACATTTTTCTCTATTCCAGGACGGAGCCACTCAGGTGGTGGTATAATAAATACGCTGAATACCACGGCATCTCCGGGGCCTCGACGCCAGGGCAGACTATAGCCAAACTTGATTTAATATCGGGAGGCATCTGGGCCGGTAGAACACATTTCCAGTTCCATCGAACACTCCGTGTTCCAGAGAGCTCCAATCAAACCCCCAGCCAACTACCTCCAGTGAGTCAGTTTTCCGATTCGTACCACAGCTATAATGGCCGTATAGGATCTTGGACAGTATCCCCTGCTTCCGATATCTAACCTCGAAGAGGCCCGCTTACCTGTCAGCATGCGCGGCAAAGGAGGATTCATCATGGTAACTGATATTATACATTTCCTGAAGATAACTAGTGACTTCTTTCTAGCCCATGTTCAACAAAGAAGCATTATGGATATCTTTTGGCGGCTCTTCCGGGAATGCTGTCAAGGTTTCAGTGGGCGGTTGTTTAATTTCTAGAGTATATTTCGCTTGACACTCACAGCTACGTTTCTTAGGAATTAACGTTGTCTCGGGGAGTTTTTACAAAGCTCTCACACCGCTCGCTATCGAGCAAGATTACCTGGTAACGGGGCATCAGACCCGGTTGGATGGCATTGTGGCTGGCCCTGGAGTCGTTAGACAGGTAGGACATCGAAGTAATGGCTTATATTCTTACGCTTGCAACTTCTTAGTTTGTGGCTAGCACAGTCGGAAATGGCTATACAGTCGAGGAGCAAGTAACCGGAAAGGCCGATGTAGGCGGCCTTCAATGCGACATCTTTCAACGCCGTGCTTTTGGCGGCACATTCAGCCTGAGATCCACATTTCAAGACCTCGATGACCTAAAAACCCTTCAAGAATTAGATATTCCCGTCCAGAGCCAGGTGTTACTGTCTCCGAACAAGCGGTATGTGCTAGACTCCGACTAGCTAACTCCGGTTTTCACTGTTTCTCTTTAGTTCTGTATGTCTCGGCAAAGACTGGACTCTAAGGGAATATCACAGACAATCCACCTCTCCGTCCATTACACTCAGAGCAGAGTATGCTCAGATCCAGGATTTTCCGGGCCGGTCACTCTTCTGCTTCCCTAGGTCTTGCCGCTGGTGGTCCGATGTATGTATTGCTCTTTTTTGCATTTGCTTTGAAAGCACACAGAGACGACAGCGATAGTTCTTTGATTTCACAATTTCCCCGATGGTCGGTGAGTGATCCATGCCAAAGCAGGGTCAGTTGTGTGATACTGTCAAAATAGTTCGATGTTCCAAAACCGTCACAGCTGGGCGCTTCCGCGGGCGGGGAAATGTACGTGATATATTTCGTACAGCATTATTGTATGACTTCCATGATGGCCAGTCACCAACGGATATGGAGAGATGAGACGGCGAGGAACACAAGGGTGGGCAACCCTCCCTTCTTTACGGCGTAGCTCAAACACTCTATAGTTATATGACGAACAACACGGTCATCGGCTATACATATTGTATCGCCGGAAATGTGGGAGGTAAGCAATAGTCACTATGTCTTTTTTGAAACAAAACATATTACTCAGTGGCCATGTATCTGGTAGGATATAACCGGAACCGCTCCGCCCATCAGCCCTATCACACGTGAGATGTACCACCGACACAACATCCCTTGGTTCCCGTCATACCAAGACCAAGAGGCACATGTCGACACCGTGTCAAATGTTCTTGCGAACTGAAATCGGTTGCTCAGTTGGACGAAGAAAGAACGGGCATCGTGTTGAACCAGAATAACTATTCCATGGGGGGGAAGTTATCAACTTTCCGGTAGACAGAGTCGCTCCTCTGCACAGTTCCTTGTCGTGAGCCGTCCTTGGCTTGCAACTTGCAAAGTTCCGACTCTTTGAAACCACATTGATTTAAATATTATTCCAGCGCTGGAAATTTCTGTTGCTCCTTGAAGATATTGTATGTTTCAACCAAAAGTTTCAACCAATGTGGATCCGTATTTGAACCTGTTGGGCTCTGTTTCTGAGATCTACGCCAACACCTTCCATTTAAGGCAATTTCGACATGCCATCTCAAACAATCATGGCCGCTTTTTCCAATCCTGGATTGAAGAGCGGCGTCGCGCACGTAATTGGTCTTGGTATCACATTTGCCGGGAGAATAAGTATCGGAAGTTCTGTGGCTACGGTAACTCTAACTTCACATCTTCCTCCTGACTCTGCGACATCCCTCCCTTCACGAAATCGCACGCACAATGTCTGTCCTGCCCACCTCCATCGACTGCCACGTCCCCTCCCCTTCTGCAGCGGCAATCCATCTTGAACGGTCTTCTTCTGTTCACACCACGAATCCCGTCAATGACTTTTTCGGATACTCCCTCACGTCGTCTCGCACGCGCGACAGCCGCCATGACCGACGCATCTCCGTCGCAGAGTCCCTGGCTCCTCCCCCATACATGGATGCTCCGGAATACACCGAGCACGCACGGGAGCCCGTAACGCTCGCCATGTACCTCTTCAAATTCGGATTTCGTATGTCTTTCCGTTATGTGCAATCTCCAAAATTCTGACAAGAAAATCCAGTGTTCCCGCCTTTTTGGATATTTGGCATAATCATCCTGCTATCGCCTCTGCGCGCGCCGGCTGCAACGCCGTCCGCCGCGTGGCTTCCCGAAAAAATGGACGCAGAGCGCCAGGTCATCATCAATCGCATGCGCACGGCAGAGCTCAAGTGGGCTAAGCGCTGCTTGTACGCGCTGGTTACACTCTTAGTGGTCGCAGCAGTCATCAGTGTTGCGGTCTGGGCTATCCTCCGCTCATGAACATCCGCCCTCCTTTCACCTCCGCTTTTTCCACGTTATGAACCCATCACGCTCTTTCCTTGCCATTCTGACTGCGCCGGAAGCCATTCACCACTGTATCGATATCCTTATGTCTTTTATATTGTAACGCTACGACTACAAATGACCAAAAGACTTGCTTTGCCTGCTACGGAACCATTTCGATGAGGGCTCAACCAAATCGATATGTAGGTGTTCGAAAAAGGCAGTCTACAAACTCGAGTATATCAATTAGCTCCTTCGTGTGGACGGTGAGAGGAGGAGAGTGTTTGGGATCAAAAGAATATTGGGTCCAAAGCGCTCGGACTGATCATGGATCAGACTCAAGCCTAGCTACGAGGGACATGTATAATAAGATAGTGATACTGAGTGAGTAATCAAATATATGTAGAATGAAATAGGGATGGTGGATGGGGTAAAAAATGATCAAGAGCGACAATGGGTGACTTCCCGTAAGAATTAAATATTCCTCAAGAATATTTTCACAGTTTGCGCCGTGATGCCGCTGTCGACTGCAAGGACCCCATCAAATGCGTTACCCCCGAACGGTCGCAATTTATTCTCGCATCAGTCGAAATATTGTGAATCTAGACGGGGGGTAGGGACCCCTCGTCTAGATTCAGAATATCCTGAGTGACCCGTTTTGGACTCGAATGATTGATCGTCACCTTCTGTCACTGTCGTCACAAACTCTCCGTTTCCACAAGACTCATCTTTTCCAGCTCTTTTGACATTCCCTTTCCATTATACATCGCATACTCGCTCCGAATGTCCGATTCCGACGTGTTTCAACTTGAAATCAGCCATAGAACAATTTCCAAGAAGTGAGATTGGTTTCCCGGTTTCAAGCACGGTGTTGGCCGCACCTCCGAACCGTCCGTAAAACGGAACGGCCGTCGAAAAAACGGCCGTTTCTAGGACAAAATATTTGGAAAACGGACGGGTCCGTTTGACCCGTTTCCGTCCGTCTACCCGTTTTCGACGGGTCCATTATGCCTCGAGGTGGGTGACTAAAGTGAGAGGTGTGTCAATTCGTGTGGAAACCTACCTGGTTTGATGCTTTGAATCCTCAGGAACACGTGAATGAGGGCCGGTGATAACAGAGAGTGAGGTGTTGACCAACCCGTTTCTACCCGTTTTTAAAACGGGTAAGGAAATGCCCTCGACGGATGGAACGGAAACCGTTTCGACGGTCTGTCGACCCGTCTCAGACGGGAACGGGTCGGAGCCATAGGCCGCACAAAATGCCCGCTCACTGCAGGGAACTATCTGATGCATGCCGTCCTGCTTTATTACATGACATCAATGTATATATATTTCTTCGCCTGCGGGAAACACAAACGGCTTGAATATCCTTCTGGTTGATGGTATCACTGGCACCCTCAAAGAAGCTAAAAAAATGCGGCGGAATATTTAAATCTTACGGGAAGTCACCCAATGACGAGATCTATGTCGGAAAAATCGAAATCTCAACGTAAGGCCACGTAAGGCCTTGTGAGGCCGTAAGACCACGTGATCTTATAATGACATCATGAGAGAAATGATATTTTATAAGATCACGGCAACTCATGCGTCTTATGAGATCAGGCATTTTCATCATAAGGCATCACAAGGGCAGGCGGCCTGATAATGAAAAAAAATGTTGCCAGGTGTCTATTTGGTTCTTACTGACTTAACTTACTTTCTTACCGCTCTCACTACACCACAGTTTGCCTGACGACCTGGGAGCGACCTGGGATCAATAGACCTGGACCTGTCCACTTATTGATCGCAAATCAATGTCCTGCGGCCCACGCTGAAATGAGGTCGGTGATCCCCCGACCTCATTTCAACGTCGACCATCACTCTCCATTTGGGAATTCTCGTCACTGTGATTCCCCTCTTAAATTTCATAGTTTTGTCCATAGCTCTATGGATCCTGTACCTGCTGAATTGCTGACTTCGACATCATACTGGAGAAGGATGTTTGATAACAGAGCAATCCTGTGTATCGGAGGATGGGGTAGGATGGCCTTGTGGTACATTATTTTGTCCAGAAAATGGCAGTTAAAGGCCACAGGAAGACATGTGGCCAGAAGATGTGGACCTGGCCTCAGCCCGACGTCGTTTCGACATTGGGCAAAATTCGTTGATCCCACATCAGATACGGCATCGACTGATGTCGGGTATGCATCGAAATTGCATATCTGTTCCCACCTGATTTCAAGGTCAGTTTCACAGCACACCGATGCCCAGGTCATCAACCTTAATCTGACATCAATATTTCATTGAGTTGTTGAGTTGAGCCCGGTGTGATATCAAGGCGACGTGGGCCGCCTTACATCAAATCAACCCTCAACTACCAAACGGTGGTGTAGTTTGCTATTACTTATACTAGTCGTTACTATCGATCTCAGTCATTGTTCACATTTACTGACCAAGCTTATTTTCTTGCTGATTGTACTACATGCTCACACTTTTACTTACTTTTTTGCGAGCTCAGGCAGCGAGCTTGCGAGCCGCCTGAGTGGAAGGCAAGGTGGCACGGATGATCTAGCGTAGTCTTCGCCTCGCATGTACACCGCCAATCCAACATTTTGTTCATCAAACGTCAAGGATGAATGTGATGGAGACATTTCCCAGGATGTCTGGAATATGTCGTAAGGAGGTTTTGAGAACGTGCAAAGCAAAACATCTTGTCAATGCTTGGTCAAGGTTGTCAGCACGTTGCCTAAAGCTCTGTAATACGCTGTCGGAAATATTCACCGAGCATTTTTGGTACAGTAGGTATTTAATTGAGCAGCTATATTGGTGTGCCTATTTGTGATTTGAGATGGATGCATGTACTATGTAAGTAGTTACATGCAAGGAATCAGAAACTGCCATGATCGACCACGTCCGTGCGCATCAGAACAAACAAGTACAATGTTGGTGCGCCCACAATCGTCTCTCCCTTCTCCCACTTCCGTTCTCCCCCCGCTTTGAATCCAACTCGCAAGTCAACTCGTCATCCAGCCTGGCCGCTACCCCGGGCCATCTCAGCCAAACAAGCCTCAATCTTGGAAACTGCTCAAGCCGGCAAGATGGCAACTCGTAGTCTCTCCAAGAGTCCAAATGTGTATTGGCGGCCAAGGTGGATCCCTTCAAGCCCTCAGCCTCCTTCAACCCATCTCCCACGATCCATCCAAGCCATGATCAAACTAGCCCAATATTCAATTCGCAATGTCAGTTTCAAATCACCCCCAAGTTGCCAAATCTACCCTCAAACCTCAAGCCTCACACGCAACCATCTGTCTGGCCCCCTGGACCACTGACTGCCCCGCCGCCGCCGCTGTCGCCGTGGCTTCCTTAACAACACCGCCTTCGACACCGCGCATTGGATCTCCGAAGTCGGCAGCATCGTTAAAGCCTGGAAAGCAGCCAAGGCTCTAGCGGGCGGTACTCATATAATTCCCTCGCTCAAAATGGCTGATCTGGGCCCCATGGTGCCGACTTACAGACAGACCCACTACGCACCGCACGAGGACGATCGCGACAACAGGCGCGACAACAGACGCGACCCCGACCGCGACTTCAATTACGCCCGTCACCGCGACTCAGACAACGGCTGGAAGTCCCGGGATGACTTTCGGAGGCGCAACAAAGACTCGTTCCACAAACGTCGCCCCCACACGTGCCTCGTTTAAATATTCTTACAGTCCGACCCATATTAATGTACATTATTTACAACACTCAATCAATCATTTCTTGGACTCTTGATGCCGTGTGTGACGGGGTAGTGCACCAAAGGGACACGACGAGCGTACTTTATCATACACGGACTTGTATATATAATTTGTAGAGTTATTATGTACACATCATTTACGTAATAGATCATCTTTATCTTTGCTTTACACTACGATGTGCGGAGACTGAAGATCTATCAGGGACCACCCCCACAGCCGCCCTGCCTGCCTGAGCACGCGTATAACTGCTCCACGACACCGGTGCTGCAGGAGGTCCCAGGTGTGGGTCACACACCCCCTGGTCGATGGGTTACAACGGTGGCGGGCGCCTGAGTCGGCGGCCCCCGGCCTCGAAGCCTCGCGAGTGCTGCGTCCACGGACTGCGCGCTCGCGAGCCCCTCTTCAGCAACATGAAGCCTTGTCACGTGCCGTGACTTCACATCCTTTTCGGACGCCATCGGACTCCGACGATCTCCGATCCCGATTATATCCGACACTGCCTTTCTGTATTCGCCCTTGTCCTATTGGTTCGTACTACATATGATTCCCTCTGACTCCTAGGTTATGCCTTATGCTTCTCCGTCACGGAGCACCGGAAACCCGATGATATCCGAGTCAGCTTGACTTCACTTGACTCATAACGACTCAGTCCATCACGGATCCACTCGGAACTCCGAAGCTCCGGTACTTACATTATATCCCCACTAATACTTTACTCTCGTATAAATACAAGCCATGTCGGTAGTTAGACTTCAGTTTGAATATCAACTTAGTCTGCCCTATACTCTTCCTCTCGGACTCCGTCCTCTTCCGAGTCTTCCTCCGAAATCGGGCACCAGGCGTAGAGAAGGGCGCAGCGCACGAGCTGAAGCCAAGCCCCTTCCCTTCCAGTATACGGGTTCGGTATTCCGTTCGGACTCCGATACTTTCCCTCTATATCTCGACCCCCTTCATCTTGCTTATACGCACTTCATCTCTCAGGCGTATCTCGGTCTTCCGTCGGATCCGATCGGGAACCGGTACTTGACAGTATATTCAAACTCACTCTTCTTACGCCTTTCCTCGTTTATGTCACTTCCGCTCTCTGCTGAAGAACAAATCAGACTACGAAACGAACGATCCCTTCAGCGTCTTGCACGCTTCACCACAACCATCACTCCTCCCGAGATTGCCGAGCAGAACCGACTTCGTGATCAACAAGTTCGGTCTCAGCTCCTCAACCGCCAAAACTACAGTGCAGCTCTTCGGAATACCGCTAGTAACGACATACAATCAGCATACCGCACCCGTCAAGGAGCGCACATTGTTGGCGTTATGTCCACCGCAACCCAAACCGCAACCGAAACGGCCCACACCCAGTCAGGTGTGGCCCCTCATGAATCCATCTCGCAGTCCGGTGGACGCCGAATGCGTCAAGGTAGCCTGATCGATATCGACGAGCCGGTCCCCGATGAAGAACCGGCCACCGAGGAAGTTCCGATTCCCGGAGAAACTCCAGGTTCACAAGGATCTGGTGGTGGTTCTCGTTCACCGAACCAGCGCCGAGGTCGATCTGCCAGCTACAATCCCTTCCTTAATGATCAAGGGGTACCCGTGGATAATCCGCGAGCTGGAGGAGGTGGAGGCGGTGGCGATGGTGGCAATGGAGGTGGAGGTGGAGGTTCGGGGCCCCCCTCGGAGTCCGCGACCTCCCAATGAATGGTCCTCTTCGGACTTCATGCGCGCAATGTCCCAGGTCATTGGGCAAGGTATCGGAGACGCGCTTAAAAACCGAGATTCTCCCTCCTCGGAAAAGTCTCGGGCCCGAGTCCGGGACCCCGACACCTTCGATGGGAAGGATCCCGAAAAGCTCCGCACCTTCCTTTTCCAGGGCATCCTCAATTTCAAGGATTGCCCCTCGGCATTCGTCCGGGATCACCAGAAGGTCAATTACATGATCTCCTATCTGACTGGTGACGCCCTTGGTTGGTTTGAACCTTCCATTGTCGACCCGGACCCCGAGAATGTCCCGATCTGGCTCGACAACTACGACACTTTCGTTTCCGAGCTTCAGCTCAACTTCGGCACCTACGATCCCCGACAGGAGGCCGAGAACGAGATTGTCGCTCTCCGGATGGGCGAGAAACAACACATCCAGAAGTATCTGGTCCGTTTCAATAAGCTTTCCCAGCTTACGGGCTGGAACTCCATCGCTCTCCGGAAGGTCTTTTACGATGGGCTTCCTGAACGCATTCAGATCAAGATGCGCGATCTCCCCGGCGGTAAACCGAGTTCGCTCGACGTCTTGAAGGTTTCGGCTCAATCCATCGATGCCTCCCATTGGGAATGGGCAACGTGAGCAGGAACTCCGTCGGGCCCGGAATCCCCAATCTTCGGCAAAATCCTCGGGCAACGACAAGTCCACGTCCAATGATTCTACCACGGCGCAAGCCGGTGATTCCAAGAAGAAGAAGAAAAAGGGCAGCGGGGGGAACAGAGGGAACTCCGGTGGATCCTCCGCTCAAACTTCGTCTCCTTCGACTTCGGAAAAACCGTACGCCAAGGTCCTTGGTTCGGACAGCAAATTGCTTCCCGCCGAGAAAGCCCGTCGGCTCGCTGAAAACCTCTGCTTGCTTTGCGGAGGTAAGGGACATCGCAGCAATGAATGTCCCTAAGAAGAAACCCGCGGCTGGACGCGCTGCCACTACCGATTTGGCCGTGTCGGCTCCGGCTCCCGCTGCACAGTCGGGAAACTGAGTAGCGACTCTCGGAACTCCGTGCGACCCGAGGGTCGTGAAAATAGTCTCGATCGCGCGGAATCCTTCTTACGACTTAATGCCTCTGCCCTTCCGATCCGAAATCTTTATGCCCCATTTTACGATCTCTGCAGATTCAGTCGGACTTCCGAGCCCTTGTCGACTCTGGTTCGTCCGATTGTTTCATAGACCCTGTCCTCTGTACCACCAATAATCTCACTCGTGTTCCGATTCCTCCGCTCGGTCTCCGTCTCTTCGATGGATCTCTGGGAACAATGATTTCCGAGAAAGTCCTAATGGACGTTTCTTTCCCCTCTGGTGACTCGACTCTGGTTGAATTATACGTCACACCTCTGGATTCCGCTTGCTCTGTTGTGCTTGGATACAATTGGCTGACCCGACACAATCCGTTGATTGACTGGGCATCTGGCCAAATCTTTTTCCGCTCGCCTGGCTCTGCTATTCCTCCTTCGGCTCCGGCCGAACTCCGTCCGTCGGATTCCGCCGACACCATTCCTCCCATTGCGGAGCCATCTGTTGCTCCTCCGGTCGATGCTAAACCCCCGTCGATCTCCTTCATAGGAGCAGCTGCCTTTGCTAGTGCACTTCGCGCTAAAGGCAGTCAACTTTATCGCCTAGGCCTCTCTGAGGTATTAGGAAAGTCTTCGGATACCACGTCCGCACCGGACTTATCCGGCATTCCGACGGAGTATCAGGACTTCGCTGACGTTTTCTCGGCTTCTGAGTCAGAAAAGTTAGCTCCCCATCGGCCATATGATCTCAAGATCGAACTTGAGGACGGGCAATCTCCACCGCCCGGCCCCATTTATTCCCTCTCCCAGCTTGAGCTGGCGGCTCTTCGAGAATTTCTGGACAAGAACCTCAACAATGGGTTCATTCGACAGTCCTCGTCGCCCCACGGAGCTCCGATTCTCTTGTCAAGAAGAAATCGGGCGAACTTCGGCTTTGCGTGGATTTCCGGGCGTTGAATCGCATCTCCCGGAAGGACCGATATCCACTTCCCCTCATTCCGATCTTCTGGACGCCGGTCGGAGTGCGAAGGTCTTCACCAAAATTGACCTGAAGCACGCCTATCACCCTCGTTCGGATTGCCGACGGCGATGAGTGGAAAACCACGTTCCGAACTCGCTACGGCTCTTTCGAGTGGCTAGTTATGCCTGAGGGCCTGACCAACGCTCCTGCTGCTTTCCAGCGATTCATGAATGACCTTTTTTCGGACCTCCTCGACGTCAATGTCGTTGTATATCTGGACGACATCCTCATTTACTCCGAAAATCCATCGGAACACCGACAACATGTACGCGAAGTGCTTCGGCGCCTTCGGAAAGCCGGGCTTTTTGCCTCGCTCAAGAAATGTGCATTCAGCGTCGAAACGGTGGAATTCCTGGGCTACATCCTCTCGCCCAATGGACTTTCTATGGATGACTCCAAGGTCAAGGTTATTCGGGATTGGCCGGAACCCCGAAAAGTCAAGGACGTCCAGTCATTCCTTGGCTTTGCCAATTTCTATCGGCGCTTCATTGCCCATTACTCGGACATCGTGGTGCTGCTGACGCGGCTTACGCGGAAATCCGAACGTTGGGTGTGGTCCCCAGAGTGCCAAAAAGCGTTTGATACGCTTAAACTTGCTTTTACTTCGGCTCCGATTCTGACCCATTGGATCCCAGGCGCCCAGTTAATTCTGGAATCCGACGCCTCCGACTACGCAATTGCGGCCATCTCTCAATTGTTTCGCCCGACGGCGAAATTCGTCCGATGGCCTTCCACTCTCGGACCCTCTCGGCCGCCGAGCTGAACTACGACACCCACGACAAGGAACTGCTTGCTATCTTTGAAGCGTTCCGCGTCTGGCGTCGGTACCTCGAGGGTGCGGTTCCGCGATTGACGTGGTCACGGATCACAAAAATTTGGAATATTTTGCTACGACAAAGCTCTTGACTCGCCGGCAAGCTCGGTGGTCCGAGCTTCTTTCTGCCTTCAATTTCGTCCTCGGTTCCGACCGGGACGGCTCGGTGGCAAGCCGATGCTCTCACTAGACGATGGGACGTCTACCCTAAAGAGGGGGGATAGTGGCTATGCCAGTGCGAATCCGCATAATTTTCGTCCAGTCTTCACTCAAGATCAACTTAACGCGTCACTCCGAGCTATGTTCTTATACGAGCCGGTACTCCGAGCGGTGCATGTTATGGACGTTAATCAACTCCACGCAGATATCCGAGCTGCACTCCCCAGCGGATCCCGTCGCCTTCCCGACACCTTAACGATACCTCCAACCCCCGGTGTGATACATGAATAATGTTTGCCTTGAAGTGCGAGCAATATGCTCGGAAGATTGTTGAGCGAATAAGTGAGAAAATACGTGGATAGGCGAAGAAGGGGTAGTCGGCCGACATGAGTCACGTGCGGAACCGAAATGGGAGTCACACTGAGTCACATCGAGTCATACGTCCGGAGCCTCGCTATGAGTCAAGAAAAGATGACTCACATGCTGGAGTATATAAAGGGCCCCAGTTTTTACAGTAGACACCGATTTTCCCCCTGTATTCGAGTATTGCTTATATAAGCTTGTGCTACTAAAACCGCAAGTGTGCTGCAAGCCGAACCAAATACCAACACCGCACAGAGTTTAATCCGTAAGACTACGAAAGTTAGT